>CM076581.1:1274699318-1275299318 GCA_034641835.2 Pinus albicaulis | reverse complement strand
TTTACTATCTCAGTTTGACCATCAGATTGAGGATGATAAGATGAGCTATGAGCTAATTGAGTACCCAAACAAGAAAATAACTACGTCCAAAAATTTCCAGTAAAAATGGGATCTCTGTCGCTCACAATAACCCTTGGGCTTCCATGTAGCTTTTGAATTCTGTCCATAAATGTAGTAGCAACTGTACTTGCTTTAAATGGATGAGATAATGCACAAAAGTGTGCATACTTGGTAAGTCTATCAACTACCACCATGATGACATTATTTCCTTTGGACTTAGGTAAACCTGTGATAAAATCCATTGAAATCTCCTCCCAACGTTGACTTGGAATGGATAAAGGTTGTAGAAGTCCTGGGGTCTTAATTTTTTCCACTTTATTCTGCTGGCAAACCAAACATTCCGCCACAAACTTTCGAATATCAGATTTAAGGCCATCCCAAAAAAATTCTTTCTTCACCCTGTGGTAAGTTTTTTAAAAATCCTGAGTGTCCTCCTAAAGGAGAAGTGTGCAATTCCAGAAGAATCTTTTGTTTTAGTTGGGAATTCTTACAAAGATATAAGCGATCTTTGTACCATAAGGAATCATTTTTCCAACTAAATGTATCGGATGTACTAGGATCTTGCTGCAACTTTTGAATGAGTGTCCATACATCTTTGTCCTTCTTCCATTCATCTCTTGCTTCGGTTATCCAATCTGGTTGGATAATCGAAATGGCACAAAGCAATGCTTCCACCTCTTCATTCTTTCTTGAGAGTGCATCTGCAACAACATTAAGCTTTCATTTTTTGTAGATTATTTCAAAGTCATAACCTAACATCTTTGTGACCCATTTTTGCTGCTCTTCTGAAGATAGTCGTTGTTCCAAAAAGTGTTTAAGACTATCATGATCAGTTTTTACCTTGAAGTGTCTTCCCATTAGGTAAGTTCGCCATTTCTTTAGTGCATGCAGTATTGCTAACATTTCCTTCTCATAAATAGGTTTCTGTAAATACTTTCCTTTGATTGGACGACTTTCAAAAGCAATGGGTCTTCCTTCCCGCATTAAAACTGCACCAATTCCATTTCCTGAGGCATCACATTCCACAATAAAGGTTTTTGTGAAGTCTGGTGTAGCTAAGACCGGTGCTAGGCACATTGCCTCTTTAAGACGTTCAAAGGCCTTAGTTGCTTCAGGAGTCCATGAAAATGCATCTTTCTTCAATAATGTTGTTAGAGGTGCTGCTATTCTCCCATAATTCTAACAAACTTGCGATAATACCCTGTTAACTCGAGAAATCCTCGCAACTGCTTTATGGTTGTGGGGACTTTCCATTCCTTAATGGCTTTAATTTTGTTAGGGTCTACTTTAACACCCTCGTGAGATACAATATGACCCAGATATTCCACCTCTTGTACTCCAAAGAAACATTTGGATTTTTTTGCATATAATTGTTTCTCCCGCAATAGTTTGAGCACCCTGTCAACATGTTCAACATGATCCTTCCAAGACCTGTTGTAGATTAGTATATCATCAAAAAATACTAGCACAAATTTTCTAATGAAGGGTTTGAAAATGGAATTCATCAACCCTTGAAATGTAGAAGGTGCATTGGTAAGGACAAAAGGCATGACCAAAAATTCATAATGACCCTCATGAGTTCAAAATGTTGTTTTAGGAATATCTTCAGTCTTCATTCTAATTTGATGATATCCTGAATGAAGATCCAACTTGGTAAAATAAATTGCTCCATGTAATTCATCCAATAATTCATCAATCACAGGAATGGGAAATTTATCTTTAATGGTGAGTTTATTGAGCTCCCTATAATCCGGACACATTCGCCATGATCCATCCTTCTTGTGTACCAATACTACAGGAGCAGAGAAAGAACTTTGACTAGGTTGAATTATACCCGCCTCTAACATTTCCGCAATCATACGTTCAATTTCGCTCTTTTGGAAGTAAGGATATCTATAAGGCCTGATGTTTGGAGGAACACTTCCTGGAATCAAATAAATAGCATGATCATGATCACGAATAGGTGGGAGTCCTTTGGGAGTTTCAAACACCTTGGAATGATTGTCCAAGAATTGTTGGAGATCTGCAGAAATAGATGATTTTGATGTCGGAACTTCTAGTGAGCATAATTGTGCAATTACGCCTCGTTGTTCTTTCTTTAGAAGCTTTGTTATGACATTAGAGCTTATTATCCTTCCCGGCTTCCCTTCAATACCCCGTAATTCGACTTCCTTTCCTTCTGAAAAAAATTTCAAGAAAAGTTCTTGAAAAATTAAAAGCTACCGTCCCCAAAGATTGTAACCATTGTACTCCTAGTACAACATCAGCACCTCCCATAGGAATGGAAAGCATTGGACTAGTCAATACATATTCCCCATGGTTAGCTTGATATTATGGCATTTTCCAGATCAATTTATAGTTCCTCCATTTGCAACCATCACTTGACATTCTGGTGCTGGGTATAGGAAACAATTTAATTCCTTGGCTACCTTACAATGAATAAAATTATGGGTGCTACCCGAATCAATCAACACTATTACCTTTTTCTTCTTGATTTGTCCTGCTATCTTGAGAGTTTGAGGAGTGGTAATTCCTGCCAGGGCATTACACGATATGGTCGGATTCATTTCTTCCTCTTCTAGGGCTGGTTCCTGGTGTATATCCTCTTCTTGTTCATTTTCTTCTTCCTCTTCACAATCTATGTAAAATAATCTCTTCTCAGCACACTTATGACCTTTAGTGTATTTTCTATCACAACTGTAGCAAAGCCCTTTTGCTCTTTTTTCTTCCAATTGTTGTGGTGTCAACCTTGTAGGTTGTGGAAATCTAGACGTAGCAACACTTCTTTCTTTATAGAATTGAGTGGTAGGCTTCCTTGTCGCCATTATTTTACATTCAAATTTTCTTGCCAACCTGAATGCCTTCTCCAATGAATCTGGTTCCAAAACGCGAACTTCATGTTGGATATTATCCTTTAAAGTGCCTATGAAGAGATCGATCCTATGTTCCTCTAGAATATCAATTACCCTTATATTCAATTTTTGGAATTCCTCAATGTACTGCCCCACTAAACCCTTTTGTTTGAGATTTATCAATTGGCTAAATAAGGTGTTGCTCTTTGTATCCTCATAATGTGCTATCATTTCTTCCGTAAAAATTGACCAAGTGAAATTTTTTTTACCGGAGCAAAGCCATCGATACCATACAAATGTACTTTTTTCTAAATGTAAAATTGCAATGCGTACCTTTTGTGTGTTTTTCACGTTATGGAGATCAAAATATTGCTCCATATGTAGTATCCATGTTACAAGATCCTTTCCATCAAACTTCCTCATATCCATTTTTGGAATATGGTGGTTCTTCCCACCAACATTAGAGTTTATGAAATCATGATTAACATTGATTTTGTTCTCATCATGAGGTTCGTCTACTATCTTTTCACCATTAGGAAACATTTCTTGTATCAACTTTGTCAAACCTTCTATGTTTGTTTTTAGATCATTCTTCATGTTTTCCATGTTGTATTTCATGTCATCCATCTTAGCTTCCATGCCATCCATCTTAGCTTCCACGCCAGCTTCCATGCCATCCATCTTAGCTTGCACGCCATCCATCTTAGCTTACACGCCATCCATCTTAGCTTCCACGCCTTTCTTCAAAACTTCCATTTCATTTTTTGTTGCTCTTTGCGAGAGTGAAATTTGCTACACTTGCTCTTGTAATTTTGATAGATCATGTTGCAATTCTTCATGTTCATGAGTCATAGTAGAGCCTTCTGAAGGCTTAATGGGTGTTGAATTATTTTTATGGGGCATATTTTAGAACCCAATACTGATATCTATTCTACAATATTCCCTTGGAATCAATTCAAATTGATTCTTCAAACAAGACTTATGCAACTCGGAAAAAAAATACACACCTTTTTCTTGCTTTTGAGGAGCTCTATATAGAAATTGGATTATATTTGCGATTGCAACACTTCAATATCTGAAATTCAGCAATTCAATACCCCTCTGAATTATCTTTTGAATGCCACAGGTTTGACCTGATTTTGATTCTCCAAGACAAAGTTGTGTCCAATCTCCCACAATGACCTAATTATGGACTGGTTCAGTAGAGTGAACTCGTACGACTTGCCACATGTCACTGTTATGTATTTCGTCTCTGAAATTGATAGCCAAGAAACTACAGTCCATTTACTTGTGACCAATTTTTACGGTACTCCAATCCGATGCCCAGAGAGAGAGTTATTGAACTTTTCCCACGATCACCTCTTTGAGATGAAATTCAGGAGCCTGAAAAAGCACTACCTTCCATAGATCATATCTCCAAAAATATTCCGAACCAAGCTTTGAAAATTTTTGAAAATTTTTCTTAGGATTTCAGCTTCGCACCGTACGAATTTCAGACTTTGAACCTTCGTACAAAAAACGTTATAGAGAAAATGCCACGATGACCTGTTTAGGAGCCTCAAAAAAGACCTAACTTCCAGAGATGATATCTCCGCAAATATTGCGAACCAAGCTCTGAAATTTTTAGAAAAGCTTTCTTAGGATTTCATCTTCGCACCCTGCAAATTTCAGCTTCTGAAACGTCGTAGAAAAAAAGTTATAGTGAAAATTCCACGATGACCTGTTTGGAGCAATGAAACCCTAGAATCCAAAGCTCTGATACCAAATGTTGTGTAACCAGCTCCAAAAATAGAAGAAAAGAGATATCAACGCCTTATAAATGAGCCACTTCAAGGGGGAAACCTCCAATACATTACATAAATGAACAATTATTGGATGATACAATTTACAAAACCTCCTTTCTATATATAGGAGTCCATGAGGTGCATAATGTAATCCTATGCATTAACAATAATTTAAGGGCACAATAATAACAAAATGGGGGTTACAAGGGTACAATAATAACAATAAGGGGGTTACACTAACAACAATAAGGGACTATACTAGTCATATAGGGACCTAACAGAACCCAAGTGAGCCAATGCTTAATTTTAGTGCATTTCTACTATTCCTAGATAATTATTTTCACATTCACTCTTGATTTCTTTTATTCTTAGTTCATTTTTATTAATTCATTGTTTGTATTGTTCTATTTCATTTTTTCAGGTTCGATGTGAATGATTTAACCTCTTTATGGTAGCTTTCATGGAAACGTGGAGGTAAAATATATGTGTTTAAAGTGAAATAATGTCTTGTCCTCTTCAAATTTCTCCACTCTCAATCTATTTAATTTTACATTTATTATTTATATATATTTTTAAAACTTATAAACACTACATTATTGCCAAGGGAAGGGCCCTTTATTTTTTCAAATATTAGGCCCCTTATCTATGTTCTATCACCATTTACAAGTATTAAGGGCTCATGGAAACTATGTGCAAATGTTGTGGCATTGATGGCTACAACGCTTGCAAGAATTTTGTGGGTTCCTCCCATCATGGGGTGGGAGTGCAGTGCCCTCTAGCTCGTTTTTCCTCTTTCATTTCATCCTTAGCAATGGAAAACACCTTATAAGATTGAAATCCTTTTTTTTTCTCTTTCACTTCATCCTTATCAATGGGGACCACCTTATAATATTGAATAAAGAAGATTGAAATGTTCCTATTAAGGAATGTAGAATGCACATAGGCAAGACTCTAAAATGAACATAAAAGTAAGGTAATATTCATGGTTCTTTCCAAGGATTGTGTGAAGCTCTTTTGAGCATCGATGCTATTTGGGATAGTTTAATTCCCCCATAAGTGGCTTCCATCCACAAACCCTTCCCACGAGGTTTGAACATGAGACCATTTGGAGACTAAACTCCATTCAAACCAATTGGTCTATACCTCATGGGTATGATAGAATTTTACAAGAAAGGGTTCTCATGCAACAAATTTGTGTTTGTCTTGACAACAACCTTAAAAATAAATTATTATTAATATTATAGTCATAAACTTTGAAAAACAAGTTTGCAAATATAGAAATACAAAAGTTATCTAATACCTAATAGATAAACTAGAAAGATAGGTGGAAAGAAACTAATCACTACCTCATAAAACAATTAAACAATTTGTAATGTTTAAAAAAAACAAATTAGTCATTTATTTATATTTTGATAGGGAAAAACCACAAAACTCATCAAAGCACAACACTTGAAGCTCCATCAAATTGAACAATTAAACAATAAGAAACTAATAAACCCTTTTATTTTGACACTTACAAAAAAACATATTAATTTAGCAAAAATCATGAGTTTAGAAGATTTTACCTAGTTACTTTAACTCCAAGAAAAAACACTTAGTGATCCTAAAAAAAATGCAATAACTATAGCATAGGAAGCAACTGTAATGTGCATATATATAACAACAAACATATGACGATGATCCCTTCTCTACAAATACAACCAAAAATAAAGGATATTCTATAGTGTTTTTCACCATATTGATAATAAAAATATAATTTGATTACAAATATATACATAGATATGATATTTTGTTTAGATGGATGTTAATGTAGGGACTCTTTTAATCACAATTTTAATTACAAGTTAGTTTTTACATGTCGGACCCATTTAAAATTATTTATCCTCTCTAAATTATCAAATATCATGTGTCCACCAAATTTTTGTTACAGTGATTATCACATATATTTCAAGATTTTTAAAATAAAAACTACTATGTATTTCATGCCTCTCAGGCATATCAATGGCGGTTTTTAGGATCGAGGAGATTGTTCTTGTGGATGACACTTCTTCACGACAATTCATCCCCTCATTTAAGTACAACATGTACTAGATGCATATTGTTATTTTGTGCAAAATATTCATGAAAACCTTCATTAACATGAAAATAAAGAAAAAATTGCATCCTAAGACAAACATATGCATCTGCCACAACTGTTGGAAAAGAAATCATTTTTGAAGTTTTCTGCTTCATCGCAATTAGGGTATGCTCGATGCCTTCACTGTGAAGGGTGACTATTGGAATGAAGTTGGAAATATATGCCATGAGTCTGTGTCTCCATGCACACTGTAGTGAATCACACATGATTTGGACACAAACAAATCACTGGACATTTCAGTAATGTGTAATTATTGTCAATGCCAATCCAAATCCTATTACTATAAATTAATTTTATCAAGGGGAGGAGGTTAAGTGCTCATGGTTGCATGAATCTTAAGCCATTAACTCTAGCATGTGCTTTCCATATTTCCTTGAATTTTATCCATCATGCCCAAAAGGCAATGTTAAATGAAATTTCCTCATATACTTTCTCTCACAATATTTATATAAAAAGGAAAAATAAGAGCATGGATTGAATAATGTACACCAGGAAAGAAGACTGAAGTTAGATTATTATCTTTGGATGCTTCTCAGAAGTATCATTTTTTTAACTATATTTCTTAGATGCATAACTTTGACATGGTTGGGTGAATGAATTACCTGGCATCCTAAAACAAGCAAGATCAGGAGGAAGGGTGAAGGAGAACATTTACTTGAAGGGGAAATAACCACTTATTTTATCAACAAAATTTTATGTACTTCCTTTCAATGAATATATGGAGAAATATAGCGATGTTAGCAGGCCCAAAGATATAGACTAGGAGGGGTGAAATTTGTCACAAAATCCTTTGTTGTTGCTCTTCATGAATGCATGTATGAGTTATGTGATGAAATGTTGCTTATGTTTAAGTTCACACTACATGATAAAATAGGAAAATATGCAACTTATAAGACAAGCATGCAAAATTAGAGGGCGCTTTGAGATTTGAGATCAAGCATCTTACAATGATAATCAAAAGAATTCATAACAACTGATTCATTTTCTTTATCAACTTTTAGAATGAGAATGGTGGGGTTGGAATTGAGCTGATGAAGGGCTATAAATTCCTCTTTCGTAAGGTTAGGTTTGTGGATCTTGGAGCTTCGAAGAATGCGTCCACATTATTTTTTCAAACAAAATTTTGATCAGGAACTAGTAATCTCCCCAAATATATGCAACAAATCGCAAGCCACATATATTAGTAACTAATAGTTTAGCCTAGACTGGGAGCATTTTGAGAGAGATTGGGTAATGCCAAGGCCATATAAGAAACCTGAGAGAAAGTAAATCAATGAATGGTTTGAAAAATGGGTTCAGGAATTCGCAGTAAAAGAAAATCGCAGTAAGAAGTTGACCACAGAGGAGTGAAGGAATAAGTACATTTTCATGGAGATCTATGAAATTTTATTTCTAACAAATGTGATCGAGCTCCAGGAGCTCACAAGGCTTTTCAAGTTTTAGAAGTGTTGGAAAGACGAACGGGTCATGCAGTGGACCCTAGAGTAGATCCTGCAGTGAGAAAAGACTGATAACACCATCACTCGCATAGTAGATCACTAGGTGGACAGTGTGATAGGTGGATTTGTGACAGAATTTGCAGTTGACCAATTCGTATCCTACTCAGAAGTAGAGTGAAGGTGCTTCAAGGGTTTCCAGGGTAAGTTTTTGAAAAGTTTTCCATTGTTGATTAAGATCCTATTGTGCGAAAAAATCATTTTGTGTAGACATACAAAGTGAATGAGCTCTGACCAGAGTGAGGGTACAACGCGTAGTGGTAAGTACTATAGAACTAACCAAGAAGGGGATCGATATGTCTACAGTCCAGTAAGAAACTTTGTTGCGCATAGCCCTCCATCTACGCCACCTTCGAACCCTCATAGGGGATAAAACTCACCTTTTCCCCACTAGAAGATGATATGGCATCGCACATGAAGCTACCTACCTTCAAGGGCATGGGTGATGAGGACATGGATCAGTTCCAATTTTTCACAGGATCGGTATGAACTGTACAGAACGTAGCAAGCGATGCAGTGAAATGGGCACAATTATCCATTGCTTTCGAGGGGAGAGCCTTGGAATGGTACATGTACGTTGACCAACATGCAAATGCGACATTGAGGAAATCAAGAATGCATTAAAGAAAAAACTCAATAAACCTAAGTCCTACTCTCATATAGTAAACGACCTGAAAGATTTCAAACAAGGATTGTCTGAGTCCATGTGGGAAGCAGATCAACGATTAATGAAAATTTCTTGTTCCACCGAGGTCACTAGCTCCGAGAGTTCTGCATCATTCGTGGCCATCATTCTGGCACGAAATATAAACTCAGGAATTCTATTATCAGAGGGAGAAGGCTGCTCAGACATGAAAGAGATTCTATAGGCACATAATTTCTTACAGCCCAACTTCGTCCAGGACAACCAGGCCAAGTACAAGCTATTCAAGCAATACGAAACCTGTGCCTGATCTTCCTCACCTATTTTATAGCCTTGGTGATTGCCCAATGGTAGGGTAGACTTCCCACGGGACTTACCATTAAGTAAAAAATAAAAAATCTCCCAAAATAGCTACAATAAATTTCGGCTGCCCGCCCCATCCAATGGTAATTTTTTCTTTTTACCTGATTTGACTATTTCAACGGCTAGTTTTCGCATCCAGGGTGCACTCAGCGTACCCCTGCGATCTCAGCGTACCCCCTGTGCTCTGAGAAAATATCCTGCGTTCCCAAAACACTGGATTCATTCTGATGTTATTTCTTCCAACTGAAATTTGGTGTTGACATAATCCAACCTGCAAGATCTCTTGTGTCGTCATCTTTCCTGCCGTCATTTTTCATGCTCCAGGCCATCTCTGCGCAGCACTTCATGAGTTGCGATAATGGTAAAATCCACCGCTTGTTGAACGAAATTATTCTTTTTTTGTACTGAATATTCATCACGTGTAATGCCTGTGGTCAGGAACAAAGAGATCTCAGTGAAGCGCACATCTACGACCTTAATGGTGAATAGCTGTGCATCAGGCAATCCTTTCTTCCTGCTAGTGGGTCCTTCACCCGTCTCAGTTCGAGACAAGTGATCCTTCCCCATACTCAACTTTCCTGGCTTGATGAGGATTTCAACATCGTATTATTGAAATAGTAATAGCCACCTGCAAACTTTCCCCCCCAACATAGGCTTATTCCCTAGGTGCTCTAGAACCAAATGATCAGTAATCATCTTAAAGTGAGCTCCTAACATATTGTGTCAATACTTTTGTAGTGCATAGGTCAGGTCCAACCCTTCCCTCTCCATGGTGGCATAACCATGCTCCGCACCCGAGACTGTCTGACTGTCACATGCAATTGGGAGATTACTGTCTCTGGTGCCAAGTTGCTTACGGGCCACTTCCAGGGAAATCCATGAAGTATCCTCATGAAATACCGTCTCCCAACCGGAGGAAGTGAGAATAGGTGCAGAGACCATATTTTTCCTGAGTATCTCAAAGCTCTTTTGGCACACGTCATCCCAAACGAGTGAAACATCTTTCTTAAGCAGTGTTTTCAAAGGTGTACTGATCAATGTGTCTCCCTGACTAGATTTTTTGTTGATTAGAGATGCGCTGCTGGATAGTACATCATTCCAATTTAGGTTCTCCCATTCGTTGCCAAGTCTATTTACGTAGTACATTTGCATCTGATCCTAGGTCTAGAATTACCTGGTCCATTTCATAATCACCAATCTACGTATTTAATCACATCCCTCGCCTAGTGTGCCTCTTCTGCTCATAAAGTTAGTGCACATTCTTAATCTTCATGACTGGGTCCACTTTTCCTGTGTAACCGTCGAGTAGGGCCTGGAGGTTTTTCTACAGCCTGCTGATTACACAACAGCTTCATGCATGCCAACAAGAATGGTTTGACCTCATCTTCAATTCTACTGATTGGAGCTGATGTTTCATCTTGAGAACAATCTTGTTGAGTTGCGACAGAGGTCTCCTTCTCCTTCCGTAAGCCCACACCTTCCAGTTTAGTAGCTACTTTATGGATCAGATACTCTATATCAGCTCTTTTTGTTGACCCCCCGGTGGCCATACCGTTGCGTGTTATCACATTAATGCTCAGCCCCTCCTCACGAGGTTCTGCCTTAACCCGTTGTATATTCTATGTAGGAGTTTGTTGCTTTTGCTGAACCTTAGCCATCATAATTGTGTAGTCCTCGATCACATGGTACATTCGGCAGTTCTATTCATCATGTCCTATGGACCTACAAAACCTACACCATTATTTCTTTACTTTGGGGATATATGCAGCGAGGTGGGGGTATTGGTTGGTGTCATGCAGACCAGCAACGTGGCAGTCATCACACCATACTGTCGGCCCAATTGGTCCCACAACTTCCCTAGGGCGCAGCGGGCTGGGTCCCCTAGCCTGCATGTAGTCTGCGAGCAGTGGAAAATTATCTTTGGTGTGGCCATTCACCCTGCATCATATGCACCATCTTTCAGGGTTGGTCTCCATAATTGCGCATTGGGAAACTTCAAGCATTAAGCCTCAACCCTTGAACCCCTCAACTGTACAATCTCCCGGCTTTTTCTCCTTCCAGAATTTCACATTGGGGAACTCTAGGCCTCAAGCCTCAACCTTGATCTCTTGAGCTCCTCAATTGCACAATCACCTAGCTAGGCCTCTCAAAACTGTGCATTGGGTAACCTCAAGGCTCAAGCCTTGAGCTTGACCTCTTGAATCCCTCAACTTCACAGTTCCTTGAGTTTGTCCTTCGAGAACTTCACATTGGGCAACCTCAAGCCTTAAGCCTCGATATTGAGCTCTTAAGCCCCTCAACTACGCAATCATTTGACCATGGCCATCCTGAACTACGCATTGTGCAGTCTCAGGCTTCAATCCCAAACCTTGAACTCTAGAACTGTGAAATCCCCAAGTTAGTCACTAGTTCCAACCTTAACAAGTGATTTCATGAAACATGTTAGATTAGGGGTTTTTTGGATTGATGTCATCTTGTCGTGAATTGTTTTCATTTGCAAGTACTCTATATCATCATGATAGGATGATGATGGATGAGAAGGAGAGGGAGAAAATTGAATTGAGAAGAATTCTAGAAATGGTTGAAGAGGCATATGCGCCTTCAATTGCAGCATGTGCTTGAGGAACAAGTTGCTGAGAGTTCCACTCTAGTGACACCAAAAGAAACATCCAAAGTAAAGCCAATATGTGGGCATGTCTCAAACACAGGTTATGGACCATATGAGGAAAATGATGCAAGTGCATTTTGCAAGCATCTCCAAGGTTCTCATCATATTTCAGTTGGTAATAGTGGGTGGCCAGAGTCATCTACAATGTCGTCATCATCATCAAAAATTGAAAAGATGAATGACAAGTTCAAGGAGGTAATAAGTATTTCAAGTAAAATTCCTTCTATTTATGTTCATAACACTTCTTTTGTAGAATTTGAGCAACATACTAAAGGCATTGGTATGAATATGCTATTTAAAATCAGTTATGAAGGAGGAGGCCTCGACATCAATGGCCTCGAGGATAATGTTGTTGCTGGATTTCATGGTTTATGATATTTTTTATTATTTTCAGAGAACTTCTTTCTTTGTAGCGTGGGCTTGGGTATTCATGATTGGTGTGGGTTATCAGCAAGAGTTCACACCCTCCATAATTTTAGATGGTTTGACATTATTACATGCCTCAATTTTTAATTATTTTTTGTTGTTTCCTAACTTCTTCCCTTTTCACAAATCCTCGGACTGCCATCTTGTGACATAAGGAATTGAGTGCTCTTGGGAATTGCACCTTGGTCATGGATTGCTAGGAGAGAGTGATATTCTACCATTCAATATTGTTTTATAAACCTCAACGATGTTGTGAATGAGGATCTTATTTTTCTAATTTTCTAGAGATTCTTAATTTGTTGGAAGGCAGGTGGTCACTATCCTTGTCTAGTAGCAACTTGCACTTCTCTACCTTTTTCTCCATTGAAAGAGTAATTTACAAGAAATTGATCATTCTATGGATGAAACATAGGCAATTTGGTTGGTTAGGCACATTATCCCATCTCTCGATTGTTCCTTGCAAATCCCATTTTGAAATTGGGCATTCGAGGTTTGGAATACTACTATTTTTTTGAGCCCATCCTCTTCTATGATGTGTGGAAAGTGAAAAATTCCATGTTTTAATTGTGTGACATTGATGACTTATGTCTTGGACATGAAAGTGTGGAACATTACTACTCTTCTTCTCCATTTTCTAAAGCATCCATTACGAGTGTTTAACTTTTAAACTTTGTATTTTTATTACTTTCATTTGCACCATTTAGAGTAATTACTAGTTATTATTTTAGTAAAAATAAAAATTGTCCAATAAGGAGAGAAATTTTGATGGAGTGCGTTCTGTGGCTTTACATTATACTCACATAAGATGGCTCTTTTGTTTTTTTTTTGTAATTAGGTTGAGCTTAGGTTAGGGCCAACCTATTTATTGGATGGAAGAATGGTCTACCCACAGTGGGATGCTATCACCAGGATTGTGCGAAGCATGATTGAGCATGGAAACCCCTTGGGATAGTTTAATTTCCCCAAAATTGGTTTCCATCCTTAACCCCTCCCCATCAGGTTTGAACCTAAGACCTGGTGGGGACTAAACCCCACTCAAACCAACTAGTATACACCTCACGGGTCACACATAGATGAGACTTCTTTACCAATAAATGTCATTACTGTGTAATATTGTCGTGTGACATTTTACACTCAATTCCCTGTGACATCTATCAAGCACACTGTGACAAAAATATAACCATATTCCTACCATTCTTTGACAAGAAAATTAATATACATAGTAGGTCATGACCCACTAGGGAATTTGGCTTGCTAATCCTCCTCTACTCCTTTGGATTCTAGTAATTTTTAGGATGAATCTTGTTATTTCCCAAATCCACCTTAGGCTGAAGGAAGGCAAGATTCAGGGTAACACCAAACCACGCTCAGTCTGGTAGCTAGCCCTACCAGAACAAGAGAGGGCTCTCTCTGGGTCAATCTCAGGAAAAATGTATCAATAGGGCTTGAGATGACTGAAATGAGTGCTAATTTTAGGCTAGGTATATGAATCAAGGAGTCTGATTTAGTTTTTAGGGTTTTTTGTTGGAAAAATGGAAAGGCAATTTTGGGCTTGGGGATGAGGCCAAATTCTTGCAGAGTTCAAGTTGGGGCAGGGAAGGCAATGACTTTGATGTCTTAGATTTGATGAAACGGATAGAAAATACTACTGAGAAGCTGAAGAGGGAAAGAGGGAGCAATGATCCTCTTCAAACTGAAAAAAACATATAAAACTAAACAAAAGTTTAAGACAGAGCACCAACAAACTAATGAATTCTACCTTAGTTACTCATTTGTTTAATTCAGAAGCAAAGAGAAGGGAAATGGCATACATAAACGTCAATGAAACTTATAGATACATGAAGAAAAACATCAATAAAAATCAAAACCACAAGGATCCCAACAAGTGCTGCAAAACTCTGGTCTTTCCTTTGCCAAAAATGTAGAAGTGTATGTACAATGAAGTGCCAAAATTTTCCCAAGTATCCAACCCTGAAAATGTTTCATAAAATACAATATATAGACCATCCTAACCCCTTCCCATGCATCTAGGGGTCGAGCTCACCCTTCTAGGAGCTGTTTCAGCCAATTCTAAACATGGAACTGAAATCTAGGCAGCCAAAAAACTTGCCTTTATATGCTAGGAAACTGATCCATTCACTTAATTTTCACTTTTTAGTGAATGAATGCTCTAGAACAAGAAAATATGAGCCAAAATTACATCATAGCCAAAAAATTACATCAATATAGATCAATAATTACATCACCAAGTGAAACTAGTCAAATTGGCTGAATTTCTGAGCTGAAAAGTAAAAATAGGACCAAAATCCTCTATGCGCCGCGCCAGAAAACTCAATGCGTCGTTCCACATTGAGCCTATTTTTGGGGCACTTCCTGAAGTCCAAATTGATCTCATGATAGCTCGTTGGAAATCCCTGTCTGTCTTCTATCCAACCCAAGTGGAATTTTTCAATTTGGAGTTCATTTACCCCTCCAAAACTGCAATCTCCAAAGACTGGTTCCTGCTGGTGCAAAAAGTGGCAGAAAGGCCATTTTTGGAGTGTTTTTGACCTCTAAAACCACCCAGAACTTGATGAAATCTCTCATCCATTCCTAAGAATGCATAATTTACCATAAAAAATCCAAAAATGTAAATTTTTCCTCCAAAATATCTCTCAAACGTAAGCGCGCGTCGAGTGGCACGACGCGTCAGGCAGAAAAACCTGTTTTGCAACCAAAATTTTCAAAAATTACAAAATTTACTCCAAATTTGCTGAAATTTTGAGTGAATGTCTCCCATCATGTCCCATGCTCATCCAAGGAAGCTTCAGCCAAGATTTGGAGTGGACCAGGCCTTTTTCACCGTTTCAGTGCTCTTCTCAACCTCACCTTCATGATCTTCATCCTAGCTCTGCAAACATGTGTGTGGGCCCAACAGTGGTTCTTCATATGTATGAGCATGTCTTTGTCCCTATTGGCCTTCACCAAGAGCTTCTCCAGATGAATTTTGACTCTTGTAAGGCTAGTCTCCCGCTCAAATGGTGTCATGTCACCTGGTCTCTTTCGGGCCAATTCACGGTCTTCACGGATTTGCCGCAACTCTATAAGTGTTTGCTAATCCTCTAATTGTTTATTCCATTTCTCCAAGTAATTTATAACCCACTAAGCTCTCTGCAATTTCTTGGTAAGTGTTTCGATCTTAGCTTTCTGCTCCTGGATGATTTCTTTCAGCTTTGAGCTGGGAGAGCTCGAATCAACATCAATCAATATAAAATCAGTATCTTGGCCTCCTAAGGGGCCCTCATCCTACATAGGCTTCTTGCCTCTATCCTGTACCTGTGCTGATGTAGAAGGCAAGACCCCTTCCACGCCATGTGGAGATAGTACTCGCGCTGCTGTCGAAGGTAACGAGACCCCTTCCACCCCGGGTAGAGATAGTACTCGTCATGTTGCTGCAAATAAGGCTCTGGTACCTCTTTGATTGGTAACACACACTGGAACACTGATAGGCTCTGTCTGATGAACCTAAAAATGATGTGAAGGCTCACCTGCATCATGAAAAATCTCTGGAGGAGGCTGAGGGGCTGTAAAGAAGTCACAGGAAATGAACTCCTTCCATGCAATGCCCTGCAATCCAAGTTGATGTACCACAATCATCTTGATGAGCTCATAATGATAAATTCTGTTATGTTGCTGCTTTGGAGTCTTCTTTTGCATAAGGGTAGTCATCCACTCTATGTTTCGACACATGAAGTATGGAATATTCATCAGTCTCACTCTTGTGAAATGCATCAACAATCGGATGTGGTATGCATAAATGCGTGAGAATCTACCCTCGCAACTGAAGTATCTAATGATGAGCTTCATTAATGGTGCATAGGAATCCTTCAAGAATCTGAAAGGAAACACCCTGCTGAGCTGCCTCATATAACCAGGTCTGATGTAAGGTTCATAATATGCTCTATCCAGCTACTGTCTCTTACTCCACTCTTCACCTATGTTTGGTATCCCGGTTGCCTGAGAAATGGTTTCTGGTGTCAAGGTGAAGTTCACTCTAGCAAGGCTTACATGGCCATCACGCAAATTTAGGAAAAATGAGCGAACCAACTCCCGATGATGCTGAATCTGAGCAATCATCTCACAATACTGAAAACATGAATGTTGCTGAAAGCATGTCATTGCAAGCGGGTAGGCCTGCAACTGAGTCAAGGAAGTGGGCTCTTCTCTGACATGCCTACCACTTTTATGAGACCTCCTTGGTACATTTAGCTCTGTGGTTGAATCACTGTCCTGCTCATATTCTTGCTCATATGATGAATTTTTTCCTGACATGGTGCTTTGCAATGTGTATAACAACTATACACAGATATATGTGTGGTGAAAACAAGAGTTTGTCTTTTAATACCAAATGTGCCAAATATGTAATGAGAGACTGTGAGGAAATATTACATTGGGTATAATGGACTGTCAAGTGAAATTTGAGTGTAAGGACAGTCACTTGAATGCTTGGAAACTTTCAGGATTTGGGGATTTTATAAGTGATATGGGCATCGAAGATGGTGATGGGAAATGTAGTTTTCAGAGATAGGGGTAAATGAAATGACAAGATATACTTAAGCTAGGTGAAGTCAAGGATATAGAGACAGTCCTTGAATGTTTTGGGAAGTGGGAATTTATAACTGATATGAAGGAAGGGAAGTGATAGAAAGTGGTAGGGTTTGAGAATGAAACATGGGAACAAAGGGTATAAGTACTTTGGGATAGAGGGAAATAGGAGAAGGACTGTGATAATAGTATGACAATGATGGGAACACAAATGAACAATGGAGTGAGAGCGTTTAGCACCAATAGTCAAATTTCAACACTTCATTTCAAACCCTAAGGGAGCATACTTTGACATGGATATAGGGTTTGTTTTTCACCAACCAAAACTCTAATGTTTTTGCCTCCAAACAACACCACACATGACTAAAATCACTGAACAAGTGTTGTCAAACTTACTTGGAGCAAATGAGTTGAATCGATTTGATTTTTTATGGAGCCTTGATGAAATTTTTCCTTGGAGGCTCTGTGCACCGCGCACAAGCCCAGTGCGCCGCGCCCTGTGGATGCGCCACACCAGAGGAAAAATACACTATGGAAAACCACCCAATGCATTGCACAGCCTGTGTGCACCGCGCTCTTACCCAATGTGCTGCGCAGACAATTACCCACAGTCTTGGCTCCAAAATGACAGCTTCGCCCTCTCACTACTAAACTTCGACTTTCTTTGAACTCTTGGATGCAAATGACCTTTCAAACAATGAAAATATATTTATAAAGTCATGGCTCTGATTTTATCTTTGTAGAGACCCACTTTGCAATGTTTCAAAATTGGCATTTCTTCACTTTTAATACAACTTTGTTCTTCAAGTTTCCTTTTTTATTTTTGGCTTGAAATGATGGTTTCTTGGTTGATTTTTTGCAGGGATGGTGGCATTGGACTTAGGAAAAGGATGACCAGAGGCTGCATTTGAAGTACTTCATGGCGGAAAACTTTAAAAATACATATTTATTACAAAAAATTGATTAGACGATTTCTTCCTCAAAATAGAGTTTTGAAGAAGAAACATCCTTGAGCATTATTAATGATGAAAATCTTGAAATGAAAACTTATTGAAGACATCCTCATGGCCTATGGGCATTATTTGACATTCTAAAGACCAAACCCTAGACCTAGTCACTGAAAGACTCTTTTTTAACCAAATACCATCTATGACTGTAAATGACTGAAATCAACTTTATTAAATTTTGATAACTTTTGAGAAACCCAGCAGGTACAAACATGAGGGAAAGTAGAGAAGAGACCCTTCCGTCAGATGATGGCATGCCCCTAACGGAATGCAGATGAATGAGTGGAATGAGACACCTAAAAATGAAATCCAAGAAGAGAAATGATCTCTGACGGAGGGATGTAAAGACCGACTCTAACATTGGCTCCAATGGGGATGGTAGCTCCTGGGAGGTGCCAAGAATGGAAGATCTCTGGGAGAGTAGGCAGTGCCTTCGTCCATTGGGATATGGATTCCATTATTTTGACAAAGCAACTCAAAACTGTTGACTGAATTTATTTGACTGAAACTTTGACTCAATTTTTAAAACAGAAATGACTGAACCAAACCGACTAGATAGACTCAAACCAAAACTAAAATCCTTCTTGAGAATTATAGCCTTCACTTTGGGCCCCAAACTGAGGAAAAGACCACAGTACACACTTGAAATGAAATTGAAATAAATGATACATACAATGACAATGTGATCAGCAGAAAACATCTTAGAAATGGTATCGCTTGAGCAACCAACCATTGACTAGCCCTCCTAGAGAGTCTTCACCGTTCATCTCCTTTAAAAGAAAGGCGTTCTACCCTTGATATGCTGCAATCTTGAATGGAACTTTCCAGATATTTTCAAACTTACCATGTTTACATTTGTCCTCATTCGTAGCATCCCACTTTAGCACCACTTCCTCCAATTGGAACTTATCTGCCTTCGCTTTCCTGTCATAGATTTTCTTGATTCTCTCTTGCAATTTGAATGTGTTCTGGAAGAACTTTTCTCTCGTTTGCTGCAAATGAATCATCTGATTTATCCTTCTCTGTATATGGCTTTCTTCACTGCCAACTTCCTGAAGAAGCTTGACCACCGGAACAACAAGAGAGGTAGGAAACACTGTATCCACTCCATAAAATAACTCAAAGGGGGACATACCAATGGGCTTCTTTTGACTAACCCGATCAGACCATAGCGCATTGACCAGCTTCTTATGCCAACTCTTCTTGTTTATGTCTAGCAACTTTTTAATGATGTTGACTAAATATTTTTTGGAAGATTCCGCCAAACCGTTGCCTTGTGGATGATAGGAAATTGAATGCCCCAAAATGATTTTATACTTGGCACAAAACTCAATCATCTTTCTTGATTTAAAAGCTACTGCATTATCAGTGATCAATTTACTCGGGCAACCAAAACGAGACAAAATGTTGTTCTCAAGGAAAGAAATGATTACCGAATCGGTAGCCTGCCTTGTGGGAACTGCTTCGATCCACTTCGTGAAGTAATCAGTCGCCGTTAGGGTCCATCTATGCTATCTTGAAGAAGGAGGATGGATCTCCCCAATGAAATCCAAACCCCACTGCTAAAAAGGGGTGCTTACCTCAATAGGTTTAAGTGGAAAAGGCTATAATTTCTGTCTTCCTTTGAAAATCTGGCACTCATGGCAGCCTTTGATTGTTTTATACACATCAGCAAACAATGTCAGCCAATAGTATCTTGCTCTCAAAATCTTATTGGCTGTTGTTTTCAAAAAATGGTGACCCACGCAGTCTCCTTTATGGAAATCCTCCATTACCTTCTTCGCTTCTTCCTCCACCAAATAATTTAACAAAACACCACCCGGATCTTTCCAATAAAGTGCAAAATTCAAAATACAAAATTTTGCAGCTTTCAGTTTTAGAGTTCTACCTTTGTTTCTAGTCATGCCGGGCGGTGATGACAAATTTTGAAGAACATACACGATATCTGAATACCATGGGGAAGCAACAAACATTTCCGATACCTGAAGTGGTGAATTCTCCTCATCCTCATCAGACATAGAAGTAATCAGATTTATGTCTAGCGCATGCAAATTCGATTCAGCCATAAGCTTTGCCAGCCCTTGTCCCTTGATAAGCTTCGTGGGCCTTATCTCCACATCATACTCCAGCAAAGCTGTAATCCACTTGCCTTGTCTTCCTTCTGGATCAGTCTGTACTAAAACATCTTTCACGGCAGCGTTAGGAACATAAGCCAAAATATGAGAATGCAAAATGTATACCCAGAAATCCTTTAATGCTTTTACCAGTGCCAGAGCTTTCTTCTCAATGATGTTTTACTTCAAGGCTGCATCTCTAATAGTTCGACTGAAAAAATCTATTGGATTCTCATGCCCATCTCTTTTCTGCATTAACACAGCTGCCATGGTATGCTCTGAAGCAAAGGAAAACAAAATTAAATCTTGGGTGTAATCCGGGCTGATTAACACTGGAGCTGAAGATAGTTCCAACTTAACTAAATTAAAGGACTTTACCGCCTCTTCAGTCCACTTCACTTCGCTGTCCTTTTTCAGCATATCTTTTATTTCTCTTAAATGTTCAGCAAGGTTAGGGACAAAACGACGTAAAAAGTTCATCTTACCATTAAAAGACTGAATCTCCTTCTTGTTCCTGGGAGGGTCAATTTGCTGAATTGCTTCAACACGTGCTGGATCAATACGAATGCCATATTTTGAAATAATGTGACCTAGTAATTTTCCCTCATCCATGGAAAACAAGCTCTTTTTAGGATTAAGCGAGACACCATATTTTCTGCACTTTTGAAAAACAACTTTCAAGTGATACATATGCTCTTCATATGAATTTGAAAAAACCGTCAAATCATCAAGGTATATAACAAGGAAAACATCTTTCTCATTCGCAAAAGCCATGTCCATCACCCGCTGAAAAGTTGCACCAGCATTCTTCAAACCGAATGGCATCTTGGCATAGTGGAAAGTTCCCCACGGAGTGGTGAACATTGTTT
Organism: Pinus albicaulis; assembly: GCA_034641835.2. NCBI lineage: Eukaryota > Viridiplantae > Streptophyta > Pinopsida > Pinales > Pinaceae > Pinus > Pinus albicaulis. The sequence goes on along the minus strand of CM076581.1, from coordinate 1,275,278,315 downwards.
TGTCATGGTCGTCCTCATGGACCAAAATTTGGTTATATCCAGAATAACCATCGAGTAGTGACATGCAAGATGCTCCAACTACTTGCTGCAATATATGATCCATCTTAGGCAATGGATAATTGTCCTTCAATCACACCTTGTTCAGATTTCGGAAATCAATACACAATCGAATCTCACCTGTCTTTTTCCGCACTGGAACTAAATTGGAAATCCAATCAGAAAATCTGATGGGAATAATGATTCCTACTTTGTACAACATATTTACCTCCTTCTCAATCGATGGTAGCAACTTCAGATTGATTCTTCTTATCTTCTATCTGAAAGGCTTCTGATTAGGCTTGATTGGGATAGTGTGCTGAATTATATTGGTGTCATATGTCTTTAAATCTGAATAATCCCAAGCGAAAGCATCAACAAACGAGGACAAAAAACTTACATATTTAGCCTTTACCTCCGGTGGCAATGATTTGGATAGCTTCACCATCTTGGGGTCTTCAGCTGTCCTAATATTTACATCTTCAACTCCTTTTTCAGTTGGCCGTAAAGTTGGTTTCTTGGCCACATCATCCTAATCGAAGAGCTCTTCTAAAGGTATCAAACCTTTAGGAATAACATTTTCTTTCAGCTGCAACACTTCCATTTGATTTACTTGCACGTCATCTTCACCATCATCATATTCTACACCAATTGAGGTATCTTTGAACTTCCCTTTATTTTGCATAAAATCATTAATCTCATCATCATCTTGGAAAACTTGCCAACATATTTGATTATCTGGGACGGTAGGACGGTGCTTCACATGGATTTCAAACTTATTACTTGAATTCATTGGGATCTTCAAATTACTTGCTGCCTTAGCAAGTGCATCTGTAATTCCATTTTGAATGCGAGGAATACAAGTCAAAGTATAATCTGAAAACTACTTCAAAATATCCAGAACAACATTACGGTAAGCCCGCATCCGGGGATGCTTCGTTTGATATTCACCCTTTACTTGCTTAATCACCAATTCGGAATTTCCATAGACTACAATTCTCTTAGCATTCAGCTTTCTAAGAATTTTTAGGCCAACAATCAGATGGAGCGGAAAAAGGACAATTGAATGCTAATTTGTACTCAGCCTCATTGTTCGAACAATCGAATGCTAATTTGTAAGAACATACCCGTACATTGCTCGGTACCTTATTTGGAACGGAAAAAGGACGGCGTACCCAAATACCAATTCTAGCACCATCATTTCCCACTGCACCATCAAAATCCATGGTCCATAGACTCTCTTCATCATCTTCTAAGTGCTAAAATTATGCTAGCTCTGGTTTTTCTGCTTGTTGTCCACTATCTTTAGCTGATTTCTCAACTGTGCTTTCCGGTTTTTTCCTTTCTTTCTGCAAAACTTCTCTGAAATTCTTGGTAATCTCTAGAATATCTTCTGCTTGAACCAACTGACTATCTACATCATTGAAACTATCGGAAAACAAAAAAAAAGACTCTAAATCTGTATGTACATAATTAATCGGATGATTGACCGGTTTTTCCTTGGTTGTAATCATATACTTCATTTTTTGTTCCTAGTATAGCTTTCTAATTTGACCAAACACAGGAATCGTTGCATAGGAGAAATATAATTGTAATTTCCCTTTCAATTTTGCTCCCCAAGATCTGGAAAGCAACATACCAAACCTGGGAGGAATGTCTGCCACAACTACGTCCATCGAAACATTCTTTGTGGGAATCTGATCCAAACTAACAACCAAGTCTTTAATGAGCCCAATACATCTCACTCTACTAGAATCAAATGAATAAAGATCATGGTACTTCCTAGTGATGTCTAAACCCAACTTCTCCATGATTTCTTTCGGCATAATATTATGGGAAGCACCGGAATCGAACATGGCATTATGCAATACAAACTCATGCAATCTAAGACTGATATAAAAAGGAGGCACTTCGCTATCTGGAGACTCACCATCTAAAGCTGGTCCAAATATCAGTTCAGGTTGATCATCTTCAATATTCACCATATCAGACATGGGATCGAAATTCAAAATTTTGGAAACTTGACCTCTATAACTGTTGTTCTTCATTAGTTCAGTCAAGGGAATGGATACCTTTAATTTAGAAATCTCATTCTCCAAACTAAAGGCTAAAGTTTTTTCGATCTCTTTGGCTAGAACATCTTTCTTTTCAGCCTTCTCCCTCGATTTAATTGGCTGATTTGATTTTTCTGCTGATGATGACTTGGTGGCAGTGGGATCAACTATCTCTTTTGCTTTCTTTTGTGCAGTAGGTGAATCGTTTTTAGGTGCTGAAACTTCCTTTCACTTTTGGATTGGATTGACAGGCACATCTCTGTTTCTAAGAGAATATTGCTTCTGCTGGGCTGACAAGGCATTCATATAACCTCTCTGATACTCATCCAACTCTTCCTCAAGAGCTGCATCATTGGCCAAGATAAAATCCTCATCTCTATGTACAGCTGAAATTTCTGCATACTCCTCATCTTCAGTGATATAAATGGGCAAATCATCAGGAGTAAAGAAATTATTTTCTTCCCCTAATACATCATCTTCATCATCTGAATCCTAACCAACAAAATTTTTCTGAAGAGGTGTCTTTACTTGCTGCTGGACTGCTGGTTCTTGTGCTCTATGCTCTCATTGTTTGATCTTGAATTGTGGTTGCTGCTGACCACGAAAATTGGGGTTTCGAATCTGCGGTTCGGGCTTATCAAGTGTGAATCTTTAGAACATTTTTTCCACTTTACGAAGTAGCTGATCTGATGTAGATGTAGAAGCTTCTTCCTTTATCACAACTTTCTTCTCTACTTTCAATCTAGCTCGCTTATCATTCAAATTTTCCTCAACACTCACTGAAATTTTCTGCATATCTTCTAAGGTAGGCGGATCTCTGTCTCGTAATGAATAGGCCATCTCTGGATCAACACCATCCCGAAATTTTAACAAAGCTGACTTCTTATAAGGCCTCAAATCATCAGGAATTACATTATAAACCGCATTAAATCTGATAATATAGTCTTGGACGGACTCACCAGCATTACGCTTGATCTTGGTATATTCAGAAGTGATTTGAAGTGGATCTTTCTTCATTTCCCACCGATCTAGAAACTGTCTCTGAAGCTCTTCTAATGTATTAATACTTCCGGGCTGCAAAGCTCTGAACCACTTGCGTACCTCACCTCCAAAAGTTTGCACAAACAACCTCATGGTGACATTCTCTTCATCAATTTAATGGAGATCAAAGAAGTTTGTCATTCTATCAATATGCTGCTGAGCGGGCACACTTTGAGGAGTACCATCAAACAAAGGGATTTTACTCTGATAATCAACGGGAATGGGATCTAAGTTCTGGGGCAAGACAAGAGGTGCGAATCTAGCAGCCATTGCTCTTGGTGGATTTATGATCTGTCTTGGAGAAACGGGTGGAGAAGGAGTAGTAGATGTACGAGGTGTATGTGGTGGAGACGGAGGAGGAACTACTGTAGATTTTTGATCAGATATAGATGGTTGCACGGGAATGGTAGGAATGAAAGAAGGGTCGGCGTGAACTTGTGAATCAGAAGTAACTGCTGATGGACCAAGAATTTCAGAAGCAGATTCGATAAACTCAGGAATATTCGTTGCCACAATAGAGTTTTGGATGTTCAAGATGTAACTATCAATGGATCTATTAGCTTTTTCAATCTCAAGATACTTGATAAACTCGGGATTTATGACAGTAGAACCAGTAGCACTTTCAGACTTAGTTTCAAACAACGACAGCTCGAATTGATCATCAAACTCAATATCTTCAAGGAACTCAAATACAGTCGGGCATGAATGAGATTTAAACAAAGGGATCACAGGACTTTCTCAACAGAGGATTCTTGTAATCAGATTGGGATTCTCATACACTAGAGGCAGATCAGAATCGGGATTAGCTCTCGTATGTCTTCTGGAAGCCAGTGTGTTGATCTATTCAAAAATCAAAGGACAAAACCGATCTATTTCATCCTATCAAATTCTAGACTCAATCACCCAAAAATCCAGAACGATGTCATATACTGGGGTAATTCACAAATCAAGTGTCACGTTCACAAGCTAAATCAAATATTGACTGAAGTAACTTTTATCTACTTCTGCTAATGCAAAGCAAAAGCGTTTCGAAAGCTACCTGGCGTAACGTCAGGCTCTGTCTGTAACTTATGAAACAAATAACACCGAAAAGAAAACCATTTTTTCCCTAGTATGGTTGCCACTATGTTATTTCCGAAATCCACCTGAGGCTGAAGGAAGGCGGGATTCAGGGTAACACCAAACCACGCTTAGTATGGTAGCTAGCCCTACCAGAATAGGAGAGGGCTCTCTCCGGGTCAATCTCAGGAAAAATGTATCAATAGGGCTTGAGATGACTGAAATGAGTGCCAATTTTAGGCTAGGTATATGAATCAAGGAGTCTGATTTATTTTTTAGGGTTTTTTGTTGGAAAAAGGGAAAGGCAATTTTGGGCTTGAGGATGAGGCCAAATTCTTGCAGAGTTCAAGTTGGGGCAGGGAAGGAAATGACTTTGATGTCTTAGATTCGATGAAATGGATAAAAAATACTACTGAGAAGCTCAATAGGGCAAGAGGGAGCAGGGATCCTCTTCAAACTGATGAAAACATATAAAACTAAACAAAATTTTAAGGCAGAGCACCAACAAACTAATGAGTTCTACCTTAGTTACTCATTTGTTTAATTCAAAAGCAAAGAGAAGGGAAATGGAATACATAAAAATCAATGAAACATACAGATACATGAAGAAAAACATCATCAAAACTCAGTACCACAAGGATCCCAACAAGTGCTGCAAAACTCTGGTCTTTCCTTTGCCAAAAATGCAGAAGTGTATGTACAATGAAGTGACAAAATTTTCCCAAGTATCCAACCGTGAAAATGTCTCAGAAAATACAATATATAGACCATCCTAACCCCTTCCCATGCCTCTAGGGGTCGAGCTCACCGTTCTAGGAGTTGTTTCAACCAATTCTAAACATGGAACTGAAATCTAGGCAGCCAAACAACTTGCCTCTATATGTTGGGAAAAATACTGAGAGGGGGGGGGTGAATCAGTATTTACAGCATATTCAAAAATTTTACTTTTCTTTACTTCAAAACCCATACGCTACTTTCCTGAACCAGACTCGCGTATATACGTGGATACCCTTTATTAAACTTGCGTATTCACAGATATCTAATTATGTTATTAGATCTTCTCTTAAATCATTCCATCATTCATTCATCAGATGTTTAATAAATAGTAAACATGAACAGCAAGAGCAGAGTAAATCATCACATAAAGCATCACACATGAACACCAGGATTTTTAGGTGGAAACCCAAGTCGGGAGAAAACCACCGCTGCAGTTGCTCAGCCTTCAATATTTTATTATAGAGAAAACATCTTACAACATGTGTGCTGGCGCAGACTTGACCAGCACGCAGGCACCCACCTGCGCTCGTTTACCAGCCTCTCCTGGAAGGGAGCTCCAACCCCCTGACTCGTTTACCAGCCTCTCCTGGAAGGGAGCTACGACCCCCCGATCTCGTTTACTAGCCTCACCTGGAAGGGAGCTACAACCCCCTGACTGAAGGCTACAACCCTCAGCACCTCTATGGACCACGTTTCATCAATTTTCACACTGGATCCAAAGCTTCCACTAGGACACCACTTGCAGGCCACGTTTCATCATATTTTCAGACTAGACCCTTTCCATACTTTTAAGCACAAACATACATCACCAACAGATACTTATCAACACAGATCAGATAGCAGAAACACAGCAGAACAGATCAGATATTTCATACCCCTTGCTTCAGCAAACCCTAGTTTGAATACGCGCTTTCCCTTCACTGATGTCGCGTATATACGCGCTTCCGTCCACACAAACCAGCGTATACCTCAGTGTATATTTCATTGCGCATACGCGCTTTTACTTCAGCGAAGCCGCGTACATACGCGCTTCCTCCGCGGAAAAGTAGCGTATAGATCTTCAATCATTACAGAGCAGCATACTTCTTCAGATCAGATATTCAGTTCAGATTTACCCTTTTACTTCAGACAGATGTTCGCCTAGATGTTCGCCTCATCACAGATCTAGGCCTTCCATAAGCAGATCTAATAGATACAAGTGCATTTCAGATCTAGATCCCCTTCTTCATCATTGGTGCATCATACATTCAGATTTATCTTCAAGTGTAACCCTTTCCATTCAGATCTACTTCAGAGAGAAGTATTCATTCAAGCTCAGACATCTTGCACCCACACTCATAATTTGCATAATGAATTTCATCTCTTTATATAGGTTTATCCTTTTTCAATACCATGAGCCCCTTTTTCAATACCATGGGCCAAAACAATACCATGAGCCCAAAACTACCTGGACGGGGTCAATTGGGCGGATCATTACCCAATACCATGGGTCAATACCATGGTGGTTACCCTTGGTTTTGCACTTTTTGAGCGCTTTAGCCCATACGCGACTTGGCACGTTCTTTTCCGCGTGCATACGCAACTTCCCCTAGGCCAATCCGCGTATACCTAGAGACATACTCTTTTTCATCATTCTTCTTGCCTGGTGAATTCCTTTCCTCTTCATTTTCTTCGTACTTCTTTGTGAATACATTAGATTTCCTTCATCAAGGACATATTCTATCAAGCACAACTTCATCAAGTAAGTTGTCATCATCTTCATCAAGTGGGTTGCCTTTCAAGGACAACACTTAGCATCATATTGTCAACAAACATCATATCACATCAGATTTACATCATTTACCAAGTCCATCAATTCAAGCATAACTTCATCAGGTGGATTGCCATCAAGGACAACACATGTCAACAGTCGCATGTCTTCATCTTCATTCAGTGGGTTGCCATCAAGGACAACACTCTGCATCATATTTCCAACATCTATATGCTAGGAAACTGATCCATTCACTTAATTTTCACTTTTTAGTGAATGAATCCTCTAGAAAAAGTAAATATGAGCCAAAATTACATCATATCCACAAAATTACATCAATATAGATCAATAATTACATCACCAAGTGAAACTAGTCAAACTGGCCGAATTTCTGAGCTGAAAAGTAAAAATTCGACCAAAATCCTCTATGTGCCGCACCAGAAAACTCAATGCGCCACGCCAATTTGAGCCTGTTTTGAGGGCACTTCTTGAAGTCAAAATTGATCTCATGATAGCTTTTTGGAAATCCATGTCTGTCTGTTATCCAACCCAAGTGGAATTTTTCAATTTGGAGTTCATTTTCCCCTCCAAAACTGCAATCTCCCAAGACTGGTTCCTACTGGTGCAAAAAGTGGCAGAAAAGCCATTTTTGGAGTGTTTTTGACCTTTAAAACCACCAAAAACTTGATGAAATCTCTCAACCATTCCTGAGAATGCATAATTTACCATAAGAAATCCAAAAATGTAAAGTTTTTCTCCAGAAGATCTCTCAAACGTAAGCGATATTCGAGTGGCGCGACGCGTCGGGCAGAAAAACCTGTTTTGCAACCAAAATTTTCAAAAATGACAAAATTTACTCCAAATTTGCTGAAATTTGGATTGAATGTCTCCCATCATGTCCCATGCTTAGCCAAGGAAGCTTCAGCCAAGATTTGGAGTGGATCAGGCTTTTTTCGCCATTTCAGTGCTCTTCTCAACCTCGCCTTCAGGATCTTCATCCTAGCTCTGCAAACGTGTGTGCGGAACCAATAGTGGTTCTTCATATGTCTGAGAATGTATTTGTCCCTATTGGCCTTCACCAAGAGCTTCTCTAGATGAATGTTGGCTCTCGTAAGGCAAGTCTCCCGCTCAAATGGTGTCATGTCACCTGGTCTCTTTCGGGCCAATTCACGGTCTTCACGGATTTGCCGCAACTCTATAAGTGTCTGCTGATCCTCCAATTTTTTATTCCACTGCACCAAGTAATTTATAACCCACTGATCTCTCTAAAATTTCTTGGTAAGTGTGTCGATCTCGACTTTCTGCTCCTGGATGATTTTTTTTAGATTTGAGCTGGGAGAGCTCGAATCAACATCAATCAATATAAAATCAGTATCTTGGCCTCCTGAGGGGCCCTCATCCTGCATAGGCTTCTTGCCTCTGTCATGTACCTATGCTAATGTAGAAGGCGAGACCCCTTCCACGCCATGTGTAGATAGTACTCGCGCTGCTGTCGAAGGTAACGAGACCCCTTCCACCCCTGGTGGAGATAGTACTCGTCGTGCTGCTGCAAATATTGTTGTGGTACCTCTCTGATAGGTAACGCACACTGGAACACTAATAGGCTCTGTCTCATGAACCTCATACTGATGTGAAGGCTCACCTGCATCGTGAAAAATCTTTGGAGGAGGCTGAGGGGATGTAAAGAAGTCACGGGAAATGAACTCCTCCCATGCAATGCCCTGCAGTCCAAGCTGATGTACCAATCTCATCTTGATGAGCGCATAATGATAAATTATGTTATGTTGCTGCTCTGGAGTCTTCTTCTACACAAGGGTAGTCATCCACTATATGTTTCAGCACATGAAGTATGTAATATTCATCAGTCTCACTCTCGTGAAATGCACCAATAGTCGGATGTGGTATGCATAAAGGCGTGAGAATCTACCCTCGCAACTGAAGTATATAATGATGAGCTTCATTAATGGCGCATAGGAATCCTTCAAGAATCTGAAAGGAAACACCCTGCTGATCTGCCTCATATAACCAGGTCTGATGTAAGCTTCATAATATGCTCTATCCAGCTGTTGTCTCTTATTCCACTCTTCACCTATGTTTGGTATCCCGGTTGCCTGAGAAATGGTTTCTGGTGTCAAGGTGAAGTTCACTCCAACAAGGTTTACATGGCCATCATGCAAATGTAGGAAAAATAAGCGAACCAACTCCTGATGATGTTGAATCTTAGCAATCATCTCACAATACTGAAAACATGAATGTTGCTGAAAGCATGTCATTGCAAGCGGGCAGGCCTGCAACTGAGTCAAGGAAGTGGGCTCTTCTCTGACGTGCCTGCCACTTTTATGAGACCTCCTTGGTACATTTAGCTCTGCGGTTGAATCACTGTCCTACTCATATTCTTGCTCATATGATGAATTTGTTTCTAACATGGTGCTTTGCAATGTGTATAACAAGTATATGCTAATATATGTGTGCTGAAAACAAGATTTTGTCTTTCAATACCAAATGTGCCAAATATGTAATGAGAGACTGTGAGTAAATATTACATTGGGTATAATGGACTGTAAAGTGAAATTTGAGTGTAAGGACAGTCACTTGACTACTTGGGAACTTTCGGGATTTGGGGATTTTATAAGTGATATGGGAGTGGGAGATGGTGATGGGAAATGTAGTTTTTAGAGATAGGGGTAAATGAAATGACAAGATATACTTAAGCTAGGTGAAGTCAAGGATATAGAGACAGTCCTTGAATGTTTTGGGAAGTGGGAATTTATAACTGATATGAAGGAAGAGAAGTGATAGAAAGTGGTAGGGTTTGAGAATGAAACATGGGAACAAAGGGTATCAGTAGTTTGGGACAAAGGGAAACAGGAGAAGGACTGTGATAACAATATGACAGTGATGGGAATACAAATGAACAATGGAGTGAGAGCGTTTAGCACCAATATTCAAATTTCAAAACTTCATTTCAAACCCTAAGGGAGTAGACTTTGACATGGATATAGGGTTTGTTTTTCACCAACCAAAACTCTAAATTTTTTTCCTCCAAACGACACCACACATGACTAAAATCACTGAACAAGCATTGTCAAACTTACTTGGAGCAAATGAGTTGAATCGATTTGATTTTTTATGGAGCCTTGATGAAATTTTGCCTTGGAGGCTCTGTGCGCCGCGGACAAGCCCAATGCGCCACGCCCTGTGGATGCACCGCGCCAGAGGAAAAATACACTGTGGCAAACCACCCAATGTGTCGCGCAGCCTGTGTGTGCCGCGCTCTTACCCAATGCGCCGCACAGACAATTACCCACAGTCTTGGTTCCAAAATGACAGCTTCGCCCTCTCACTACTAAAATTTGACTTTCTTTGAACTCTTGGATGCAAATGACCTTTCAAACAATGAAAATATCTTTATAAATTCATGGCTCTGATTTTCTCTTTGTAGAGACCCACTTTGCAATGTTTCAAAATTTGCATTTCTTCACTTTTAATACAACTCTGTTCTTCAAGTTTCCTTTTTGATTTTTGGCTTGAAATGATGGTTTCTTGGTTGATTTTTTGTAGGGATGGTGGCATTGGACTTAGGCAAAGGATGACCAGAGGCTGCATTTGAAGTAATTCACGGCGGAAAACTTTAAAAGTACATATTTATTACAAACAATTAATTAGACGATTTCTTCCTCAAAACAAAGTTTTGAAGAAGAAACATCCTTGAGCATTATTAATGATGAAAATATTGAAATGAAAACTTATTGAAGACATCCTCATGGCCTGCGGGCATTATTTGACATTTTGAAGACCAAACCCTAGACCTAGTGACTGAAAGACTCTTTTTTAACCAAAGACCATCTATGAATGTAAATGACTGAAATCAACTTTAATGAATTTTGATAAATTTTGAGCAACCCAGCAGGTACAAACATGAGGGAAAGTAGAGAAGAGATCCTTCCGTCAGATGATGGCATGCCCCTAACGGAATGTAGATGAATGAGTGGAATGAGACACCTAAAAATGAAATGCAATAAGAGAAATGATCTCTGATGGAGGGATGTAAAGACCGACTCTAACAAATCCCATTATTATAATAAGTTTTAGGATCAATTCTTTTTAAGTTATTCTATGATCTTTAACATGTAAGTGTTCTTAATTTTGATACACATAGTAAGGCATGGCCCACTAAGGGAGTTGCATTGCTAATCCTCCTATACTCCTTTGGATTTTGTTTAGGATCAATCCCATTTAGGTGGTCTGAAATTCATCATAGTTAAAATTGCATCATATGATTTAAATCAAATAAAAATTATTAATCAAATTTCTACTGTCATTGGTTAACCATCTCCAAATTTCTTTCCAAGAACTGAACCATGACAAAAAATAATTTAACCATCACATAAAAACATTTTTTATGGATAAGTTCCACATGTGTACTTGGAATAAAGAGCGAGAGAGAAAGAAAAAGTACAATATTGAAGAGTTTAATCCCACTCATAATCATTAACAAAAATCAAACATAGAGGTCAATATTTCTTGGAGAGCCAAAATTCTTATTGCTCAGTTAAAGACTAATTTTCATAAACTCTGTTGTGAAACAGGGCACTAGAAAAGGCCAAAAGAAATGTGGGAAGAAAAAGTATATATTTTATACTATTCCAGAAAAGTGGAAACATAAAAAACATTTCATTTTAAAATGCAAGGCCTTCAAAGACAACACAGAAAGTTATGCAGGTAATATGACAACAAGCTCTTGCGATAATTTATTCCATGAGGGGTTTGTCAAGAAGTTAGGAGCATTTATTGTGAGGTTCACAGGAAAAGGTTTGAATAGGATGATAAAGCAATTTGTCCCATAAGCTATCTTTAACCTCTTTAACATAAAATAATAAACTATATTTAACCTCTTTAACATTAAAATAATTTCTTTATTTCTTTCTAATTTACAACATTTTTATTCTCCCTCGTCATTAACAACCAAACCAATTTTCTCTTTAAAAGAGAAAAGAAAAAATAAATAAAGAAATTATTTTAACTTCGAAAGGCTAACATATACGACATATTGATTCTCCATCTAATTCTGATATTTGACCCATTTTCTATAAAATATTATAGCAAACACTCCTAACTTCTCAACATTATCTCAAACACTCTAGCATCCAACATCTCTACATTGAAGCTCTTCTTTCATCATTGACGCGCACCATTATCTCAAACACTCTAGTGTCCAACATCTTTACATTGAGGCTCTTCTCATGATTGACACACACCCGCATTAGATACAAAATGTGGCAATGCAAACTTGATATTTCTGTTCTCCCTCATCATTCACACTCACATTATTAGACTACATTGAGAAACAGAATGTTAAAAACATAACAACATAAGCAATCTCTTTACAGTCTCCATTTGAACATTACAAGGATTTGAAATCGCAAACTTTGTGCATGTTACAATTCCATTTGAACATTACATGGATTCGAAATCGCAACCTCCGCGCGTGTGTGCTTGCTTACAATAACTGGCGTTAAGATTGAATGAACTCACATGGTCTCTGTGTATGATTAAGACAATAAATGGGAGAAGACGAACTAGGGGCGGTGGCAAAGGCTAAGGGTTCACATTTGAAAACATGGCACCGAATTTATTTTCAAGTCGATAATTCTTCTCCTAAATTATAAGAAATTCAGTAACTAAATGATGAAGTTCAGGGTTTGTATGAAATTTTTTTGATCTGCCATGGCTCCAGCCTCGAATGACTTTGAATTGGATTCCTTCATTGAATAGGAGAGTATCAATGACGATGTGAGCCATCTGTAGGGGCTCAATCGTAGCCTCAAATATATCCTGAATGATTCCGAGGTGGAATCGTATTTGAAGGGGTTTGATGATGACACTGCAAAACCTTTTTCTTTAGAAACCCTAGCTTCACACGTCAAAGGCAGGAAGAAAATGAGAAAAACGCGGATTGGGCTGAGAAAGGTTCAAACAAACTCAAGAAAGTCGAAGGACATTCAAGTTTGATTTCAATTACAGACAGATTGAAAATTGGATATGAGAAAGGTAATGGTTATGTCCCCGATGCATCTAATTCGAACTACCTATTCTGATAATTGTTTCTCAAGTTTTTCAATAGACCTTTCTTTTACTAGAATATCTTCTATAGTATTCAGTTCTGTGTATACATCTGTAAGAATCGTGGAGAAAAGAGTATACATCCTTTTTAATTGATTGAAAATGGGGGACAATATTGATCTATCCATCCTGTATAATATATCTATTATATCAATCATTATCAAGTAGATGTATATGAGTATTCACTTTAAAAATTTTTGACAAAAAACTATGAAGAATAGGTCATATGCCATCATTTATCATATAGCATTGAAGACTATCTCATGTTGTGGATGAGGAAGTGATATTTGTTGATAGTAAGGGACCATCCTTGCATTCATTCTATTCCTAGTATCATAAAACGCACCTCTTAGGTCCTTTTTTTCTCTTGTTTTGGAGTGTTTCGTAGGTTATTTTTTATTCCTTATGGCCCCCACATGGAAATTATTTTTTCCATAGTGGTTTCCACCATCAGGAATTATCATTTTGACTATTGAGCCTCATCAGAAAACATTTCTTTGTATCCTAATTTTGCAATATATTTATCCACTGAAGGTTTTTTAGATCATACTATTTCATATGCTTCCTTTATGATTCTTACATTACTTATAATCAAGGTTTCAACTGATCCGCATTGTTCCCTTAAATTCCTACCATATTTGTTTTGATCCATCCCTATTGCTACATATCTGTAGTCACATGACCGACACTTTGGACACCTTAAATAATTCCATTCATGTACAAGAGTTAATATTTTTTTTGATAGAGTACAGGTGTTCTCACATCCAACCCATGGATCAGACTCCAGTCTCATCTGCTCCCCATTACCAATCTTCCATGCTAGCTAGCTGTCTACAACTAGAAATATTTTCACCAGTCCCTTCCAGATCAAAATTATCAAGACTTGGAATCGAAAAAGAATCTGTGGGGAAAAGGAGAAATGAGTTTGAATTGGATTGGGAATAAATCATAAAAAACTTGTCAAGTACAAAAATTAAAAATATACACATTATAAATAAAAAATATATATTTTTCATTGATATTCAATAAAGCCATGTCCATACAATGCATAGTATCAATAAATGCCCAAAATTTCATGGATTAATAGGTATCTCATATAATATGGGTCCAAATTGAGAACTGAAAGCATCTACTTATAAAGGTCAAGTGAAGAGTTAATGCTGAATACTATATAGTAAAAAATATAAGATGCAGGTTTCTCCCATGTCCTTAACTCTTTGACCCTCAAGGTTCGTAAAGTCCCTAAGGTGAAACTGAGGGCTCTTTTTGATCAAAGCCAATCTGATGTAGGATCTAGCTATTCCAAGTTTAGATCAAGAATTCAATGATCCAAACCTGTCATTATCATGAAACATTAAAATGTGAACTAAACTTTAAATCAATTCTTCCAATTCAAGTGTTTGGGCTTTAGATAAACTGAGCAGAGTCTTGTGTTTCTTGATGTCTCACCTTGGATTTTCTTATTGCAGAGTCAAAAAGTGCAGTGGACCGATACAAGTTTATTTAAGTGATTTTGTGTTAATAACTTAAATGGTTGTGCTTATTGGCATGAATTTTCTGAAACATGCTCTAATTGCACCCACAACCTGAAGCATTGTAGGTATGGCTCAAGATTTGAATGGAAAATATTTTAAGATCTAGCACATCATTACCAAAAATTTTCCACCAAAGATCTAGCAAAGTAGCAAGGTTAAAATCTACTCAGAAGAATGTAAAAGGGGCATGTAATTGGCATATACTTGGCCACCTCATCATTATATCTTCTTTTGATGGCCTCCTAGGTGATATCCATCGCCTCATAAATGTAGCCCTTAGTGGCTTTTTCAACATCAACCATCATGAAAGATTGAAGTCGATTGTCAAACATTCAAATTTTGGTATAAATAAAATTTGAAAATGAAATGAAGTTTGACTTTGAAGGTGAACATTGAAAAAGTTTAAGACTTAAGTACCCGAGCACTTTGGCTGCTGGCAAGTGACCCTATCACAGTAATAATCTCTTTAACAATTTCATAGAAACCATCACTAAACACAAGAGAAACAATTATAATCCATTCATGTGTTTTTCCATGTCTCTTGATGCCATCCACTCAGGTCCCAAACATATCCTATTTAGATTTACCCTTTGGTCAACCATGAATTATGAAGAGATGAATTTTGTTGGAATTTTG
The DNA here is from genome assembly GCA_034641835.2 of Pinus albicaulis. Lineage (NCBI taxonomy): Eukaryota > Viridiplantae > Streptophyta > Pinopsida > Pinales > Pinaceae > Pinus > Pinus albicaulis. The sequence goes on along the minus strand of CM076581.1, from coordinate 1,275,263,304 downwards.
GTCACTGTAGGAAAAAGAAGTTCCTTGACTTCAATGAATATTGTTGTGCTGTTGAGGTCATTTGTGTGATTGTAAATTTATTTGGTTATGGATTTTTCCTTACATAAATTTTTGTATCCAGGGAATTCTTACAATGCCTCAAGCATTAAATCTATGCAATGTGTAGCACAAGATTTCCAAAATATGGAGGGATTCCTAAGCTCAAAAATTCTAGCAGCATCCATATAATTAGTTTCATTGTTGTTAAAAAATTTTACAACATTTTATTTTCCCACTTCCTAAACAACTTTCATCATTTCACCAATTATTTAGGCACTATTAAATTTGTTTGAGGCATCTACTAATTTGAGAAACAGTATTTCCTTTGGACTAGATATGTGGAAATTTATCAAGGTTTTGTTCATTTGATCCATCCATCCATAAATAATGATGGTACACTTTTTTTCTTCCCATGACGAACACAAATTATCTATTATATACCATCAACATTTTCTAACAACAGATCTGTCCTAAGGCTCCAACAGGTAGGGGCTTTCTACCTAGATTTGCAATAGTGATTGCATCAATCATAAACTAGGAGAGAGGGCTTTTGGCACAGTTGTAATTTCCTTGGGAAATTAGTTCCATAAGATGAAGTGTCCTATTGATATATGTAGGCTATAGTCTTTGATAAAGGGGAAAACCGAAAATACCCAATGCTTGGGAAATGGAGGGCAAGCTTTGGGGCAGCTTGGCAAAGAAACCCAAAGTTGGGGTTTTGAGTGAACCTCAATAAATTAAGGAGAAAATCCATTCAAACGAATCTATAAATACAAGAGGGCTAGATTCATTTGGATCATCATTGGATTGGATCATTTTTCCCTAGTTCTTCCTTGAGCCTAAGGCTTTGAGGGTTTAAGAACCTCTTTTGACTAGTTTTGGTGGAGGTCATTCCACCCTACCTAGTCTTTTCTCTTCTAATTTTAGTGGTGAAAGATTCCACCCTCATTAGTTTATTTTTTTATTTTTCTTCTACTCTATTTTGGCATAGGATTGTCAAAGAATTTTTGGTCTAAGGAAGGTCATAAGATCAAACGAAGTCTTTTTGAGGCAGTAGCTAATGCAAGACAGTAGCTAAAGGCTATGGAGGGCTTGCTATCTGGGGTTTTTGCTAGTTGGGCCCTTAATGTCACTATGTAAGGTAATCTCCAGCTTTCTTGTCAGTTAGATTCTTTGTGAGGATAGCCAACAAGGCATCCAGTTTGTATTCAAACAAATTAATGTAGAATAATAAAACCCTTAGTTGTTGCACTGATTTTCCCGCATTGGGTTTTTCAGGGAACATTAGTCCAAAAATAACAGTGTCAGATGTGTCTATGATTTACTATGGTTCAAATTTTGTTTCTGCACTTGTATTTTTCTGCAGTTAATTTGTGAAGGCTGTAGTGTATGAGATTTCACTATTTACAGTAGAAAATTGTGAATAATTTGTTAGAAGGAATTAACGGATAGAATATTTTTCATTAGTGTTGTAGTAGCATTCTGTGTAATACGAATTTTCAAATGGTATCAAAGCTTGTATAGCTGAGTGTAGGAGGAATAGAAAAACAAATCTGTAGATCTAGCATTGGTGAAGCTAGAATCAAAGAGCTGTGTAAGCAGTAGATTGATCTTTCGAGTGATTGTGCAGTCCAAGTAAGGAGGGCTAGTTCCTACAAGGAAATATCTCTCTTAGTGAGTCGACAGAGAGGTACGATTTTCTGGTTTGTAAAGGCAGAGGGAGTAGCGGGAGGAACACATTTTTATGCACAAAAGTGATTGTGGGTTCAAAAGTGCCAGGAAGAGTATTTGGAGACACTTTGAGGGAACTTTATTCCCAGGGAATTCCTAGTCGAGGAATTCTAATTTTCGATACCTAAGCAACAATTTTGCATGACCGATCTACCATATCCAGTAGAGAGTGTGTAGACCAGGCCAAAGCTATGAAAAGGAGAGAGAGGGAGCTATTTTGACATATTTTTTCAGTCGGAAAAGATGGCAGCAAGCAGGCTGAGAGATCAAAATCGGTTGGAGGGAGCCTCCAACTATGTGATTTGGTAGGAAAGGATCAAATGCCTGTTAGATGAGCATGATCTCAAAATCTTCATCGAAGGTGTGGTTGGATGTTTGAGTAGATGCAGATCCACTGAAGGAATACAAGAAGAATATGGCTAAGGCAAAGCAAAGCAACCATTAGAGAAATGTGATAGGCCTTGGAGAAGCTATATCAAGGATCTTCCGAGCAGCAAAAGATGCATCTGGAGGAGAAGATGCGGACTACGAGGATGCAGAAAGGTGAGTAGATTGATCCATTTTTGGTTATACTTCAAGAGAAAGGAGATCATCTGGCACCTGTGGGATCAACTCCTCAGGCCACAAAGATGGTCAAATTGGCCATCAACTTTGTGTCTAAATAATATCAAGTCTTTTTCCAAAGCATCCTAGGAAGAGAAAATGTTTTGGACCGTGAGTCAATGTGGGTAGCTCTTTAGTAGGAAGAGACGAGGAGGGTAGCAGCATCAGTGGGAAGAAGAGAAGGAGGAGGAGGATAATGTGGCACTTGCATCAAAGGGGCAACGGGAGTAGCATAGGAGGAAGAAGGATCTTTCCAATATCAAATGCTTCTAGTGTGGCGAGATGGGTCATTTTGCCACATAATTTCCTCTCAAGAAGAGATACAAAGAAAAAATCATGATCCGTAAGGAGCACTTGGCAGGATCGATGAGGAGGAGTTCGCCATGATTGTCCATATATCTCCAGAAGGGAGGTCGGGGTGATTTGGAGCTCTAGACCCAAATATCTATAGGATTGGTAGGATCCTTGAAGAGTCCACCTCTCGGATCAATACCTTGCCACGGGAGCCCAAATTAGATGTCGCAGGATGGACGAGTGTCAGTCGATGCAAAGGAGTGCAAAAGTGGCAACACAGTGGTTAGCAGTGCTAGAAATTGAGAAACGCAGACCAAAGTTGGCAGCAGTGCAGTGAGGCACAACACAAAGTCAGAAATAGTGCAATAGCTTCAGAGGGTCAGTGAAAAAGCTAACAATAGTTAGATCTTTAGTATCCAGATCCATCATGCTGAACACTTGTTCAATTTTGGATGTTTTTCTGTTGCAATAAGCAACAATATTGTAGTGTAGTAGTAGTTGATAGTGGCAGGGTCAGCAACAACATGGATGCATAATTTTAGAGGGAGTTATAGTACGGATGCAATGTTGACAATGGCAGTGTCAGCAAAAATACAGATGCAACGTTTGTGCAGAGTCGGTGGGCCGCAATGTAAGACATCAGCAGTGTAGAGGGAGATGTTGCAAAATCAAAGCAGTACTCAGTAGGGGGTATTGCTAGAGAACCTATAAATTCTTTTTGGAAATTCCACTCGGATTGTATTTTATCAAAATAAGGATTATTTTGAAAGGACCCTAAGTCTAAACTTCAGAAAATAAAATAATTAAAGGGAATTAATAGAATAGGGGTGTGAATGTTCTAGAAAAATTGGATCAAATAAACATTTAATCTTAGCCGTTGATTATAGTTTAATCTCGACCGTTGAATTTTCAACGAGAAGTTTATAAGAAGGGCTTGAAGGGTCATTTGGAAAACAAACAGTAAGGATCATGAGATAAAATTTCTGAAGTGAGCAGTCCTCAGAGAAAATATCGATCAAGAGATTCTTTGGAGAGAGGGGAAAAGTAATTCTGGTTGCAAAGTCTATTCTTGAGCTAGAGAATACACAACTGATAAGATAGAAAGCAGTAAGAACAGAGGTAGCGTAGCAACTATGCATAGCCAGTATTGCAGCCTTGAGGAGGTTCATTGTTCAACTAAGGATCAGTCAGATCGAGTGCCGAAGAGTCAGGGTGTGAAATCGGAAGGGGCCAGATAGTCAAATCCATCCAATAGAAGAGCCAGAAGGAAGAATCCATGAAATCCCCATGCTGAGTGACGTAGAGACTATGTAGTGAATTTGCAGAGGCTGTGGAGGGCTTGCTATCTAAGGTTTTTTCCACTTGGGCTTCCAATGTCAGTGTATGAGGTAATCTCACCAAATTTCTTGTCAGTCAGATTCTCTGTTAGGATATCTAGCAAGGCATTTAGTTTTTATTTAGAAAAATTACTGCATAATAATAAAATCCACAGTTGGTGCACTGGTTTTCCCACATTGTTTTTTCCAGGGACATTAGTCCAAAAATAACTGTGTCAGATGTACCTATGATTTAATCTTTTTCAATTTTTTTTTCCACACTTGTATTTTTCCGCAGTTAATTTCTGAAGGTTGTAGTGTATGAGATTTCATTGTTTATGGTAGAAAACTATAAATAATTTGTTAAAAGTAATTAATAGCTAGGATATTTTTCATCAGTGTTGTAGTAGGATTCTGGGTAATACAAATTTTCACATCTAGAAGGGATGAGAGTACCTTATTTCTACAGGGGACATTACAAGCATTTGATAAATGGGAGGTAAACTTCATCAGACCTATCAACGCACAAACTAAAAATATTTAGAGCTAGGTATATAATAACTATGAAAGAGTACCTTACCCAGTGGACTGAGGTAGAACCTATCAAAGATTACAATGTATAAATGGCAATGCATTTTATTTTTGAGAATATTGTTAAAAGGTTTTTATGTCCTAGAATACTCAGGAGTGATCAAGGTACTCACTTTTTAAATAAGACAATTTCTTCCTTGACAGAAGAGATCCAAATCTATCATCACAAGAGCACACCCTATCGCCCTCAAGCTAATGGCACTGTTGAGGCCTTTAACAATATTCTAGAAAAATCTATGACAAAAGTATGAAATATAAACTGATATGATTGGGATCTGAGGATTCCAACAGTTCTATGGGCTTACAGGACCACATGTAAGAAATTGATATGGAATACACCATTTAGACTAGTAATAGGAAGCAATAGGGCCCATGGAGTTTATAGTGCCAATTCTACACATTATTGCATTGGAAAACTTGACAAATTATGGCACAATAGAGAATAGAATATTAGAGTTATTGAAAATTAGAGGAAGACTGTGCGGTAGCAAGGTTTCATCAAAATGTTAAGAAATCATGAGAAATCTTGGCATGATAGGTCTCTAAAATAGTAGATTCAGCCACAAGAATATGTTTGTTCTATGATAGAATGTTTTTGAAGCATCTAGGGAAGTTCCAAATGCACTGGTTAGGCCCATATAGGATAAAGTATGTGATAGAAGAAGGGGTTTTTTAGTTGGAAAAACTAAATGGATAGTCTACAGAAGGGTTTTTCAATGGAAGTTAGCTAAAAATATAAAGGGCATTTCACTGAGAATTTTATAGTATGGAATTAAATTCTCTTCAAGTTCAAACACACAATGGCCCTGGAGCTAAGAGGGAAGAATGTCTCCTGATGAAGTTACCTTACTGCACTTCCTGGGACTTTCTTTAAGCATATTAAGAGGGCAGTGATATTTTACAATGCAAGCCATGGCTGTTGTACAGAATATGGATATTTTAGTCGTAGAAAAGATAGGCTTACTCACTACAGTTTCTAGAATTTGTAGATCTGAGATTGAAGATAAAAAAGAAAAAGATAGGTTTTTAGATGATTGAATTTTTGATAGAATAGGGCAGGAAGCATGCAGCGCCTAGCTTCTGAGATGCGAGGTAGTCATTTTCACCAAGAGGCATGGAATCTATGAAATGGAGAAGAGATTACAGGAAAACAAGTGCAACAGGAGAATAATGTAGAGAAATAGGCACAAATTTGGCTAAGGAAAGGTCAGACAAACTTAGAATGATTGATATGAAGCAAGGCTCAAAATGATAAATACTAAATGGTGTTTCTAAGTAGTGGGAATCATGGAGTTGAATGAATGCCCTGCTCCGATACCACTGTTGAACTACACCAGAATTAAAGATAAGCATGGATTTTTTTTTCATGAAAATGACAGAGATATAAATATATTGTCTATGACCATTGGATTTATCTTCCAGGGTCTCTTGTACTCTCAATGATGGTTCATATTCCTCAACATAACCCTGATGGATTAGGTGTCTAACAATATTGATAATGGATAAACATTATGTACATCTGTTTTTAAGAACCTATGTTATGTATTTTTAATCAACATCACTTATCAAAAATTTTGACTCTTACTCTTACTGTGAAATGTAACGACATGAAGTATAAAATTGGAAAATTGCATTCCGCTATATCCCGGTAGGGTACAAGATGAGCATCTGATATTATGACGTAAGGCCATTTCACTAATCTTGCAATCCCATCAATTTCTAGTGGTTCCAATCTCAAGAACTTGGAACTAAATGACTTTTCACATAAATAGAGTAACCTTCTTATAAGGGTTCTGTATTTTGACTTTGGGTTTGTTTTCTATAAAAAACAAATATTCAGGTATTTATGATCAAGCATGAATACTTTACTGCTAGTTATTGTTCTCTATTTATTTGACGCTGAATAGACAACTATGATTTGTTAATCATTAATTTCTACATTTATTTTTGATAATAATTTTGTATCAAATTTTATAATTTTATTCTCATTAGTGTCCTGATGCTTTGTCACTAGACTTGTGAGTGTCCAAGTTTGACTCTTCTCATGAGTAAACAAGTGAAAATGACTCTGGGTGAGTTGCACTTGAGTTTACTGAGTTTGACGTGGGTCAAACACGCTTGACATGTGATAACTCATGATTAATTGTGAGTCATGCTGGGTCGACCCAAGTATGACTTGCTAATTTGTTCTATAAATGTCACAACCCACCATACCTATATATGCCTAGAAACCCTATTTGTCAATATTTTCCTAAGTTCTCCTGACCTGAGTGAAATTATCAACTCTTCTGCCTTGCTGATTTTTCCACCCAGCTGACTCTGGTAACATTGGTTTTCTGCTCCCTGGGCCATCTTATGTTTGATCTTTCATATTTTTCTGAATTGAATCACACATTTATTTTTCATTCATTCATTGCAATATTATGTTTTCCATCGCTTCTAAATATTATAATCAGATTCCTATATATATATATATATATAGGCACGAGGAATGCAATTATTTCTATACAATGACCTGTTATATTGCCATTCTCATGCCTATATGACATGATTTTTCAGGTACATTTCTAGAAATCCTGGAAACATATATTTTAAAGGACATGCTTGGCTGTCTACCTCCTGAGGTAATATAAAGACATTTTTATGAATTAGTCAATACTTTTAGTATCTTCATGGTAATTGTAACGTGTATTGTGATGGGTGTCATAGGTATGCAAGCACTTGTGGAACACTATAACAAAAAGGGTTGGTTGCAACAGATTCAGAAATGTGTTCTCCACATGGACATTGGTTCCCTTGACTTCAATCAGGTCTACATTAGTAAATTGCCTATTATCATATTATATTTAGATGATGTTCTGTGTATTGATGTAGACATAATATTGATATATATGGTATTTTGCAGGTGGTGAGGCTATGCAGAGAACATGGACTATACAATGCATTAATATACTTATTCAACAGAGGATTGGATTATTTTAAGGTGCCTTTGGAGGAACTGTTGGTAGTTACTCAGGACTAGAAAAGACCTAATGCACAAGCCTTTGGATATGTTTCCTTCTTTTCACGATATTGTGACCAACTACTTGTCAGTAACTTATTGGTTATCTGCTGTTATGTTAGATCGACATAGTATGTAAATCCATGTGATAATTTCTATTTTCATGGATATTAATGATTTCCCTTTCTCACTTTTTGAACCTTCATATAAATTTTCTTTTATTCGATTAAATCAACAATATTTAAAGGGCACGGCAGGATATTACCTATAGGATATATGTAAATTCTAAGGTAACTCTTAAATTTGACTCTACTCTTTGAGGAAACAGAGGAGTCACCTCTTTTGAGTGCAGCTTGGCTTTGAGTCATATTAGATTGCTTGAACCCTCATCAGATTTAATGTTCGATAATATTTTCCAGAAAAAAAATTAAGCTAACTCCTTCATATCTGAAAAATTCATAACAAAAAGTATTTTTGGTTCCTAACTCAGTTACGCACAGTAGAAATAAAAATAGAGAACTAAGCACATAAAAATTATTTGACACAATTTTCACCTTGAAAACTGAAATTTGGGGAAAACCAGCAAATTTTGGCCCTTTATTTAGCTTCATAAAATTTATTACAACAACCCTTTTCAGGAATTTTACTGTAGAAAATCACTCAAAAATTTCAGCCCTCTAACCGAGCAAAAATAGTTGTACGGTCAGATGCAAATCGGCCTATTTGGCCCAGCCAATCAATCCACAATTCAACCTTCTTCAATCCACACAAATTGCTTAAATCTATCTGATCTCTTCTTAATGAAATTGACCTGTACGGCCTGGTATCTCGACCTCAACAATTCTATTCGTTGCCCCTAAAAAATATCCTCTTCACTGATCCAAAATATAATGTCACTTTGATCTCCTGTCACTACTGAATGCCCAACTCTTGTACCAAATTGAACTGATCTTTCCAATAGCGACTTTCTCTCTTTTATAATTTTATAACCTAATCTTCAAACTTCAAAGTGATGGAAGGTTGATATTTACCTCCGTACTTGAGATAAATGGCCACGATCTAATCTTTTGTTGACCTCTTAATTTTTTATTTTTTATTTTGTAATTTAAATTTTAATAAAATAAAAATTAAATTATTGGTTTTATGCCTAAGGTATCAACATAGGAAATTTTTAAATAATTCAGTCGTGAGAGAAATTTGGTGATTTATTGCATGTCACGACACTTGACCAATGCAGAATAACCTTCCAAGCTACATTTTCAACACTCTCTTTTAGTGAAGGTGTTCTACACCACCCCCAACTTATCTCTAAAGAATATAAATTTGTCCTTCATCAAAGCCTTGGTTAGAATATTTGCTACCCACTCATCTGTTGGTACATAATGTAGTGTCGTTGTCCCATTTTGAACACAATCTCAAAGGAAGTGGTACATGATCAGAATGTGTTTTGACTTGTCATTAAACACCATATTATCCTAGACCTTGATACACATCTGATTATCACAATGATTCAAAGTCAACTCCATCTCTTGATCAAATATCCCAAGGAAAAGTTTCCAAAGCGAGATTTCCTCTCAAGCTGCCAAATTGCTCAACTGAACTTAGTGAAAATAACTTCTGCTTCCTACTGAACCAAGAAAAAAATCCTGATCGCAAGCTGAAACAACTACTGAAAGTGTTTTTTTTTAGTTGTATTGCTTTCCCAATCAACATCAGTGTACCCCTCTATCTTCTCTCCATCCATTTGAGTATATGTCAGTCCATAATCAACTGTGCCTCAAAGGTATTTCAACACATGTTTTGCATCCACCCGGTGAACTCACTTTGGCTCTACCATGAACTGACTGATTGTATTGTCTGCAAAATAAATTTCTAGTCTAGTATTGACGAAGTAAATAAGAGATCTAATCAACTGTCTATTTAATGTAGGGTCTACTGTCTTTCATATGGAAGCATAAATCTTCTTCTAGTTGGTCACTAGTAGCATATACATGGTTCTACAGTCCACTATCTTGAATTTCTTAAGGACTTCAACTATATATTTACCTTTTTCGAGGACGATCTCTCCATCATTCTGCCACATCTCTAAGCCTAGAAAATAATGCATCAACCCTAAATATTTCATGTCAAACTTTGTTTCTAGGTCCCTCTTGCATATTTATATGAGCCTCTTGCAACCTGTGACAAATAAGTCATCCGCATACAACACCAAATGAGGGGCTCACCTTTGACATGAACGTAGTACATTTTTGGGTCTGCCTCACTCCTGGTGAAGCGCATGCCCTACAAGTAGTTGTCAATCATGGCACACTGTGCCCTGGGAGTCTGCTTGAGTCCATAAAATGCTCTTTTCAATTCACACATGGGAATCTCTCCCATGCACCTCAAACCTACCATATGCTTAATATTACATCCCTTCCTCAACCACACCATTGAGGAAGGATGTCTTCACGTCCATATAGTGAATCCTCCAACCCATATGTGCTACAGTAAAAATTATTGCCTTGATGGATGAGTATTTGGCTGTGGGGGTGAAGGTCTCATCCTAGTCAATCCCTTCCTTCTATGAAAACCCCTTAGCCACAAATTGGGCTTTGAAATTTTCCACACTACCATTTGCAACGTGCTTAATCTTGTAGGCCCATCTAGAGCCATCCTCTAATTTGACCTTCATTTGTGGCACAACCTCCCAAACATTTTTCTTCATGATGGAAGAATATTCTTCCACCATATCATCCATCCACACCTGATGCTCATATGCCTCCTAGAAGTTGGAAGCCTTGACCTCAATCAATTCACTCATCAACGCCATATAACCTTAATATCTTCGTGGTGCCTTACTCTGTCTGACTGAATATCTCGGAGTACCCATGTACAACTAAGCATCTCTTAGTGTATGCTTTACCCACTTGATCCTCTTCCTACTCTTGATGGGAGTCTGAGCGTGAGTGAGAGGAACACTTTGCTCCTCGTCTTTTTCCTCTTGCTTGCACTACTCATTATGCACACTATTCTATGACACAATAACCTATGGTATCTACACTATCTCTATCTTTGGTGTCACTTTATCCTGAACCTCCATTATAGACAAATCTATGTTGCAAGACTTCTTGAGAGCCCTCTGCTCCTCAAAACTTACATACCTATGCAGGACTATTTTCCCAAGTGATGGAATATATATCTTGTAGGATTTTAAAGTTTTGTTGTACCCCACAAGGGTTCCCCTCTCCATGGTTGGTTCCAATTTATTTCTCTTTTTTGATGGAACATGACAATATTCTGGATAACCAAAGATACATATGCTTGACAAATTTGGCCTCTTCTATGTAAAATATTGCTCAAGTGCCAACTTGCACAACACTTTATGTGGAATTTGGTTCTGCAAATAAAAGGAAATGTTACAAGCCTCTGCCCATAAAAACATAGGCAAATATTTGGTCATGTAACATAGACTTGGCTACTCCAATGATGGCCCTATTTTTCTACTCTGCAGCCCCATTCTCTTGAGGGTTGTATGGAACTGTCAACTTTATTTTGATACCCTCACTTGCACAAAATTCCTTGAAAGAATTTGAGGTGTAATCACCTTTGTTGTTAGACTTGAGTGTTTTAATATTTCTCACTGTCTAGTTCTCTACAAGGGATTTGAACTCCTTGAACCTAGAGAAAACCCCTTCCTTTTTTTCAAGAAGTATATCCACATCTTCTTGGAGAAGTCATCTATGAAGATCACATCATAGTGATATCTGTTAAATTATGAAAATATGATCAAATTCCACTTTCGAAAACTCATTTTATGGAGATAATTATTGCATTAAATTCCTCTTTTCAAGACGACCAAAATTGACCTAAATTTCAATCAAATCGGACAAGGAGAAGTGTGTTTTCGAATTAAATCCTGCGCATGTGCAAATTATGAAGGTCAACTTCAACATCATGTAGGGTCATGAAGCTCAATCTACATGTCTTTTCACCCTCATTGATTCATATAAATACATGGGACCTTCATACTCATTTGGAACTTCATCACCTTACATCACATCTTGCCTCTCCTATTCCTATTGATTCATACAACTCAGATTTGATGGATTTCTCTCACACATGCGAAGGAAAGGTGGTTGTTTTTTATTGGGCCGAGTTGTAGGAGTTGCAATACCATTGACCAACGTTGACCTCGTTTGACAACGATTTTGGGGGGAAAATTTTGATCTCTCTTGGCTGCATTGAAGGGCACAGAAATCGAGGAATTATGAGCAGTTTGACTGACAGTGATTTTCAGAATTGATCGCAAAAAGTTACAGACTGTGACAACATGCCTTCTCTCTCTTTTGATTAAGTTTCACTGAGTTCTTTAGGATTGTTTTGGGTAGAATTTGACCAGCATTTGAGGCCGAGTTTGATTGAAATAGATCGAGCTCCTAAGGGGTTGTGTTGATCATTGACTGGTTAGGGTACATACTGCTGCTGTTGGCTGGTACAGATTTGCACTTGAGTTGACTCTTGTTGAATCTCTCTCTTTTTTCATTGTTTTGGATTGTGGATTGGATATTGGATAGTAAATTTTGATATTGGATGATGTACTCTTTCTCTACTGAACATTTGAAGATAATATCGTAGACGAATATTTGCAAGGGTTTCCCCTATAGTGGGTTTTGCCCCAATCATTGACCAAATTTGTCTCTTGTCCCTTGGCTCTCTTTCATTGTGCATTTTTTTTAATTTTTATATCTACTATTGCTATACTGTCATTGGATATTTGAAGAATTAAAATTGTTAAATTATATGCTATTGGTTATTACTGGAGTGATAGTTGCAACATAGAACAAATTGATGAAAAATTAACATGGTTTCAGAGCTGAGATGAAGACAAGCCATAAAGATATAGATTACGAGCATCCATTTTATAGCAGTTGATCTAAAAAAAGGGGGAAAAATGTTATTGATATCAACCTTTGTGAACCTGCCACCCCTGAACCTGTGACCTCTAAAGAAGGCGATCCTCCTGACCTTGGTGTACCACCTAAAGATACTGATACCTATGGTGAGGCTCCCTGTTGAGGACAACTTTCCTTAGTGCATGAATGTATATACGATATACAATATGCCATGTTGGTCTCACTGTGACCCACAAGGATACCCTTCTTTGCAATGGGTTCCAACTTCGTCCTCCTCTCCTCAAGGCCGTGTGAATATGTAAGGCATGTAAAGATCCCGATGTGCCTAATCTTAGGCTTCTTCCCAAAAAACGCCTCCTCGAGAGTTTTACTCCAGGAAAAGTTTTAAGGGTGGAAATTTATCTTAAAGTTTAGAAACCTTGGCGAATCTTACGAGTCCCTAATATGCAAACTGTAAAAATTTTGGTGATATTTTTTTAAATATATCCAAATTTCTAATGACTATATATAGTCTCTATATTTTTTTGGCTATTTTTAGGATAAAATAATTTTATATTATAAAATTTCGGAAAACAAATTTTAGAAAAAAATGGAAATTGGTGAATGTTTTTTTTTTGGAAAAACCATGGATAATTAGCCCACATGTGAATATTAGCCCCTAAAATTTTCCATGTCTTACTCCCAAAGACTCTGTGTGGGCTCTTGTTTTGCAAATACATTGCAGTGTTACACTCCTCGACCCATAAGAAAGGTAATCTTTGATCATGCAACATATCTCTACCTGCACCCACTATGGCTCTATTCTTCCTCTCTGCCACCTTATTCTACTGGGGTTATAAAGCGCTATGTACTCTCTCCTGATGGATGCACTGCTACAAAACTCCTTTATCTCTGTGGAGGTATATTCACCCCCATTTTCTGATCTCAACACATTGATCTTCTTCCCCGTCTAGTTCTCCACAGGAGGCTTAAACTCTTGGAACCTCTTGAAGACCTCTACTCTTCAGAAAGAAAATCCAGATCTTCCTGTAGTGGTTGTTAATGAAGGTCACATAGTACTCAAATCTGCTCACTGATACATTAGACATAGGACCATAGACATCAGATTGTATCAATTTGAGGATACCCGCAACTCTACTGCCAATGCTTTGGAAAGGTGTCTTTATGTATTTTCCCAAAGCACATCCCCTGCACACATCATTATGCTTAGTGCTAAATTCAGGTAAACCAATAACCATATCCCTCAACATCCAAAATTCACACCCCTTCAAGCATCATGATGCTTAGTGTTGAACTCAGGTAACCCAGTTACCATCTCCCTTAGCATCCTGAATGCTCCATGATGATGTAGGTTTTAACCCTGAATAAACAATAGCGAGAGCATAAAACATAAAGCAAATAAACATAGATATTTTCCCCTGGATCCAAAATCGGGACGACCGGATTGATTTTTCATTATATTCCTTTTAGTGTTACAACACATATATATACATGCTGAAGCATACATGAAACCTAATCCATTAACCCTGGATTAGAACATAACCGTAGTTCCCTTAACCGAATCTACAAAAATACCAGGGGTCGAAAACTATCGTACCCCAAAACCATGTGCAAAACCACGCACAAAAGCATGGGCGCGGACTACCCACCGGAAATTAAGGACCAAAAAATTTTCCCCAGGGCACTGCCCCCAACCCCTTGCGCCTAGCGCAAAGGGGGCGCTATCCCCCCCCCCCCATCGCTTACCCCCCCACGTGTGCTTAGTCATGGAAAGAATATAACATATACCCAACATTCTCCCACTTGTTGTTTTCTTTCCGCAGGGGGCCACAAGAGAGCTTAGTCATTGGCCCAATTCTTCAACACCCATTGTTTCTCTACACCAAGAGAACTTTTGAGTGCTCACAGACTTCATCAATGCATCTGCAACATTATTCAAAGTGTCCAATTTTACCAGCAACACCCTTTTAGCCTCAACCATATCTCTAACAAAGTGATATTGAACATCAATGTGCTTTTTCTTTGAATGATAAGCAGGCTTCTTAGCCAAGAAAATTGCACTTTGGCTATCACAGTCTATCCTTATAGCTTGTTGTACCAACCCCATACTTGAACGCAATCTCTGCAACCAAAATGATTCCTTGCTTGCATGAGTGGCTGCTATGTATTCTGCCTCTGTAGTTGAAAGATCCACTACAGACTGTCTTTTACTCATCCAACTGACTCCGGCTTCAAATAGGATAAACACATACCCACTTGTAGATCTTATTTGGTCCCGATATCTAGCCTAGTCTGCATCAACAAAACCACGAATTTCCAACATTATTTCCAATCCTGGTCTTCCCTGGTAGCACAAGCCATAATCACTAGTGCCACGTAAATATCTGAAAACCCGCTTCACTGCTGTCCAATGCTCCTTCCCTGGGTTTGACATAAACCTGCTCAATACTCCACTACATGTGAAATGTCTGGTCTAGTACAAACCATTGCATACATCAGGCTACCCACTACACTTGCATATGGAACATGAGACATATCCTCCTCTTCTTCTTGTGTCTTGGGACACTATTGAGCAGATAGCTTTACACCTATAGGAATAGGAGCATTCACCGATTTACTATTTTGCACATTGAACCTCTACAATATAGTCTCGACATACTTCCTTTGGTTTAACCAGATCTTCCTCTTTGCCCGATCTCTCTTAATTTCCATGCCCAAAATATAGTTTGTAGCACCAAGATCCTTCATGTCAAATTTGGAGAACAGTTGGGTCTTCAAATATTGGATAATTTCTTTGTCATTTACAATCAACAACGTATCATCCACATACAAGACCAAATAAATAACATGGTCACCAATTAATTTAAAATAAACACAGTGATCCTCCTTGCTTCTGATGAAGCCAAGTCCCCGTATATAGGTATCAAATTTCTGATACCACATCCTTGGTGATAGTTTTAACCCATACAAAGACTTCTTCAACCTGCATACTAGTTCTTTCTTACCCTTCACCAGAAAGCCTTCAGGTTGCTTCATGTAGATCTCCTCTTCTAGATCCCTGTGAAGAAATGTTGTCTTCACATCCATCTATTCTATTTCAAAATAAAATGCAACAAAAATAGATAAAAGTAATATAATAGAAGTAACTTTGGCAACAGGAGAAAAAATATCACCAAAATCAGTTCCCAGCACCTGGGAATAACCTTTTTCTACCAACCACACTTTGTTTTTCTGCACCTTTCCTTCTACATTGATCTTCTTTTTAAACACCCATTTTCTCCCAATGGGCTTCCTTCCAGCTAGCAACTCCACCATATCCCATGCCTCAATTTTGTGCAAGGATGCCATTTCATCAACCATGGCCTCCTTCCATATTTTTCCATCCTCTGAATCTACTGCCTCCCTAACAGTTCTGGGATCATCATCAATTATTAAGGAAAAACCTGAACAGAAAGCAGATGGACTATACCTTTCTGGTTGTCTTCTTTCCCGAGCTGATCTTCTCACAGCTGGAGTTTGTGGCTCTTCCTCTTCTGAGTCTTCTTTTATTGTAGAGTCTAATTCATCCTCCTTTAGCTCAAACTATATCTTCTCAGGTTCCTTTTGTGTGATTTCATGTTTAACAACATCTTTCACCTCTCTAAACACCACATCTCGGCTGTACACAACCTTCCTTTTTTTCGGGTTCCAAATCTTGTAACCTTTTAAACCATCCTTATACCCAATAATGATGCACCTTTCAGATTTATTATCCAATTTTCTCCTTTTCTCCTTTGGAACATGTACATATGCATCACATCCAAATAGCCTTAGATGTGAAAGAGAGGGTTTCTTACCAGTCCATACCTCATGTGGAGTCTTATCCTCCAACACTGATGAAGGTGATCTATTAACCAGATAGCATGCAGTCTCCACTACCTCTGCCTAGAATTATTCTCCTAACCCGGTACCACTGAGCATGATTCTTTCCTTTTCCATCAGTGTTCTTTTAATTCTTTCTGCAACTCCATTTTTCTAAGGTATGTATGGAGTATTCTTCTATCGTGATATACCACACTTCTTACAGAACTCTTTAAATTCCTTCTTGCAGAACTCCCCACCATTATCTGTCCTCAACGCCTTTATCTTCTTCTCTGTCTAGTTTTCCACCAGAGCCTTAAATTCTTTAAATCTGTCAAAGACTTCAGATTTCTTCTTCAAGAAATATATCCATGTATTCCTTGAGAAGTCATCTATGAATGAAACATAGTACATAGACTTTCCAGTGGTGGAACTGACACAGGTCCAAAAACATCACTGTGCATAAGTTCTAATATCTTGTTTGCCCTCTTAGCACCAGAAGGAAAACTCACCTGATTCTGCTTCCCATATACACAATGTCAGAAATAGAAATCTAGAGAGAAATTAGACATACCTTCTACCATACCATTTCTATGCAGTATTCGAAAGCCCTTATCTCCAATATGTCCAAGCCTTTGATGCCATAGCATGGTATTTTCTCCAGAGATAGCTAGGCTTTCCGCTCCACTTTCAGGAACCATAGAACTATTAAACCCATTAATAATAGTGCTACCTTGTAGCTTGTATAGAGTTCTAGTCCAAACTCCCTGCATTAATACTAGTGTTCCCCGAACCATCTTGCAGGCATCTTTGTCGAACACTGTTTTTACACCTGCATCATCCATCTTGCTTACAAAAATTAGATTTCTGGCCGATGCAGGAATATGCAGAACACCAAGAAGTGTTCTAATCCTTCCACCTTGTAGCTTCAGCTTGACCTTTCCATGTTCGACAATTCTGGCCTTCCTATCATCCCCTAGGAAGACATCACCACCATCATATTTCTCATACTCATAGAACCACTCCTGATGGGGAGTGAAGTGAAAAGATGCAGTTGAGTCAATCAACCATGACTCATGATCTACATGTGTATTTGAAGAAGAAGCCAAATACACATCCCCACCTTCATCCAAGGTGGTTTTTGCCTCTGCAGAAGGAGCATCATCAGATCCCTTTCCTTTCTCAGGAGATTTAGATCTGCACTCCTTTTTGTAGTGCCCTTCCTTTCCGCATTTCCAGCATACCTTTACAAACTTTCCAGGAGATTTAGATCTTCCTCTAGATTTGGATATACCACTCGAAACCTTATTCTTGTTTCTATTTTGGGACCTTACTCGTATAGATAAGGCATCTCCATTCTGGCCCTCCATATTTCTCCGTCTCATTTCCTCTGACAACAAGGCTGAGACAATGTCATCAAAATTCAAGGTAGTTGTATTGCTACCTATTGCGATAACTAGAATCCTATGTGAAATCAGAGAACATAAAATCAGATTGCCTTTGCTATCCGACATTTTAATATCAACAGACGACAGTTGACTTACCACAGTATTGAAGGCATTCAGATGCTCTGTCACCGAGTCTCCATCCTTCATCCTCAGGTTATACAGCTTTTCCGCAGGAACAACTTATTCACCAGAGACTTAGATTGGTACAAAGTCCCAAGTTTTTCCCACAAATTCTTCGTCGTAGCTTCCCTAGATACATTCAACAATACCGAATCTGAGACACACAACCGTATTGTGCTCTTAGCCTTCCGATCTAGTTTCTTCCAGTCTTCATCTGACATTGCCGTTGGTTTAGTACCTGGATCTACCGCGATCCACTAGTCTTTATCCACTAGCAGATCCTCCATCTTGAGCTTCCACAACTCAAACTCATTCGTCAACGAACCATATCTTTCCCACCACTGCCATCTTCTTTTCATCAATGAATCGATCCTGCGATTCTCTCATCAACAGTGGTTCACTTTCTCAAGTCTTTGTTAAAACCTCAATAACAAATAATCCCTTCGAGTTTAAACTACTCGAACAAATTGTAGGTTTTAACCTAATAGAATGATTTGCAATCTTATAATTTAAAAATAAATAATGTCATGAAGATAAAATATAAATAGATAAACGATGAGATTTTTCTCGATTCCAAATCGTTGACTAATTAGCTTGATTTTTCATTATATTCCTTTTAGTGTTACAACACATATATATACATGTCGAAGCATACATGAACCCTAATCCATTAACCCTGGATTAGAACATAACCGTTGTTCCCTTGACCGGATCTACAAAAATACCAGGGGCCGAAAACCATCATACCCAAAAACCATGTGCAAAACCATGCACAAAACCATGGGCATTGACTACCCATCGGAAATTAAGGACCAAAAAAATTTTTCCAGGACAAAGGGGGGGCTATCGCCCAATGCGTGCTTAGTCATGGAAAGAATATAACACATACCCAACAGATGCAAGTGGGCCACCTTCTTCTGCCAAATCTTGCACAACTCACTGTTATTTGTTTGTGCCATCAAGGATCTAATGTGCTGAAACATAAACCTATATAGCCTCTCGCTGCAGACTCCAATCACTCTAGTAAAATCAATATTAGATTCTTTGGGATATATCATCTCATGTCCTCCTCGGAACACCACCTCTACCCCTGTCCTCCAAATCAGAGACCGATGTCAAGTTCTTCTTACACCCTATAACAAAAATAAAATTTGTCACTTTCAGAGGAGTTAATGACTTACTTTGAAATGATACTGCCCCCACTCCTGCTACACTGATCTTGGACTTATCTCCAAGTACAACCTCCAAGTCAGTATTATCCTCTGATAGACTCATGAAATGCTTTCTCACTCTAGTATTTGGTCATATGGTAGGATGCTCCACTGTCTACAAACCACACATCGAAAGATGTGACATGAGTGGCTAGACTTAGCAGTAAGTCAAAATCATCCACCTCTGCCGATAAGGAAAAATCTGTGTCAAATTCAGAAGTGAAATCATCCACCTCTTCCTAAGCTGCAACTCCCTTCTTCTTCTTTCCCTTCTTATTGGGACACTAAATAACATAGTGACCCATATTCCCACAAGAAAATCATTTCACTTTGCTCATGTCCTTCTCCTTGACCTTCTCCTTCCCCTTCTCCTTCTTTGCTCCACTAGAAGATCCCTTCTTGGCCTTCTTTTTGACCTTCATTGCAAGGGTGGCATTCTCCTCCTCATCTCCCCCACCATGATAACTGCTACTCTCCGCACTCCTCCTAGTCTCCTCCTAGATTAAATCATCCCACATCCGCCTCTAGTTTGAAAAGTGCTCTCTGGCCACAATTCCATGTATGAATCCATGCCATTTTTATGGGAAAACATCTAGTACAATCTTGATCAATTGGTCCTCAGGGATAGCCTCTCCCACGTCAACCAACTCATCCTTCACCTATGATATCTTGGTGATGTATGAGGTTAAACTGTTCGTCTTGGTCATCTTGGTGTTTCTTAGCTTTTCCCTCAATGCCATCCTCCTTTTCTCATTGGAACTCTGGTGTAATGTGACAAGTGAAGCCCACATCTCGTTGGAAAACTTATTTCTTGTCACATGAGGGAATAGATGGTATTGTATGCCATTAAGGATGAATCTCATTACATTCACATTCTTCTTCTTGAAGTCCACCAACTAATCAACATCAATAGGAGGTTGCATAGGATTTTCCACTATATTGCACACTTCAACTTGTTCAAGTCACAACATCATCCTCTCCTTCCAGGGGCCAAAATTATCAACCCCACTCAATCAATCCTTTGCCATCAAACTATTCACCATGACCCTCACAACCAACCAAAAAAAAAAAAATTTTTTTATAGGCAATCTTCCTCCCTCTCAACAAATAATTCTTTGTGTTTTTAAGTGAGGTTTTGTGACTGTTGTTCACTGATATGGTAGAAGACTACTTATTGGTCTCTTTTATCAGCTAATGAAAATTTCAGATCTGAAGTGTCTTAGGCTCTGATACCATGTAGAAAAGTTGTAAATGTTATAGCCCTTCCCAGTTTCATGTTTTTAGCATGAAATTTTTATGCCATCACCCCAAATAATTTGGAGATATGTAAAACAATTAATGCTAATTTATTTGAAACACTATAGAGCTTTATTTCATTATTTATATATATATATATGTATATATATATATATATATATATATATACAGATATATATATATATATATATATATATATATATATATATATATATATATATATATATATATATATGTGAAAGAAAACACAAGCACACTCAAATTATGCAGTTGATTTGATCACGATCTTGAAAACCACAAGGCGAAAACCAGTTCTAAAGGAGGATTTAATTGCTCTCAAGGAAATTTTTACACAGAAGAGACAAAGTCAACTTATCTCCCTTTTTTCTTGTTGAAGATACTGCAAAATTACATAGAAATTCAAACCCTCACATAGTCATAAACACAACTGTGATATGCCTTGAATTCTAAGCACAAGAATCATTTACAGTTCCTTGAAATATGACCCACAAATAGCAGAAATATTTATCAGAAATTAGTTACAAATTCTGATGCTATTTCCTTCTTGGAATCACGCTGAATGAGCCTAAAAGTTCATGCTCCAAGCCATGAATATACAAGGAGATAGTCTCCTTTAATACTTGGCCTTGTGATCATGAATATGGAAAAAAACAAGAGGTTTGAACTGCTCCTTTTCATACCAGAAATATCTTGAGTCTCACACTCAGATACCCAACAAGACCAACGCTAAATTTTCCAGCTATTTTGGCCAGCCAACACAGTAAAATCAGCTTGCAAAACCTGGCTCAAAAATCTCGGGATTCGTGCTAGTTAGCAGCAAAAAACTGGGGTTCTTCTTTGGTGTTCGATTTCCTCTTCCTCATACCTGCAAAATCTTCCTCCTCATTCATTTCTCTCCTCTCCTAAAATCTCATGAGAATGAATGAACCTCCCCTTCTCCTTTTTCCTTTTTTGTCATCGAAAGTGAGGAGAACTCTAACCCTTGATATCAAGGGCTGAGATTAAATATCAGTGCATGAGATCAATGGATGATGTAAAGTCCCCCACTTGGCCCCTCTGTCATGAGCTCCCCCTCAATTAGTGAGCCTCCTAGTAGTTTTTAGTGTTTTGTACCATGTGCACTTTTTCTCTCATAAAGTCACTTTAAAACATAAAAGTTACTTTAATATTATAAAGTGTACTTTGTACTTATCACATAAAGTCACTTTATGACACAAGTGACATCAATAAACTGAATTACATGGTACACAACTCATAAAAGGTATTTTTCTCCATGAAATTAGTAAAACTCATAATGTCCCTAGACAAAAAGTCATTAAAGCATATTCCTAGGTGAAAAGGATAAATTCACTATGAAACACTTTCTTGGTACCCTTATTTTCAATAGTATTTTCTTATAGAAAATACATGTAGGTTTAATATTTGTTTTTTGATTTTTCCCCATTTTTTATGAAATAACCTGGAATACTCCTTCACATTAACACAAGGACAATGCATTCTCAAACATGGAATTATGTTTTACTAAAGTACTGTGTCGAGGAGCTTCTATTTTTAGGCTATAAAGTGTGATTGGTCACTTGCAAGTGTGCACCCCTTCAATTCATGGGAAATTGGTTAGATTGCATGTGTTGCACTGGACGAAAACAAGGCGAAATTGGTTGTGATGTTACAACATAACAATATCACGTAATAAATTGTGCAGTGTCACAAAAGTTTAATGGAAATACTATGACAACTATGGGTGGAATTGTGATTCTTAACATCTTTTGCAAGAGAGGAGTATTGCACAGTGATAATCAATGAACCCAACTACAAAGTGTGCATTATTAAAAATGGACATAAAACTTAGCAAAATGTCATCATCTTATTCAAACAACCAACATATTGCAAAGACTAGGGATGATCTGTACAATGTATTGTTGGTACAAAACTAATAGAAAATTGTAATATTATGAAGAAGCATCATGTTCTGAAGTTGTATAGAGAGGTGACAATAAGAATCAATGACACAACAATATAAAGATCTAAACATCTGGTTCATTTGCTAAGCTATTAATATAGCTTACAATAATGCAAACTAATTATTTATAAAAGTCATGAGCGATAAAGTTTTCAATTGAGGCAGTCTATGATGGCTAGCCTTGAGGAGTCCACTTCTGGGATAATTTTTAGGTTTTACAAGATGCATTCATAGGAATCATCCTGTGCAACGCCATAGGATCCATCAATTTATGGACTCGTTTCTCTCATCACTAGGATCAATCAGATGGCCATCCAGATCCATGAGATCAATTCCAATTACACAGAAGTTGTAATGACTCTCCTATAGTAAGAATAGATAGTGTTATCACTCTGTAATTCTGAGGCTAAAGTCAGAATCCTGGAAGCAACATCAAAACCGCTTCAGGCCTTGGATCTAGCCCTCCTAGACCAAGAGAGGGATCTCTATGTAGGATTTATATTTGTTTATTGGACATTTTAGGCTAGTTCATATAAGTAACGTTGGGTTTTGAATTTGGTTTGGTGGGGAAAGCGAGGGAAAAGGGCCATTGGGCAATGGAGTCAAAGGGTTCGGGTGACCAATTTGCTGAAGCAATCAAGCATGAGTGAAACAGGGCAAGCTAGGAGTACTACATTGGATCTCTGAGAATAAAATGGAGTGGGAAGATACAAGAAATTGGAACTCAACAGAAATGGAGGAGCAGTTAAGAATTCTTCAACTAAATTGGAGGGTAAGGTTCAGCATAAACTGAGGAGAAATTAAGAATTCTTGGGTTTAGCATCAGTGGAAAACATAGACTATTTGTAGAATTAGATAGAACAGGGTGCTCTGGAAACAAATCCTATTCATCATTTTCTGTTCTACAAATTAGAATGCAGAAATAATAAGACAACAGAAAAATTAATAACACATAAAACAGGAGAAACATTCACCATTTGGTGCACCACTTGAATCCTGGAAACTTCTCTTGAATTACTTTGCAAGAAGTCACAACATTACAGAATGGGACTTACTTCCTCATTTAGATTTCCCCCCCTTCACATACTTCAAACAATGAAGTATATATCAATCTAACTAATTGAGTACAATCCTTCTTGTAACTAACAATTACTTTCTTTCTCACTACATAATAGAAAAGGACATAACATCACTGGACATGAGTAAATAAAATTTCTCGAGTTATGAAGACATGCTGGACATCTGACCTTTCTTTGATTCCTCTGAAATAAGGATTGTCATATGCTTATTGGTGTGAATCATATCAAGCATGACACTTGGTCTATTTGACAATCCCTGGAGTGCTACATATGATTTCATACCTTGAAACACTTATCTTGATCGAATATCTCATCTTCTCTCTAAAAATAGAAAGACGGTTACAAAGTTGAAAGTTGGGCCAAATTTGCTGAAAATGGGGCACACTTATTACTTGTTTCTCTCAACAAGGACAATTTTATGAAAAATATGAGAGAGGTTATTATTATTTTCCCTGTGCTGGACAAACACCTCTCTTGGATTCCCAAAATTCATCTCCAGTTCTCCACAAAAGTTTCCACAAAATCATGACCAAAATAGGAGAAAAAGAAATCTGAAAAATAGAGCTGAAAGATGGCTTCACTTCTCCCAAATGAAGACACCTGTGCAAAATTTGTGAGTGGTAAATACGATGCTCTGATTTTTATTATCATTTCGAGATTTTTGGCATTTATTCGTTGTACTTTGGTTATTAAAGCCATCACATGGCTCTTGAACTATCGATTTAACCTTTCGTCTACCTAGTTAATCTCCGTTGTTTGATGTTTTACATGTGGACATTTGAGTTTTAGTTGTATTTGTGATTAGGGTTATTCGTCCTCCGTCATACTTTAGCTTTGTTCCTCCTTTTGGCATTGTAATTCAGATTTAGTTATGCAATAGTCACTCTGCTTCAAAGATATTTCAGTTAACTTATAATATAGAGCCAAGCTTATGACACATACGTTACGAGGTTATCATTTACAATATGCCTTTCAGGTAAGGATTCTATTTTATTGCATAGTTTATAAATCGAATGTCTCTGAGAATTTTAGGTCTCGAATTGTTAATTTTATTTAACAAATTTTTCGCTACAACTAATCTGCATTCGTTTAATATGGTTTCAGTGTTGGGTTTTATCCCATAAACGTTGCGTCTTCCACAAAAAGCCACGACCATTCTTGTTTCATGCCCCGGAAAATCGAATTGTAACTATTCCTCCTGCATAGAGAGTAAGGATCTTACTCTCTTAATACAACTCTAATATACTCTCACGCCTTTGAATACTGTCATGTTTTTTGTTGAGAATTCTATTCTAGCATTTTTTCATATGATTTAATTTCCGTTTGATCTCTATCAATATTTGTAGGTTTTTTATAACTTAAATTGTGGTTTTCTAATGCGTCATTTGTTTGAACACAGGTGGAGGATTCACTTCATGAGAACGAAGTCCTCTCTCACACGCTGTAATTTCAAACTGGTCTGCTTCCTCTCGACATTACCATGCCTCTCCACATATGCGTTATGATTCTTACTTAGTCCTCGGCTTATTTTTAATCGTTAGTTTGTAATTTCAGTTCTGGTATTTTATGAAATGATGCTCTTCGTTTTTATTTCTGGATCTCCTCTATTCAGAGAATCCAACGTCATCCTTTGCATATGTTCCCTCGTTAAATATACACAGGGTTACTTAGCAACTAGTTTTAACAATACTTTTTACCTTGCTCCATTTCAAATAAAAAATCTCTGCGTTGAGATTATAATTTTGGGTATTAATTAATTTCTATTCAGAGATAATAAATTTCAATTCCTCCGAGTTAATTGATCTCGATTATGTCTGCTGGAAGCTCACCGTGTGCTTTCACTTCGACTTAGGTTTAAAATCATACTCTTCTTAATATTATTCTCTCTTAACAATTCTTGTTTTCAGGAGTTTGTCCACCTCATCGTTCAAATTGGAAGAAAATTGAGAATCTCTTTAATTTCTACTTGTTCACTTGTTCATTAAGTGTATGAGCTTAAATCTCAATTTATTTATTTGTATTTATCTTTCCCCATACTTGGATTAGAATTAATTGCGTGTAATAATTCTAAATTTTAATTGAATTGAAATAATTTTTTATAGAACAAAGTTTAATATTATTATTCCCTAATTTTTACAGGAACTTCATAATTCCAAAGTTCCTCAAAGTTGACTGAGTATGTTTTCGAAGAAGGTTTAGGTAATAATTTTCAATTCTAATTAATAATTTCTTCGACTATTGCCTCTCATTCTCAATTTGACTGGTCTTAAAATCTCTTTTACTTACAGATTTATTTTCCGCCTCTCTGACAGTCAGTAAGGTAATAATTACTTATTCCTTTGTTACTATTTATTATTTCAATATTCACTACTTTATGGAATTTAAACACAATTATTAATTTCTATAAATTCATTTATGTGCAGGTACCCTTTACCATCATGTTTCATTTCACAGCTTGGTTAGCAGTTTGTATGTCATACAGTGACATAATAACTTGGATTGTATTGTACAGGTTGGTCCAGAATTTCCTTGAGGACTTCCTTTAGTATAAATCTGAACTATTTTCACAGGGATTATGTCGTTATAATTTATGGGACAGAATCCCAAATTTGTATAAATGTTCGATAATAATTACTTTGACACTTTATGTATATATATAAGTCCCCCGACTTATTTTAATTTAGTATAATCTAGTATGCTTTGTTTCTAGAATGAAAATGTTATTTACTATTCAACATATGTTGTATTCTATGTGACCTTTTCTTCAATTTTGATATTATTCTATGTAATGTTTGCTGCAATTATGATATAATACTATGACTTATGTATAGATTCAAAATCTTCTAATTATGCTATAGTAGAAGATATGATTTGAATTTTATAGATTTTTGTGTTATTATATTGAAGTTTATAATGGTGGTGAAGTAAGTAGCTAAATCTATCAAAGAGTGTATTATGTGTATGTAAGTAGTAGGATACTTTTCTGTTAGTTGTAAATTGTATATATCTGTGCATTTAACATAACCTATTATAATAGATATAATGTAATTTTGTAGTGTTGCAAAAATAATTTTGGGGTGGTACCAACTCTCAGAATGTCCAAACGTGTGAAGTAGCTTTAAATATGCGGTTAGGTAGAGTATTCCAATTTTAGATGCAGAAAGTAAATACATGAAAACTAGATATAATGAAATTATCAAACTAATTATGAGAATCTCTTAAATAACATTATATAGAATGAAAGAAATTATGTTCTCGTATTTAGCCATTAATAATCGGGAATATGCATAAATGACGATATATATTTATATACTATGATAAAGTCGTAAGATTGGGTTTATTATAAGAGCCTGCAAGAACGAAAGAGCTAGAGATAACGATGCGTTGAAATACTTCACAGGAAAAAGAATAAATTGAAATTGTAATGTGTGAGTTTCAAAAACCATTATGTTTAAACTCACAGGCGAGCGTAAAATTTAGACAAAAATGAATAGCGATGGCATCAGAAAAACACGAACTGTGATTCATATGTATTTGAGAATAAAACCTCAAATGAAGTTATGTAGGCCGCCGATGCACAGGGCATGCTGAATGTGTGTAAATAAACATAAAGGTGAACCAAGATATATAGAACAAATACCTGCAAATATAATACAACCAAAGAAAGCCTAGGTTCAGAAAAGGAGCTGAGTGGTATTGAAATGTTTAACTGAAAATGTAAATATTTTTGTTGTTTGTAATGCAAAGGCAAGTATCCTAAGGAAAAGAAAACCTTCCACTGTAGCATGGAAATTTGTACATATTGTTATAATTTTAAAATTGAGTTGGATAAAGGAATAAGAAGATAGAAGCCAAAGAGTCATGATTGTTCACTCCAAATTCCTTGTGAAATACAAACAGTCATGTGAGGATATCTATATATAATATAAATTTGATATGCACAAAGAGGTTAGAGAGAGTAAATCTAGAGAAGTTAGAATATAGAAGTGTGAGGCAGATAAGATTAAGAAAAGAAGAACAGAAAGAGAAGCTACAGAACAGAGCTAATATCTGAGGTAAATCAACAAAAATTCAGTTTGATAAATTGAGGAAGCTGGAGCTTCCCTATCAAGTTGTAGCTCGATAGCTGTAAGTTGTAGCTGACTGAGGTTGGAGCCTCCTGTAGGTTGGTGCCTGCAGAAAATTGAAGGGATTTGGTGCTTCCTTGCAAGTTGTAGCTTGCAAAATTGAGGTAGGAGCCTCCTGTAGGTTGGTGCCTATAGAAAAACAATGGTGAGAGGGAGTTGGAGCTTGCCTTTGCATCACAACAATAATAAGATGTGGTTTTCTCCCTTTATGGGTTTCCACTTACATCCGGTGTCTCCGCGCATGATGTTTATGTGTTGATCTGATTTATATCTTCTCGCTAATACCGCTACCTCATATTAAGTCTACTATTATATTATATTAACACTTGTCGCTCACATTCTAAGATTACTTACATATTAAGTTGGACATGAAATGAAGGTGTAAATAAGTTTTAATGAAAAGTTTTAAAAGTCCATGAATGTGTTAAACTGATTCACCCCCCCCCCCCCCTCTCAGTTTAACTAAGGGTTCAACAATTGGTATTAGAGCCAAGTTCCTTTGTACCAGTCTAACAGCTGAAAGGAGATCCCAGGTTCCCAAGATGTCTAGTAAAGAAGGATGCTCAACCAATAAATCCCCTTTCTTCACTGGTGAAAATTATGCTTTCTGGAAAATCAGAATGAGGACATACATAATTTCTCTAGGAATAGAAGTCTGGGCTGCTGTGGAATTAGGATATGCCCCAAAGGCAACTGACACAGAGAGAGAAACAAAACAAGATTTTGTGGCTAACGCAAAAGCCATGAATGCCATCATGAATGGTTTGTGTAAAGAAAATTTTATCAAATTAATGCACAAAGACACTGCCAAGGAAATGTGGGATACTCTGGAGAACATCCATGAGGGGGACAAGAAAGTAAAGACTGCCAAACTTCAAGTTTATAGAGCCTAGTTTGAGAACTTACAAATGAATGATGATGAAGGCATTTCCAGTTTCTTCCTAAAAGTTGCAGAAATTGTTAAAAATATGAAATCTCTTGGAGAAACCATGACAGAAAGTATAATTGTGCAAAATATTCTAAGATCTCTTCCATCCAATTTTAATCCCAAGGTGTCTGAAATAGAAGAAACAGCTAATTGCGAGACCTTGACCATGAACTGGCTACTTGAAAATCTAACAGCATATGAGATGAGGCTCCCACAGAAGAAGCCAAGTACAAGGGAGGCAGCCTTTAAAACAGAAAAGAAGAAAGAAGAAGAGGGAGACATATGCTCTTGCTCGGATGAAGAAGAGGAAAAATTTGTCAAGATATTGGATAGAGGCTCAAGTTAATACAAAGGTAAACTTCCTTTCAAATTATTTAACTATGGAAGATTTGGACACTATGCTGCTAAGTGTCCTCACAAGAAAGTAAGGAATTGGGCTCTAGAGTCAGACAAAAATAAATCAAAGAACTGGCAGAAAGGAAAGAAGTTCAGCAGAAAATCTTTCTATGCTCAACAAGATAGCAGTACATCTGAAGATTCATATGAACCCTCAAGTGAGGAAGGAACATATGAATTCTTATTGATGGCCATAGAAGAACTTGAAGGACTCCTACTAGAAGACGAAGAAGAAGAAGGGGAAATCGACCTTGAGGGGGAGATAAGAAGTGCTCTAGAGGAGATTGACAGACTCAAACTGAAGTGAAAAAAACAAAAGGACATTATTCTCAAGTATGTAAGAGAAGTAAAAAACTCAGAAGTCCTCATGCAGCTGAAGGTAGAGCTTGAAGAAGCCAAGAAGATAGAAGACATGCTACTTCAGCAAATCAAGGATAAAACCCGAGAACAAGAGAAGCTGGAAGAAGAAGTAGTATGTCTCAAGAAGAAACTAGAAAATGCTCAAAGGAAAGTGGTTATAAACTCTTCTCAAAAAACAAGATCTAGTAAGTTGAATGAAATTATGGTTGCTCAAAGATGCCCTATGATAAAAACTGGAATAGGCTATGAAGGAGAATCAAGTAAAGGAAAAGAAAAGATTGACAGAGAGATTATTTTTGTAAAAGAAAAGAAGAATGACGAAGCAGCTCAAACAATTCCTACAAAAGAAGAAACCCGTAATAAGGAAGACAGAGATCAGAAGAAACCACTAGTAGCAAAGAATATAATAAATACTAACACCCCTGAGTATGTAAAATTTGGAAACCATCAAAGGAGATTCTTCCCTCCAATGAAGAATGCCACCTGTTATGTTTGCACAATCTGGGACACATTGCTACATATTTTCATGCAAGGAGGAGTAATTCAAACCAAAAAAATATGCAAACATTGAAGAGACTACCCCAAGCAAACAAATGGAAGAGACAACCTTACATCAGGTATGGAAATAGTTTTTATGGTTACTGTTTTTATTGTAAGGAATTTGGCCATAAAATCATTGAGTGTAGAAAGTATGGAAAAAGATTGATGTTTAACACCTCAAGAAGGTTTATGAATCAAAGAAATTTTGTTCATACTCATAATTCTACAAAAATTATGATCAAATGTTGTGTATGCAATCAAGTTGGACATATACCTTCCAAATGTCCTCTAAGAAGATGTAGTTCATCACCTCACAAAAGATACCAAACAAAAGGGTGCCTCTAGTGGATAAAGAAGGTGAATAAGTGTGACTTGGCTCTAACTGCTCAAGATCTGAAAAACCAAAGGTATTTGGATAGTGGCTGCTCTAAACACATGACAAGAGACAAAAGCAAGTTTATAACTCTTGATGAAAATAAATCTGGCAATGTTACTTTTGGAAATGATAAATCAGGAAAGATCAAGGGAAAAGGCTCAGTCAGCATAGACAATGGTAGAGGAAAGGTCCAAGATGTACTATTTGTAGATGGGCTGAAAGAAAATTTACTAAGTGTCAGTCAGATGAGTGACAAAGGCTATGAAGTTCTCTTTAGAGCACAAGATTTTGAAGTCAGATCAAGCACCACAGGTAAGTCTCTGCTCAAAGGAGTTTTAAAAGAGAGTAATGTTTACATTGTGAAAGAGGAAGATGAAGCATATCATCTTAGGAAACTAGAAGAGTCATGGTTATGGCATAAAAGGTTGGGACATCTCAGCTTTGATCACATCATCAGACTAAGCAAGAAGAAATCTATCAGAGACATGCCAGAAATAAAGAGGCCTTCTAATACCATACGCAAATAATGTCAATTAGGAAAACAGACTCGCACATCCTTCAAGCCCAAAGATGAGTTATCAACAAGAAGACCTCTACATCTTGTGCGCATGGATTTGTGTGAACCCGCAAGAACCAAAAATCCAAGTGGAGAATCCTACTTCATGCTGATAATAGATGATTTCTCCATAATGACATGGGTTGCATTTCTCAAGAATAAATCAGAAGCTCTGAAAAAATTAAATATCTTCAAAGCTTTAGCAGAAAATCAAACAGGATGCAAGCTGAAATGCATCAGATCAGACAGAGGAGGTGAATTTACAGATTATGACTTTGCTGACCTATATAATGAACACGGGATAAAGCAACAATTTACTATTGTAGGAACACCTCAGCAAAATGGGGTAGCAGAGAGGCAAAACAGGTCTGTTCAACAAATTTCCAGAGCCATGATGCAAGAGAATAATATTGCTCAAACCTTCTGGGCAGAAGCAGTGCACATAGCAGTACATATCCTTAATAAAGCTCACTTAAGGCCAAGCAGTGACAAGACTCCCTATGAGTTGTGGCATGGAAAGCCAGCTTCAATCAAACATTTCAGAATATTTGGAAGCAAGTGTTACATAAAGAATAATGATGAAAATCTTGGAAAATTTGATGCAAGATCAGATGAAGGAATATTTCAAGGATATGCATCCAAAAGAAAAGGGTAGAGGTGCTACAACAAGATTCTTCGAAATATAGTAGAAAGAATTGATGTGAGATTTGATGAAGAACTTCCAAATAATACAAGAGATACAGACTACTGCAGTCCATCAGACAACCATGAAGAAGAAAACCAAGGTGATGAGGAAACAAGCAAGACAATAGAAGATACAGAGCTAAGTTCTAAAGCTCCCTCAAGATGTACTCAGAAAAACCATCCTGAAGATCAGATCATTGGAGACAAGAGAGTAGGGCTCCAAACAAGAAGGCAGCTAACAGAACAAACTGAAGAGGTATACATAGCCATGTTGTCACAAATAGAGCCAAAGAAATTTGAAGAAGCCAACAAGGACAAGTCTTGGGTAAATGATATGAATGAATAATTGGACCAAATTGAGAAAAAAAATACATGGGAATTAGTTCCTAGACCCACTGGAAGAATTTCATAGGCTCAAAATGGGTATTCAAAAATAAAATGAATGAGCAAGGACAAGTAATCAGGAATAAAGCGAGTCTGGTATGCAAAGGATACTCACAAATTGAAGGACTTGATTACGATGAAACATTTTCCCCTGTAGCTAGAATGGAAGCTATCAGAATGTTCCTGGAATTTGCATGCTACCAAGAATTCAAGGTATATCAAATGGATGTTAAATCTGCTTTTCTTAATGGAGATCTAGAAGAAGAAGTCTACATGGAACAACCAGAAGGTTTCTCTTTAACAGACAAAGAAGACTATGTGTGCAAGCTGAAAAATGCTCTATATGGATTGAAACAGGCTCCCCGTGATTGGTACTCAAGACTGGATAAATATTTCCAAAAACAAGGCTTTAAGAGAGGTGGAGTAGACAACAATCTATACATAAAAGCCCATGAAAATGAACTCCTGATTGTTGTAGTATATGTTGATGAAATTATGTTTGGAAGCAACAAAGAAGAACTAGCAAAAGGGTTTGTTGAGGAGATGAAAATAGAGTTTGAGATGTTTATGATTGGAGAGCTCAATTTCTACTTAGGACTTCAAATTTAGCAAAAGAACACAAGTACATTCATCTCACAGGAAAAATACTTAAAATAAATGTTCAAAAAATTTAAAATGGAATACTGCAAACCTGTGTCAACTCCCATGATCACAGGATGCAAGCTGTGTGCTGATGATGGATCTGCTGATATAGATCAAAAAATCTACAGATCCATGATAGGAAGTCTGTTGTATATGGCAGCATCAAGGCCAGACATCATGTTAGTTGTAGGACTAGTGGCTAGATATCAAGCAGCACCTAAACAAAATCACCTTCTTGTAGTCAAAAGAATATTTAGATACCTACAAGGAACAACACAGTATGGACTTTGGTATCCTAAAGGAAAAAGCTTCACTTTGACATCATACATAGATGCTGATTGGGCCAGTTGTGTGGATGATAGAAAAAGCACAAGTGGAGGTGCATTCTATCTAGGAGAAAGTTTGGTGGCATGGTTAAGCAAGAAACAAACATCTATCTCTCTGTCTACAGTAGAAGCATAATATATAGTAGCAGCAGCATGTTGTACGCAAGTCATGTCGATGAAGCAAACCCTCCAAGACATGAAGGTAAGAATTGATGAACCTATCTCAATCAAATGTGATAATACAAGTGCTATAAGTATATCTAAAAATCTTGTGCTTCACTCAAAAACTAAGCATATTCCAATCAAGTATCATTTTCTCCGAGAACAAGTGGTTCAGAAGATAGTAAAGTTGGAGTATGTTCCAACAAAAGAACAAACAACAGATATATTTACCAAAACTCTTGCTAGAGAACAATTTGAATATTTGAGAGATAGACTAGGGGTAGTATCTGTAGATGCTACTCTCTGATATAAAGAGAAAGCACAGTTTCAGGGGGAGAACAGAAACGAAAATATCATTCCAGGGGGAGATCGGCCAGCAAGGGAACATGAAACAAGTCCTCCGAATCAAAGGATTATGGAAAGAATACACCCAGCATAAAAGAGTTAAAGGAAAGGCTAAAGGGTTAGAATTTTAGATTTAATCCAAAGTTTGGAGCAGCAGGGTACAAAGTCAGAAGATCTCAGAGAGAGGAAATGCAGAAAGCAAACTAGGAAATGAGCAACCCTTTTCCATTATGTCAAAGGGGGAGGAAAAGAAAAAAGGGCCTTCTATAAGGCAAACAGAGGAAGAGCTAGCAACAGAAGGAAGGGTCCTAAAAAGAAAACAGAAGAAGTATATTGCCATTAATGCCAAAGGGGGAGACTGTTGGAAATGTTGTCATTGATGGCAAAGGAGATGACAAAGGAGGAACACCTAAAACAGCAACAAAGCAGCGGTGAGGTAGCAAATACAAAGAGTGAATTAGTGGGCTCAAAACTACATAGGCTGCATAGGACTATAGAATAGAGGAGAAGGGCCAATCGATTGAAGATCTGGCCACTAGAAAGTTGTAAGCACTCCACTGTATAATGAAGATTTGTTTCAGCGTTAATGTGCATTTTTCAGGTTGAGTTCTGTGCGAATTTTTTCTTGAGAATATTCTTGTATGTTCAGTAATGAGAATGTGTTCCTGATGAATCCTTGTGACCAATATGAACCTCTGTGACTGGGTTATGTGTGGATATGCCGTTGAACCCTCAGTGGAACACAAGTTGACTAGGTGGAATGTAGGATTCATGTGAGCTATGTGTAATTAGATTTATTGTGATTCTGTGTGGGATTGGAATAAATTTATGTTACTGAAAGTCATTGATTATGCTTAGCCATACCTGTATTCACCAGCATGGTAAATTGCAATGGAAGATTGTGTTGAAAGGCTTCGCCTCTATTTTTAGAAACCTGTATAGAAGTTTAACTGGATGCTCTGTGCTCTAGAAACAATGTGATAATATGGTGTAATTGCATAAACTCCTGAAGGCTCGTAGTTATACACCTCTATGTAATGGCACAATTCCCGTTGTATGCTTTTGTGTAAGTATGGAAGGTCTAACGATGCCATGGTATTGATTAGTCTATGAGTCTCGGTGTTGACTGTATGATAGAACCCTTTTAAATAATAAAGGTGAAACCTTGTATGAGACTGGAACCCTATGTAGAAGAGTGGAACCATGACCGGGTGAACACTGAAGGTGGTTTTCGGGTTTCATCGCACCTCTTTTGTGGAGCAAGCAGTTTTCCCCATTCACGAGCGATTCCATAGAAAGCTCGAGACGTGGCATGGGGCGAAGTTGAAAAACCGCTTCCACAGCGCGCCATCGCGCATTATCGTCCATGCATCTTCATTGTGCGATATCCATCAGATCGTGTGGAGCAAGGCAACACATTCTATGCCGTCAGATATGAAGGGTCGTTTAAACGGTGGGGCCCAGTCCCACTTGGAACTATTGAATGTTAACTCTCGTGCAAGTTAAACGCGTGATGTCCGTAGGATCAGAGGTTGAAAGGGTGATGAATTATCCACCATTGGATCATGAATGAAGTCGCAAGGTGATAAACAAGGTATGGCGCACATATTTAATTGAGCCATTGCTTATATTTGTGGGCCCGGAGCCAAAGGTACGTTATAAGTGGTTCAATTGATTTAAAGCTCGAGATATATATTTGAAATTTCAAAGGTCTAAACATTCGAGTAAGGATTATATATTTAAGTGGGGAATGTAGTATACTTTGATGTTTTTAAAGGTTTTAAGACCGTGACCATATATATGTTGGGAGCTAAACAAAAGGCACAGTTTATTAATAATTGGGACTATGCATACATGACGATATATATTTATATACTATGATAAAGTCGTAAGATTGGGTTTATTATAAGAGCCTGCAAGAACGAAAGAGCTAGAGACAGCGGCAGAAAAATAGTACAAGGAAAAAGAATAAATTGAAATTTTAATGTGAGTTTCAAACCATTATGTTTAAACTCATATATGAACAGAAAATGTAGACAGGTAGCCCGAGAACAGAGATGGTAATGAACAAAACATCGCCCAGATTCATATGTATTTGAGAATAAAACTTGAAAATCAATTATATAGGTAGCTGATGCACACAAGTACAGTGAACAGATAAATAAACATAGAGGTGAACCAAGATATAGAAAACGGTCACTCAACAACAGCAGAAGAGACAAATCCAGTAAAGCCAAGGTTCAGAAAAGGAGCTGAATGGTATTGAAATGTGTAAATGAAAATGTAAATATTTTTTTTGTTTATATTGTTTGTGATGCAAAGGAAAGTATCCTAAGGAAAAGACAAAATCCCACTGTAGCATGGAAATTTGTACATATTGTTATAATTTTAAAAATGAGTTGGATAAAGGAATAAGAAGACAGAAGCCAAAGAGTCATGAATGTTCACTCCAAATTCTTTGTGAAATACAATCAGTCATGTGAGGAACTCTATAAATAATATCAACTGGATATGCATAAGAGAGGTTAGAGAGAGTAAGTATAGATAAGGCAGAGTATAGAAGAGATAGGTAGAGAAGATTAAGAAAAGGAAAGCAAAAAGAGAAGCTATAAAACAGAGCTGATATTTGAGGTAAATCAGCAAACATTCAGTTTGATAAATTGAGGAAGATGGAGCTTCCTTATCAAGTTGCAGCTTGATAGCTGTCAGTTGTAGCTGGCTGAGGTTGGAGCCTCCTATAGGCTAGTGCCTGCAGAAAATTGAAGGGAGTTTGTGCTTCCTTGCAAGTTGTAGCTTGCAGAATTGAGGATTGGAGCCTCCTGTAGGTTGGTGCCTGCAGAAAAATAGTGGTGAGAGGGAGTTGGAGCTTGCCTTTCCATCACAACAATAATAAGATGTGGTTTTCTCCCTTTATGGGTTTCCACTTATATCTGGTGTGTCTGTGCATGATGTTTATGTGTTGATCTGATTTATATCTTCTCCTTAATACCTGTTGCTCTCATATTAAGTCTATTGTTATATTATATTAACACTTGTTGCTCACATTCTAAGATTACTTACATATTAAGTTGGAAATGAAATGAAGGTGTAAATAAGTTTTAATGAAAATTTTTAAAAGTCCATGAATCTGTTAAACTGATTCACCCCCCCCCTCTCAGTTTAACTAAGGGTTCAACATAGGAGTTAAGAATCTTCTTTGATAATCACCTAACAACCCTCTAATTGTGCTTGGATTTCCATCAATTTTCACAACCACATTACATTATTTTACTGGTCTAGTGCCCACAACACTACCCTCCTCTAGGGATATTCAAATATGCCACCTAATAGTGATTTGATTCCTCTCAAAATCACCATTATTGTGTACCAATTTATTTGTTGTCCAGTATATGAACAAATCTGAAATACTCATCTTATCATCCTTCTAACAATTTGTAGATGAATGAAATAGGGTCACAAATCGTCCATTAACAGTCCATTGACTAACTGTTTATAGGTTTCTTCATATATCTATCCAAAAATCTATGGATAGTGCAACAAAATCATATCCTCTTCATGTCAATCCATTCCTCAGATGGAAAATTTCTTCTGCTCGATCTTCTACTCAGGTTCCACCTTCCTTTGGATTTTCTATCTGCGCACATACTTCTGCAAAAAATCTTCCAAATTTTTGGTATGTATTTCAGAGAGAAACATCTTTGTAAGGGTCACAACCCCTCTTATTCTATGAAAATTTGTCACAGTATTAATGGCATACCTTATGGATTGAACATGCTAGGAAACCTCCCTAAATAGGGAATTATACTTAGATTATAATTTCTTTATAACGAACCATATCCACCCACATCAAAAACGACAACTCTTTCCTCCATAAGAGACTCAAACTAGCTCATATGGATCCATAGATCCTGGTAATTTATTTGACTGAATCTTGAACTATACTTTAGATCTATATGACCCAGCTCAAACTACGGTTACCTGAGTCAATATTACACCTGCAACTACTTCTAGTATGTCGCTAAATTTGAGTGCAGACCCTCATCCATTTGTATTAGTATTTATCACAGAACTTACAACCCAGTAACCACCAAAAGGTAGGGTTTCAAGACTCTCTACTATTTCAAAATATGATGTGGCCTTCACACAGAAACACTACTAAAATAACATGCCAAAATTCTCATGAGTCGCCTCTCTTGAGCTTGATCTGCCATAAGAGAAAAAACAATTTCCCATCCTACTTCCTATCTCGAACCTATTAAGGTATGTGACATTCTTGTGAACCCTCACATGATGATCTTACTCTTGGTGGATGATCATGGCCTCCCTTTAGCAACACTTACTCAACCCTCTACCTCGACCTACATTAGGACTACATCTCTCCTAGCCTCCTTGATCAAATGAGCTCCTTATCAATTGATGTTATTGCCTTCATACTATGGCCTCCTTAAATATATTTTCCTAGCTAGGCCTCTTAATAATTATCTATAACTTACAAACTTTATCCATTTATACCTTAGG
This sequence comes from Pinus albicaulis, assembly GCA_034641835.2. Lineage (NCBI taxonomy): Eukaryota > Viridiplantae > Streptophyta > Pinopsida > Pinales > Pinaceae > Pinus > Pinus albicaulis. Next base: position 1,275,225,554 of record CM076581.1, on the reverse strand, counting down.
AAATATTATTTTTTCTTTTTAATTTTCTTTTAGATTTTAAACCCCGTCTCTCGTCCAAAGCCCGTTCACTTGGGTTATTTTACCACAAAGCTGTTTGTGGAAAAAATAACACAAATCCATCTCACTAGGCTTGTGGAGTACCTCACAAGCTACAAAATTCAACAACATATTCTAGTTGTAGTAATCGTAACTTGGTCAAGCTCCTATAGTCAAGCGAGGACATGATTGGGTTCCTAAGTTGCAAATTAAGTAAGGGTAGTTGTGAGCACGTGATAACTAGGGAGGTTGATTGAGGTGGATATTGGTGGCCACCCTCCTATTTAACTTGGGGCCCCACCATTTTTTCTTTCTATTTTTCATTTCCTTAATTATATCACAATTTACTATTTTTAGCATTTTTCTGGTTCTGATCTTTCAGAGCCATTTTGAGGCCCTAAACAACGTTTTTTGGGCATCGCTTCTTCTATGAATACATTCCATTCCAAACTTGATATTCACTCTCAAAAGTTGTATTGCTCAAATATATACTACTAAAGATGTATCATGTGTGTCAATGGAGATAGTATGCCAAAGTTACAACACCGGGAAATTGATGTACCAATTTACCCTGACGGGGCCCATATTTTGGCATTTCATCTCGTACAGTTAGATTTTTGGATGTTTATGGTTTTCAATTGTTTCTCAATAATATATAGGCCTTTGAGCCTCATTTTAATAGATATTTCATGGGCTTGTAGCCACCACATCTCTTCTCAGAGATAAGCTACCACAACCTTAGCTAGTTTGTTTCCATTATGTCTCTAAACAAATTTCAGTTCTTTGATATTAATGAAATGAAGTGTTATTTCCGCTGCATTTTTATATTTATGGTTATAAGTTCATTATGTTGTGTTCCTACATATATCTAGATTAATGGTATCATATGTGTTTGTTCTTTCTCGATCCTTCGTTGCATGTCCCCAACGAGGTCATGGCATAAGGATTTAAGGCTCGATCTGGTTGAACATTTGCAAGATCAAACTCACAAACACTGATGGACGCCCATGGGGGACAAAACTAAAGATGATGGAGCAGGATATCCTATGAACATATTTTTTAAGGAGGCCATCGAAAAACAAATTAACGCGATGATGGATAACTTTTCCCAGATCCTTCAACGACTACCCATTCGCAGCACATCTGCATCCAACATCCACTTTGGAGGCACAAATCATTTTAAGGTACAAGTAAACTTTGACATTCCCATATTTGAGGGCCAAATAGATGCAGACGCCATAGATAGATGGTTGAATCTACTAGAAGAATATTTCTCATTTCATGACTTTTCTGACCGAGAGAAGATTATTTTTGCACTCCTCAAAGCTACCACCCATGTCAAGGACTGGTGGGAAACCTACTATGAGAAGAAAGGACAAGGGGGGAACCTCTCTATTCTTGACCGTAACAACTTGGAATTCTTTTTGAGACGCCATTAAGGAATAATATTATCCTGTTGGAAGCTATGAGGACAAGTACATACAATGGACTACGCTGTGACAACAAATAGATGAAGATGTACATGAGCTAACGAATCTGTTCCATACCCTGTGCATAAATTTTAGTATCAAAGACTCAAAGAAACATTTGTCATTGATATAAATCAGTTGTATTCATAGATATTTTCATGATGAAATGGATTTCCTCGACATCTCCTTGCTTGGTATGACATACCGGTATGCTGCCAAGATTGAGCAGAAATTCAAATAGAATAAGCGAGACTTTGGATTTGTGAATCAAAGCAAGGTAAAGTTGCTCCAAAACTGAAACACAAAGCCAAGACATGGCGGCCGAAGACAACCTACCAAAGCTTCCAGTAAATAACAGCACCACGAAGCTGAAGAAGGACACAGAAAAGTGGTGTGAGTTCTATAAGAGCTCCACTCACAACACAAGTGAGTGTCGGTCCAAGCAGTCACTGGTGGCCGAGATGAGGGCTTCTAAACGAGATGCATGCTCCAACTCTGAAACATAACCTGAAAAGGGGAATGACGAAGGGAAGATATTATTCATGTAGAGCCCAACATCGCTATTTCCACTGTAAATATCTAGAAGGAGGAACCAAATATCGAGAGGAGGAGGAGTGTCACTTCCACTCTTTGATGTGGATAAAGGGTTCCCTACTACAGTTCATTGTCGACAGTGTGAGCCAAAAGAACCTCATTTAAATATAGGTAGTGAATCTTTTGGGCTTGCTAACCACAGCAAACCCACAGCTGCACGATCGGGTGGCTTCAACAAGGACGGGAACTCCGCGTTATCCAATAGTGTTTCCTTCCCTACAACATTAAGGCCTTCAAAGATGAGGTATTATGTGAAATTTCTCCTCTTGATGTTTTTGATGTATTATGAAGCCAAATATACTTGTGGAAGCGACATGTTGTGTATGAGTCTCAGCGTCGCGCTATTATTTTTACTTTGGTCAATAAGTTGTACAAGATACCAGAGGTACCACTGCCTTTGGATATCTCTTTGGTTACTGTAAAACAATGTAGTAAGCTCATTTCAAAAATGGGGAAATTTGTTTTCTTGATGATCCGCCCTAGGGACAAGAAGAATACTATGGCCACGACCTCCAGATAGGGATCCTCTGCATGAGAACAACAAATGGACAAGGTTAAGACGCAGTACGGGGACATCTTCACCTCACCCATGGGGGTGCCTTTTCACTGTTAGGTCAAGCACCCCATGGATCTGACCCCAGGTGCATCATTTCCCAATGGACTGATCAATCAGCACTTTGTTCTAAAGAGGAATGAAATCAAGAGGCAGATTCAGGAACTGCTACAGAAAGGTCACATCCGGACGAGTTCATCGCGCTTTAGGAGCCTGATTGTGTTAGTGTAGAAGAAGGATGGGACTTGGAGACTTTGTATTGAATATCAGAGGTTGAACAAGATCACTGTCCATAATATATGCCCGATGCCAGAGATTGGTGACCTTATGCATAAACTCAAAGGGGTGACATATTTCAGCAATATCTATTTAAAGTTTGGGTATCACCAAGTACCAACCAAACCCTCTGATGCATGGAAGACTTATTTGAAAACCAAGGAGGGCCTTTTCAAATGGCTGGTCATGCCATTCAGGTTGACGAATGCTCCCACAACCTTCATGAGGCTGATGGATGACATCTTGTGGCCATTCACCAATTCATTTGTAGTATTGTACTTGGATGACATCCTGATCTTCAACTAGACTTGAGAATATCACCTCCACCACATTTGACAGGTCCTCCAAATACTAGAGCAACACAGGTTGTGTGCCAATTTCGAGAAATGCACTTTTGGCATGACCAAAGTTCAATATCTAGGATACATTATTGATGAATAGGGGATGCATGTGGATCCATCCAAGATCCAATTAATTTGGGATTGTCCGGCCCCAACCACTCTAACAGAGCTTCACAACTTTCTGGGTCTTGCTAATTTCTAATGCAAGTTCGTGTTGGGATTATCTCATACCATTTGGCCCTTCAGTTAAGTCACCAAGGGAGGAGCGAACAAAAAATTCTTTTGGTCAAAATCTCAACAGAAGTCGTAGTATTGAAACATCGCCTCTGCTCTGCCCCAGTGCTCACATTACCAGACTTGTAATAACCATTTGAGATCCAGATATATGCCTCTGAATATGCTATTAGGCAGTTCTTACTCAATAGGGGCATCCAATGGCATATCACAGTGAGACATTTTCTGACATAGTCCACAAGGATCCCACTTACGAAAAAGAAATGTGTTCCATTGTGAAGGCATGTCGTCAATGGAAGCATTACATTTTGGGGAAGGAAACGGTCATCCACACAGACCACCAACCCCTACAGTTCATACAGACCCAAGGGAAGTTGCATAATGATTTCCATCAGAAGTTGTCCACATATCTACAACAATTTCATTTGAGCATCAAGTATAAGAAGGGAAGCACCAGTAATGTTGCAGGCTGCCTCAACTGACCATCGATCGTAGTGCTAACCACCATTCTCAACCCTTGTGGGCACAAGAATTTTGATTGGCTGCCTCTCTACAAGTGTGATCCGGAATTCGGCCACACATACAAGATGCTCTTGGAGGGTATGCAAGTTCCAAAATTTCACCTCCATGATGCATTGCTATGTCACCTAGGATGCCTTTATGTTACTTCAAGCGAGCGTGCGAAGATGATTTGGGAAGCACACTACAGTCAATTCGCTAGGTATTTTGGGGTTGAGAAAACAGTGTAAATACTGTAGAAGTAGTACTATTGGCCGAACCTTCGCCAAGATGTTGGGAATTACATTAGGTCCTATACCACTTGCTCCATTACCAAACCAACCATAAAGAAGCAAGGCATCTATACTCCACTACCTACCCCAAGTACACCTTGGTAGTCCATCTCCATGAATTACATGTCAATCCTTCCTTATACTAAGCATGGAAATGATTGTGTCTTCGTGGTTTCCGACAGATTCTCGAAGACGGCCATGATGTCAGCCTACAAGTAGAATATCACAGCAGAAGCCACTGTAAACTCTTATTTGAATGAGTGTGCGTGCAATTTGTGATCTCGTAGTCTATCATATTAGATCAGGATAGCAGGATCCTCAGCACATTTTGGTACAGCCTCTGGTCAATGCTGGACACCAAGCTAACCACGTCCACAACATTCCATCCCCAAACTGATGGTCAGAGAAAGGTCATCAATGGGATGATTGTACACATTCCATGCATGCATAATTAAAATCATCCATACACATGGGATGAGATCCTTCCCTATGTAAAACATAGTTATAACCTGGCTCTCCACAACTCAACTGGCCACAGCCCCCTTTAGGTGGGCCTAGGGTTCCAACCAGTATGTGCCATTGACATAACCATGCTATTTTTGGCTACTCAGGCCGATTCGGCTCATGTCCAGTCTGAAGATGAAAAACCAAAAAACTTCATTGAGCACATTTACCACATTTTCCAGCAGGCTCACGACATATTAGATACAGCCAATGTTAAGTACAAGAAAGTACATGATCAACATTGGGTGCCACACCACTTCTAGGTGGGTGACAAAGTGTGGCTACATTTACGAAAGGAGCACCTCACTTGAGCCCCTTGCAAGCTTTTCCCACTCTGATATGGGTCATACACCATCACCAAGGTTGTAGGGAACAATTCCTTCGAGATCAGTATTCCACCATTCCTTGATCTCTACTCAGTATTCAATGTGGCCTCCCTTCAACCCTATTTCCCACCTCTACTAGACACCTCTCAAATTATAGAACAGCTCTCACCAAGAGAGTTAAACCTGGACTCAATGGAATAGGCCACCACAAATTGTATCATGGAAATTAAAATCAAGAACACTCCCCAATAAAAGATCCAACTGTATCGGGTTTTCAAAGCTGGACAACTCCTGCACCAAGGCAAGTGGTTTATGAGGGACAAAGTTCAACAAAAAATTCCTCATCTCATGGAAGAACTCAATGCAATGGGGAACATTGCTTCCTAAGGTGGAGAGGAACGATCTAGGTGGATATTTCTAGCCACCCACCTATTCCACCTAGGGCCCCACCTTTGTTTCTTTCAGTTTTTCAGTTTCCTTAATTATAGCATAGTTGACTATTTTTAGCAGTTTTTCTGGTCCTGAACTTCGAGAGATGTTTTGAGGACCTAAACGACATTTTTTGGGCATCGCTTCTCTAGAAAATATAGTCCATTATGAGCTTGATATTCACTGTCAACAGTTGTATTCCTCAGATAGATATTTCTAATGATGTATCATGTGTGTCAAACAAATATATTATGGTGAAGTTACTATTGGAAATGTTGTCATTGATGGAAAAGGAGGCAGCAGAGGCAGAGACAGGCAAAGGATAGGAAATAGAAAAAAAGGAGAAGACATTAGATAAGAATAGAGGGAGAGTATATTTACAGAGACAGGGCAACAAAAAGAGATAGCAAAAGAAAGGCAAAGGAGATAGACAAAGAGCTAGAGAGATAGAGAGGTAGGAGAGGCAGCAAATGAAATAGAGAAATTGAAGCAACAACAGAGGAATTAGAGACTTAGCAGTGAAATTGAAAGAGCCTGAAGGAGTTTAATACATATTTTTTGATTGAAGTCTAAAAGTGCCTGAACATGTAAAGTGGAATTATGGGAGGTATTAAACACTTGGTTATGGAAAGGTCAGGCCAGAGACAGAGATTATGTAAGTAAATACACTTTTATGAAAAAATATGCTCTGAAACTGGATAGAATTTTGCTGGGAAAAACCCTATGGTAAAGACTTTGATGAGGAATATTTGAGTTATGTGGATAAGTTGTGAACCCGGTTTCAAAGACTAAAATGGTGGTTCTACGAGATGTGCCCTATTTGCTTTAATTCAGTAATAATATACTTGGGTCGACAAGTACATACTATGCTCTGGACTAAGCTCTGAGGAGAGGAATCAATATTAAATAGTGTCGATATTATATCTGTTGATTAATCGGTTAGAAGAAAGAAGTGAGGGTTTGATCTGTCATCTTATTCTCTATAATTGAAGGAGTTAACTGACTAGTGGTAACCTCAGATCAGGATTGAAAGAAGAATTCGAAATCTGTGTGATTTGTGTGACTGGCTTAGCAAGCAACTTAGGCACAGTGTGAATATGAAATCGAGAACAGAATTAATGGAATGGAGCATTAATGGTGCGGCAAAGTTAAACAAAAGGAAGGAACGAAACCTCGAGCGCAACTGAACTGAACCACGAGTGTTGTGAACAGTGACAGTGGGTTTGGAACACCCTACGATTTTCATCGCACTGCTTTTGTAAGGTAAGCTGTATTTCCAATTCGAACATGATCAATTCCATAGGCTGACACGTGGCCTTACGTGGTTTGGAGATACCACCCTCATCGCATGCCATTCTGTGTTAACTGTCGACTGAGGACTCCGCGTGAAATCGGTGTACGCCATCCGATCTGAGGCAGGTCCATCGAACAGTGGTCGCACGTCAATCAAAGTGGAAGTTAATCACTGGGCCCCAGTTCATCGCTTAAGTTTGGAGAGCTAAACTTCGTGCGATCTAACTACGCGACCACCGTTGTTCTGCCAAAGGGGAATGTGATTAGACCACAGCCATTGATTAAGGAGGCACTATTATGTGAAGTCAGAATTATATGTGTTATGTGTGAATTGTGGCGGACCCGATATGTTATAAAACGAGGTTTAATATGGCAGGGCTAAGTATTGTTATTGGGTTATATAGAGGTTTTAACAATTGTTGTGGCCTGACATCTATAGTTAGAGCTACATGTTAATATATGATAGTTAATGTTAAATAATAAAGCCAGGAACATTTATTTGTTAATATGCCAAAGACCATTGTGTAATGGGGTTTTTCAATGGTTTATAACCATGATTTAATTCATCACATCAGCAAATAGAGCAGAAGGGTTTATAAAGCTGTGGGACCCATATATTTTAAAGGTTATCATTGATTGCTCACTAATATAAAACCCAAGGTTTATTATAGATATATTCATTTGTTTAAAAGGTTTTATAATAACACCGAGAGTTATTTCTTTGTTCGATTAAAAAGATAGTTGTATGGGCAGCAGTTATACAATTTCAATGAACAGGGAAAATGAATATAGTGAAATGAAAAAGAGAGGTGTGGCTGTTGATGAAAAGAGAGAGAAAAACAGAGAGAGAGCAGTGTTGTTGTTGAAATGATTTGAAGTTTAAATTGTAATTGAATGAAAGTTTTTTAACTATTTGTGATGTAATTGGCAAGTCTTCGGAGAAAGATTAAATCTCAATGTAAATTTGAAATGAATACATTTTTCTGAGTAGATTGATAAAAAGAAGAGAACGCAGAATTGAAGAAAAGGAGATAATCAAATAGATGTGAAAATTGGGGAACAGAAAAAAGTACAGAATAGAGCTGATGTCCAAGGTAAATCAGCAAATGTTTCTTTTATGAAAAACAGGGAGTTGAAGCTTCCTTGCAAGTTGTAGACTGCATAATTTGAGGTTGGAGCCTCCTATAGGATGGTGCTTACAGAAAATCAGTGGTGAGAGGGAGTTGGAGCTTGCCTTTACATCACAACAATAATAAGATGTGGTTTTCTCCCTTTATGGGTTTCCACATATATCTGTTGTCTCTGTGTGTGATGTCTATGTGTTGATAAGAGTATTTAGTCTGCTTAATACTTATTGCTTTGTCATAATTCTACTGTTACATTATCCTAAGATTTCTGCACATATAAGTTTGTTTCCATATAAAATTGATCATGAAAGATAAATTGTAAATAAGTTTAATTGGAAAAGTTTTTAAATATTCTTGAAGGTGACAAACTGATTCACCCCCCCCCCCCCCCCCCAGTTTGTCTAAGGTTTCAACAATTGGTACCAGAGCAGGTTCCTTTTTGTAGTAGTTTAACAACTGAAAGGAGATCCTAGGTTCTTGGGATGGCTAGTCAAGAAGGATCTCAACGAACAAAGCCCCTTTGTTCACTAGTGAAAATTATGCCTTCTGGAAAATCAGAATGAGAACATACATAATGTCCTTAGGGATATAATTTTGGGCTGCTATGGAATTTGGATATGACTCTAAGGCAAATGTCTCAGAGAAAGAAGCCAAACAATATTTTGAGGCTAATGTAAAGGCAATGAATGCAATCGTGAATGGACTGTGCAAGGCAGAATTCATCAAAGTAATGCATAGCAAAAATGCCAAAAAAATGTGGGAAACACTAGAGAATATTCATGAGGGAGACAAAAAGGTGAAGACAGCTAAACTTCAAGTCTATAGAGCCCAGTTTGAAAATTTAAAGATGAATGATGATGAAGATATTGCTAGTGTCTTTTTAAGGGTTGCAGAAATTGCCAATAATATAAAAGCACTAGGTGAAACCATGCAAGAATGTGTAATTGTTCAAAAGATCCTAAGATATTTGCTGTCTAGTTTTAACCCCAAGGTTTCTGCCATAGAAGAAACAACAGATTGGGAAACCTTGACCATGAACCAGCTACTTAGAAAACTAACAGCCTATGAGATGAGACTGCCACAGAGAAAGTCAAATGTAAGGGAGGCAGCCTTTAAGGTAGAGAATAAGAAAGAAGAAAAAGTAGATATAGGCTCCTGTTCTAATGAAGAAGAGGCCAAATTTATCAGGAAGTTGGATAAAGGATCAGGTAAGTATAAAGGTAAACTTCCATTTAAATTCTTCAATTTTGGAAGAGTTGGACACTATGCTTCTAAGTGTCCTTATAATAAAACAAAGAATCAAGCTCAGGAATTAGAGAAGACTATATCTAAGAACTGGCAGAAAGGGAAGGGGTTCAATAGAAAATATTTCTATGCTTAGCAATACAGCAGTCGATCAGAAGACCCAACTGAATTCTCAAGTGAAGAAGGAACATTAGAATTTGTTCTGATGGCTATAGAAGAGTTGGAAGAATTTCTTCTAAAAGATGAGGAAGAAGGAGAAGTGGACCTTGAAGGGGAGCTAAGAAGTGCCTTGGAGGAAATTGACAAACTAAAACTGAAGTGTAGAAAATAGAAATACATCCTTCTCAAATGTGTAAGAGAGGAACAAAATTTAGAAGCCCTCATCCAGTTGAAAGTAGAGCTTGAAGAAGCCAAGAAGGTAGAGGATATTCTACTTAAGAAGATCAAGGATTAAACTCAGGAACAAGAGAAGTTGGAAGAAGAAGTAGTTTGCTTAAGGAAGAAATTAGAAAATGCCTAGAGGAAAAAAGATACTTCTCAAATAAAAAGCTCTGGTAAGTTAAATGAGATTCTTGTTGCTCAAAGATATCCTCTCATAAAAACTGGAATATGCTATGTAGGAGAATCAAGCAAAGGTTAAGAAAAATAAAACAAAAATATTATTTTTGTAAAAGCAGATGAGAATATCCAAGTAGCTCAGAAGATTTCAAAGGAAGATGAATATCGCAATAAAGCAGATAAAAATCAGGAGGAAGCTCAAATGACAAAGGATGAAGTAAAAAAAATTGTCAACTGAAAAAAAAAATCGTATACTCCTGAATATGTCAAATTTGGAAATCATCAAAGGATATTTTTTCCTCCTAGGAAAAATGCACTTGTTATGCCTACCACAAATTGGGGCACATTGCTGCATATTGGCATGCAAGAAAAATAAATACAAACCAGCAAAGGATGCAAACAGTAAAAAGTTTTACTCAAGTAGGAAGATGGAGAAGACAACCTTTTATCAGGTATGCAAATTTTTTTTATGGATACTATTTTTATTGTAATGAATTTGGCCATAAAATCATAAAATGTGGGAAATATGGACAAATACTGTTGTTCAAAACCTCAAGGAGGTTTATGAATCATGGAGAGTTTATTCCTACTTATAATTCTACTAAAGATATATCCAAATGTTGTGTGTGCAATAAAAGCGTACATACGTCTTTCAAATGTCCTCTAAGGGAATATGGTTCATCATCTCAGAAAAGGCACCAAACAAGAGGATGCTTACAGTGGAAAAAGAAAGTGAATAAATGTGACTTGGCCCTAATAGCCAAAGATCTGAAAAGCCAATGGTATATGGATAGCGGTTGCTCAAAGCATATGTCAAGAGATAGAAGCAAGTTTATAATCTTTGATGAAAAGAAATATGGAAACGTTACTTTTGGCAATGTTAAAGCAGGAAAAATCAAAGGAAGAGGCTCAGTCAGTCTGGACAATGGTAGAGGAAAAGCCCAAGATGTACTATTTGTGGATGGACTAAAAGAAAATCTATTGAGTATTAGTCAAATGTGTGATAAAGGCTATGAAGTTCTTTTCAGAGCACAAGACTGTGAATTAAGATCAAGCACCACTAGAAAAACCCTGATCAAAGGTGCTCGAACAGAAAGCAATGTCTATGTAGTAAAAGAAGAAAATGAAGCATGTCACCTTAGCAAATTTGAGGAGTCTTGGTTATGACATAGGAGATTGGGACACCTAAACTTTGATCATATCATGAGTTTAAGAAAAAAGAACGCAGTCAGAGATATACCAGTCATAAAGAAGCCTTCAAATACAATATGTAAATCCTGTCAGCTAAGTAAGCAGACCCGTACATCCTTCAAAACCAAGGAGAAGTTGTCTACAAGCAAAAATCTTCAAGTTTTTCACATGGATCTGTGTGTGCCTTCGAGAACCAAAACACCAAGTGGAGAATCCTATTTCATGCTAATAATAGATGATTTTTCCAGAATGACATGGGTTGCATTTCTCAAGCACAAATCAGAACCACTTGAGAAATTTAAAATATTCAAGGCTTTGGCAGAAAATCAAACAGGATGCAAGATAAAGTGCATCAGATCAGACAGAGGGGGTGAATTTACAGATTATGATTTTGCATATCTGTGCAATGAGCATGGGATAAGGAAATATTTCACAATTGCAGGAACACCTCAGCAAAATGGAGTGGCAGAGAGACAAAAACTTCCAACAGATTTCCAGAGCCATGATGCAAGAAAGTAACATTCCTCAAACCTTTTGGGCAGAAGCAGTACACACAGCTGCGTATATCCTAAACAAAGCTCATTTAAGACCAAACAGTGACATGACTCCTTATGAATTGTGGCATGGTAAACCAGCATCAATCAAGCATTTTAGAGTTTTTGGAAGTAAGTGTTTTATAAAAAATAATGATGAAAATCTGGGAAAGTTTGATGCAAGAGCAGATGAAGGAATATTATTAGGATATGCATCCAAGAGTAAAGGTTACAGGTGCTACAAAAAAATACTTCACAAAATCTTAGAAAGTATTGTAGTAAGATTTGATGAAGAACTATCGGACAAGATAAGAAGTACATATTGCAACAATTCTTCGCAGGTTCATGAAGAAGAGAATCAAGATGATGATGAAATAAACAAAGCAACAGAAGATACAGACCTGAGATCAAAAAGCTCCTCAAGATACACTCAGAAGAACCATGCAGAAGATCAAATCATTGGGGACAAGAGTGTAGGTGTACAGACAAGAAGACAACTAACTGAACAGACTAAAGAGGTATACCTAGAAATGTTGTCACAAATAGAGCTAAAGAAGTTTGAAGAAGCTAGCAAAGACAAACATTGGGTGAATGCCATGAATGAAGAATTGGATCAAATTGAGAAGAACAACACTTGGGAACTACTTCCAAGACCTAGTGAGAAAAATGTCATTGCCTCAAAATGGGTATTCAAAAATAAGATGAATGAACAAGGACATGTAATCAGAAATAAAGCTATACTTGTGTGCAAAGGATATTCACAGGTTGAAGGACTTTATTATGATGAAAATTTTTCCCCTGTAGCTAGAATGGAAGATATCAGACTATTTTTAGCTTTTGCTTGCTATCATGACTTCAAGGTATACCAAATGGATGTGAAGTTGGCCTTCCTGAATGGGGATTTAGAGGAAGAAGTCTACATGGAGCAACCAAAAGGGTTCTCCTTAACAGATAATGTAGACTATGTTTGCAGATTAAAGAAAGCATTATATGGGCTAAAACAAGCTCCTCAAGCATGGTATTCGAGGATAGACAAATACTTGCAAAAACAAGGGTTCAAGAAAGGAGGAGTTGACAGCAACTTGTACATAAAAGAAAATGAAGATGAAATTCTGATTGTAGTAGTGTATGTAGATGATATCATGCTTGGAAGCAGCAAAGATGAGTTAACAAAAGGATTTGCTGAAGAGATGAAATCAGAGTTTGAAATGTCTATGATTGGAGAGCTTACCTTCTATCTAGGACACCAAATTCAACAAAAGAGCATAGACACATTTATCTCACAAGAAAAATACCTAAAAGAGATGCTAAAAAGATTCAAAATGGAAGACTTCAAACTTGTGTCTACTCCCATGACTATTGGGTGCAAGCTTTGTGCAGATGATGGAACAACTGATGTAGATAAAAAAATTTACAGATCCATGGTTGGAAGTCTATTATACCTAACAGCCTCTAGACTAAACATTGTGCTGGCTGTAGGACTTTTGTCAAAATATCAAGAAGCACCAAAACAAAATCACTTACTATAAATTAAAAGAATATTCAGATATCTACAAGGAACTGCACATTATGGGCTATGGTATCCAAAAGGAAAAAACTTCATTTTGACAAAATATACACATGCAGATTGGGCCAGCTATATTGATGATAGGAAAAGCACAAGTGGAGGTGCATTCTATTTAGGAGAGAGTCTGGTGGCATGGCTAAGCAAGAAACAAACATCTATTTATCTATATACAGCAGAAGCGGAATACATAGCAGCAGCAACATGTTTCACACAAGTCATGTGGATGAAACAAACCCTCCAAGACATGAAGGTAAGCATTGATGAACCTATCTCTATCAAATGTGATAATACAAGTGCCATAAGCATATCAAAAAATCCTGTGCTTCATTCAAAAACTAAACATATTCCAATCAAGTATCATTTTCTCAAAGAACAAGTAGCTCAAAAAGTAGTGAAGTTGGAATATGTGCCAACAAAAGAACATACAACAGATATATTTACAAAACCTCTTGCTAGAGAACCATTTGAATATCTGAGAGATAGAATAGGGGTAGTATCTGTAGATGCTACTCTATGATATGAAGAGAAAGCACAATTTTAGGGGGAGAACAGAAACGAAAATATCATTCTAGGGGGAGAACAGCTTGTTGAGCTCCAAAGATGTTCTTTCTTCCACCACATTTCACTCCATTTCCTTTGTCCATTATTAATCACAGGCTCAAATGATCAATAGAATTAGTTAAATTTGCTTTAAGAATATATATCATGACTAGCTTGATATATTTTTATGATTTTGTCATTGTAGTACTTTTTGAACTAGATCTAGCTACAGAATGCAAACATTCTGTAGCTAGTTGCCGATTCTGCAGCTATCTTCATGTCTACGCAGGTTCTAGGTGTCATCTAAGAGGAAAACACATATGGTCGTATTCCACATCATTCCCTCATTATTTTTTTCTCTACACGAAGTTTGAACGGAATTCTGTAGGTGGTTATGCACATGGGAACTCAAACTAGGAGAGAGACTCCTAATAGGACAAGGACAGTCCAGATGTCCTTAATTATATTACGTGACCACCATCAGAGTCCTAGTTTGGTTTTTATTTGGAAAGACAATTATCCCTAGGTTATCTCAAGACAGTTATGTAAACTTGTTACAAATATGGCTCGGGAATCCAAGGGACAAGGTTAGATTTTGGTGGTTGATTGCTAGATTTCAGAAGTCCGAAAACACTCTGTTTTTGAAGTAATTTATCTTTAATGAAAGAAGCAACACTTCCTTGAAAGCGTTGAGTCAATATTGAAGTATATTTCATGCTACTCCGATGGTAGAGGGCCCATGCTACCTGAGCAGCCTTGTTTATACAGTTTAGATAAGTATTTTAGTCTCCTTTTTCATTTCTAGCTTAAGCAGGTTTCTGAAGTTTATGTTTCATGCTTGTTTACATTAATCATCACAGCTAGAATTACTCTTATAAACTCTTCCAAAATATCATCATGATGAATAAGGCATAGCTGTGGTGTTGTAGATTTTAGTTGCATTTCCTTTCGAATTTTATGATTTATGCTTGTTTACACTAAGTGTCACAACTGGTCTTTCTCTTACAAAATCTTCCAAAACATCATTAACAATGAATAAGAAACAACTGTGGTGTCTTAGATTCTAGTTGTATTTGCTTTCAATCTTATGTTTATGTTCAATTGCATTGAATAATATAGCCATCCTTGTTTTACAAACTCTTCCAAAATATCATTCCTATTGAACGAGATGGGCTGTAGAATTCCATAGACTAGTTGCATGTTAATTTAGTTATAGCACTCCGGAGGTTGATTGCATTTAGTTCAACTCTGTCACTACATTTCCAGTTTGATAATGGAATTTTAGTTTCACTTTGTTCACTGTACTTCAAGTAGATTAGAAGCACTCTAGTTCAGTCTCAGTTCATTTTTTTTTCAAGAAAATATTAATGGCATTCTATATTAAGTGTAGTCACTGCATTTTAAAATTGATGGACCGCTTTCTAGCCTAGTGTTATCCATTGTGTTTCAAGTAGTGCTAGTTGTCAAAATTAGTCTCTCGGCCTCCATTATTTACAAATTAATTTTGTTCTGAATTTATATTGATACATAATCACATGAACAGGGGTCAGTAATATCAGTTTAAGGCTTTGATCATTCTGCAAATATTTTACAAATTCACCTATAGCCTTTTTCCCAAGCATTATTTTAGAAAATCTAAAAACTTATGAATAAGGCCTAGAAGTGATAAGTCAAGTTGCAGAATAGGGTAACTTCAGCATCATAGGTTAATCTAGAATAGAAACCTTACTGTGTTACAAATAATCATTTTGTAATATTGTGAGTTGATTGTTTATTTAGGAGAACTTCATTTACACTTAACTTGTCCATTTCTCAAGCTCTTCCAACACATCTTTAATGAATGAATTGGATAAGTTCAAGCTCATGTTGTGATTTGTTTTCTTACAATGAAGTCATTATCAAGATTTTCATTTGCTATTTGTCATCCATAGTTTAGGCTTTGTTCTGTTTTAAATAATCAATAGCTTCTTTTCACCAGCACTTAGTTCTTTCCCTTTTCAAACATAAAACCATAAAACCAAAAACATCATAAAACACTAAACACAACGTAGTGAGAAACAAATACCTAGGAACATATAGTGCACCACACTTCAACAGTTTACCAACCCTAGTTGACAATTAATGAACTCAATTTAGGAACACTAGGTTGAGCACAAACATTTTGACGCCATTTCCAGCGAAGTGTAACTAGGTAGCCTTGTTTCTTAACTTCCAAAAACAATGATATGCGTAGAGAGAGAGACTCAAGGGGTAGATTCATAAGAAGCAGAAGCAGAAGTTTGATTCCTAGAACACCATTTGTTTCACCTAGACCAAGAGCCAGTACACCTCCAACTCAGACCCACACTCCATCCTTTACTGATCCTAGACTTCCAGAAGAGTTAAGATCAGATATTCCATTAGAGAGACCTTCCACTTCATCCACTGAACCTGTCTTAGAAGAAGATTCAAGGACCCCTGCTAGAGATACAAATTTTTCCACTTCCACAGAAGAATCAACTATGGCAGAAGAAGGGGGAGGAGGAGTCTTTAATGGAGAACACACATTATTTGGAGGGGGTAGAGGTAGAGGTAGAGGAGAAGGAGGTAGAGGTGCAGAAGGAGAAGGAAGTTAAGGAAGAGGTGGAAGAGAAATGGGAAAATCTTTTGGGTTTCCTATAGTAGATGAAGAAACCAATACAACTATGAAAAACGTTTCATCCTCTATCCTTCCAAAATTCTATGGACTTAAAACTGAAGATCCTGAAACCTTCCTATTTGAATTTGAAGTCCTATGTAGAACTTATGACTACTTACAAGATGCTCAAAAACTTAAACTATTTCCTTCAACATTGAAAGGAGCAGCATTGAAGTGGTTTATGAGTTTGATCAATAGTTCTATTAGAACATGGGAAGATATGAAACAAGCATTTCTAGAGAGGTATTTGGATTATTGTATGCCAATCAATCATAAGGAGGAAGTGTTTAAGATGTTACAAAAAGAAGATAAAAACCTGGAAGATTTGTTGGAGAGATTTCATTACAACATCAAAAGAGAAAAAATGGAGAACTTAGACCAAGACACCTTAAAAGCTCTCCTGTTGAAGACAATTAGGGATGAATGGTTGGATATCCTTAACATGATGGGAAAAGGGGATATATCTCAGCTCACATTACCTGAAATATCTGAGTTATGTATCAACTTTTCAAGAGGGAAATCCAAAACTGTAAAAGGTCCAAGAGACCCTGCTTTTGCAAGGGTAAGTAAGTCTACTTCTGGGACAATGAGTAGGGCAGAGATAGGGCATATGCTTGATGAATTAAAATCTGACATCTTAGGGAGTCTTAGTGAACAAATAGACACCCTTAAGTTACAAAACAAGCAAAAAGCTGAATCTGATGCCTTAGCAATCTTTTTTCCCAAATGTAGAAGGAAGCATGCCTTGAGAGAATGTCCTTTGGATGCAAAAGTTGTAGATAATTGTGTAGTTTGTTCAGAAAAAACATGAAACCAAGAAATGTCCTTCACTTCCTGGTCTTAAAGTTGTCTTTCAAGAGGAAACTCCTACAAATCCCACAGAATCTCTCAATTTTGTCTCTAGAAGGCCTTGGCAAGGACCTCAAACACAAGGATTCCATGATCAAATGTATAACCAACCTACACCAAATTCGAATTCTTGGCAGCAACCTTGGCCCCAATTTCAAAATCAATCTCAAGCTTGGGCACAAGGAGAACAAAATCCCTATGGAAGATACTCTCAGTACTATCAGTATCCACCATCCTATCCACCATACCCACATTTTTCTCCTCAAATTCCTCAAAAAAATCCTCAACAGAATCCTCAGAACCCACAACATCAAAATCAACCATTTCCATTACCATTTCCTTAGAAATCAAATCAGTTGCCTACTCAACCCATACCAAACCCCAACAATAAAAATCCTCAAAATACATACATGATAGAAGGACAACAATTTCCAATTTATTTAATTACTCCTCTATACCTCAGTGATGTTCAAATTAGGTCTAGAAGAATACTTGAAAAGAGGAAACCTTCTGTGATCATGCAAGAACAAGACAACTCTTAGGAAGATTCTCTACGGGAAAATAAAAGTCTTGAAGAAGACACATATTTTCAGGACCCAAACATTGAAAAATCAAAACAAAAAGAACCAATCATTTCAACTCCTATATTAGAGCAGCCATCAACATCCACTTCTACACCTCCCTTTCCAGAAAGATTACAAATTGATAGGGGTGTAGAAAAACAAATTATGGTGCCTAATTATGATTTCCTAAATGAGCTGAGAAATGTTTGCATTAAGATTCCATTATTACAAGCTATCAAGGAAATTCCAATTTTAGCAAAGACAATAAAGGAGTTGAGCATGAAGAAAACAAGAAAAAGAATAAGAGAGACAAATAAAATTCAACTGGAAGGAAAAATAGCAGATATCATGATGGGTAAGATCACTATTCCAAAGTATCTAGATCCAGGAAATCCAGTTGTTAAAATTCACATCAATGGAATTGAGATCCGAAACACACTCATTGATTTAGGAGCAGCAATCAATATCATGAGTAGACAAATCATGGATAAACTGGAACTTCCTAATCTTCTCTTTGCACCCACATTATTACAATTAGCAGACAGATCTGTGATCAAACCTAATGGGGTAATAGAAGATATTCCAGTGTCTCTAGATTCTTGGGAGTACCCTGTGGATTTCATGATCCTAACTCCTAAGAATAATCTAGGAGGGCATCCTATTATATTAGGAAGACCTTGGTTAGCTATAGCTGATGCTTTCATTAGTTGTAGATCTGGTGATATGTACATCTATGATGGTAGTTCAACTAAGAAATTCCCTTTGTATCCTCCAGCAAGGAAAATTACAGATTTAGATGATACTCAATGGATAGAGGATGAAGAAGACTTACAACCTCTCTTCACAATTTCAGAAATTAGTGAAGATAGTCAAATTATGAATTCTTTAGAAAACTTTGAATCCTATTTGGAATAAAAACATGAACAATTTCAAGAAGAATCCAACATTGAGTTTTTGTCATTAAGACAAATGTCTCTTTATTCTATGGATAAATTTGGCAGCTCTATAATTGAGATATTTCCAAGGAAAACTTTGAACATAAACAAGAACCTAGAAAAATCTCAACAAGAAGAGTTAGTCAAAATCTTACAAAGACATTCTTCTGCATATGCATGGGAGTACACTGATATGAAAGGGATAAGCCCCAAGACTTGCACTCATCACATCTACATAGAGGAAAATTGTAAACCAATCAGACAACCTCAAAGACAGATGAATCCAAATCTTAGGGAGATTGTTAAAGAAGAATTGCACAAATTGTTGAATGTCAACTTTATTTATCCTATTTCAGATAGTTAGTGGGTTTCTCCTTTGGTAATTGTGCCAAAGAAAAATTGTAAATGGAGGGTATGTATTGACTACCGAGAATTAAAAAAAGCTACTCTTAAAGATCATTTTCCCCTACCTTTCATAGATCAGGTGTTAGATACCTTAGCTGGCAAAAAGTACTTCTCATTTCTAGATGGGTTTAGTTGTTATAATCAAATTCAAGTAGCACTTGAGGACCAAGACAAAACCATATTTACCAGTCCTTGGGGTACCTATGCTTACCGAGTATTTCCATTTGGATTATGCAATGCACCTGCAACATTTCAAAGGGAAGTATTACGAATCTTTTCAAATCTAATACATGATTGTGTAGAGATATATATGGATGATTTCACAGTTTATGGAAACACATTTGAGGAAGCCTTAGCAAACTTGGAAAAAGTTTTAAAAATATGTAAAGAAGAAAATCTTTCACTTAGTCATGAGAAGTGTTTTATGATGTTTATTGAAGGAATTGTTTTAGGACATCACATTTTAGGGGATGGGATTAGAGTTGATGAGTCAAAATTTGAAGTCATATCTAACTTATCTATTCCAAGTTGTCAAAAAGATGTTAGGAGTTTTCTAGGATTTACAGGATATTATCGAAGATTTATAGAAAACTTCACCAAAATAGCATCTCCACTCTTCAAATTACTTACCAAAGATTGTGAATTCAAATGGAATTCTGATTGCCAGTTAGCCTTTGAGACCCTGAAAACAAAAATTTCTGAAGCACTTATTTTAAGGGGACCTAACTGGAAGCTACCTTTTCATATTTCAACAGATGGCTCAGATACAGCTCTAGGAGCAGTATTGGGACAAAAAGACCTGATTCCTTATGCCATATACTATACTAGTAAAAATTTGACTGCTTCAGAGTTAAACTATACTGTAACTGAAAAATAGTTTTTACCTGTTGTTCATGCCATAAACAAATTCAGACACTATATAACAGGCTATGAAAATTTTGTTCACACAGATCACTCTGCAATTAGATACTTAATGAACAAATCAATTACTAATGGCAGAGTCATAAGGTGGTTATTTCTTTTACAAGAATTCAACATTACCATTCTAGATAGGCCTAGAAAAAAAAACACAGTAGCTGATTTCCTATCTAGACTCCAAAACATCAAAGATGACACTCCAGTTGAAGATCAATTTCCTGACGAATATATTTTTTCAATTTCTACTCAGAATCTTTGGTTTGCTGACATTGCTAATTTTTTAGTTTCAGGGAAATTTCCTTCAATAATGAATGAAAGAGACAAAAGAAAAAACATTTATGACAGTGAAAAATATTAATGGGTTGCTAATGAATTGTACAATACATGTCCAGATTTTATCATTAGGAGATGTGTTCGGGAAGATGAGATTCCTAAGATTCTCAAAGCATGTGATGATGAACCTTGTGGCGGACACTTTGCTGATAAGAGGAAAACTTATAAGATCCTTCATTTAGGATATTATTGGCCATCCATTTTTAAAGATGCTAAAGAGTATGTCAAAAGGTGTGACAGTTGCCAAAGGGTAGGGAAACCTTCTCATTCAGGTGAGATGCCATTGTAGCCTCAGGTACATATTGAACCTTTTGAAAAATGGGCTTTGGATTTTGTAGGACCTATTAGTCCTCCATGAAGACAAAAGAATATATATTAGTTTTCACAGATTATGTTACAAAATGGGTAGAGGCCAAGCCATTACTTTTTGCTACTGAAGCATCTGTAGTTAATTTTCTTTTTGAGGATATTTTTACTCATTTCGGTGTCCCAAGGGAAATTTTTGCAGATCAAGGAGCTCAATTTACATCAAGGCTAGTGGAACAAATGATGGAGAGGTACAAAATCAGACACAGAAAATATACTCCCTATCATCCACAAGAAAATGGTTAAGTGGAATCTACTAATAAGGTCATTGAAGGGATCCTAACAAAGATTGTTCATTTACATAGAAGAGATTGGGAAGATAGGCTTCCTGAAGCCTTGTGGGCCTATACAACTACATGGAGAAAAACAACATGCCATACTCCTTATGAACTTGTTTATGGAAAGAAAGTTTTGTTTCCCATAGATTTCCAGATTCAAACTTTCAAAATGGCAGTTTAGCTAGGACTTGATCTAACAGAGGCACCAAAACACAGATTGGAGCAGATTAATGAACTGGATGAAATCAGACAAGATGCAGTTCAGAAAACAAGTATAGTCCAACAGCAAAGGACTAGATTGCATGATAATTACATCAAAGAAAATAAGTTCAAACAAGGTGACTGGGCTCTCTTGTTTGATTCAAAGTTCAAATATTTTCAAGGTAAATTCCAAACACATAGGCTTGGGCCATATGAAATTGTGAAATTTTTTGACAATGGAGCAATAAAAATCAGGCCAATAGATGAAAAAGAGGTCACTTTTCTTGTGAATAGTCATATATTGAAGCTGTATCATAAGCCACTTTCAAGAGAATAATTTGTCAAGAAGTTCCAGGAAAATAGTGATGTGAAGTTAATGAAGAACAATATTTCTTCTTCATCAACTTAACTGAATTTTTTGAAGTCATTTTATTGAAAAAAATAAAAAAAATAAAAAAAAAAGTATAAACATGAAAACTAATCACTGATTAGCATGTTTATACAGAAAAGGTAGAGTGAAAATCAGAATCTTTCTGACACTTTAGCTTTTCAAATTTGTTTTTCTGCAAGCAGTTGTTACAAAATCATAAGTGCAGATCCATTTCACTTATGGTCCATTTCATCTCATTCATTCATCCACACTTCATTCATTTCACTCCATGGTCCACCTCATTTCCATTCCATATTTTTAAAGTTTGATGTCTTTCTGCAATTGAATAATACATATCATGAATTGCAGGCCACTTCTTATACTTCACTCCATTTCATAAGTTGTGATCCATTCCACTCCATTATTTACTTCATTCATATTCCATTACATCATATTTCATTATCCATCTTCACTCATTCCATACAACATTCCACTCATGCTCCAAACCATTCCATTTCATGTTTCAAGTTCTCTACAGGTACATTCTGCAATCAATCAGACATTTTGTAGCCAGACAGACATTTTGCAGCCAGACAGACATTCTGCAGCCAGAGATCCTGAAGACACTCTCTAGTAATCACCTGATCTACAATAAAATGGTCCTGCATATCCATGACAACAAGAAAAATCAAGAAGGTTATGAAGACTAAAAAATTAATGATTTTCAGGAGAGAACAAAGCATACGAAGATCACACAAAAAAAAAAAAACAGAGGAAAGGCAAAGGTAAAAGTTCTGATTATAATGACATATCATGAAAGATTAGTATAGTTAAGTTATGAATAATTCAAAAAGTTGTTTTAATTAATTTTGTTGATCATGCCTAACAAACCTCCGAAAAAATCTTTGGATAAAACTCCTTCTATTCCACCATTTCAAATCCCATATCCGATCATCATTCAAAAAATCTAAATGGTTAAAGTGTTGAAGTGATTGGATTAGTCACATCACTAGGCCAAAGCATTTAATGATGATTTTGAATTCGTTACAAAATATATCCGTGGTATTTTTTCTGTGATATCTTTCAACCCATATACATCATCCTCACCTCATTATATTCATTCCGCAATCACTACATATCATTCTTTCCCGTAGCCAACTCTTAACCATTTCAGTCTGTAAAACAGAGGAAACGTCTGTGGGGCAAACAACCATTTTCACCATGAACAGAGGAGCAACAATTTGAAGGTTGGAAAGAGAAGTGATGGGTCTTATAGTGAGGACTAAACCGGTTGGCACTAAGTACTTGGAAGGTTATCCCCAAGTCAGAGAAATGTTGCAGCAAGCAGGGTGGTTGCAATTCTTTGAAAAATTCAGTGGGTTTCACAAAGAGGTGACCAAAACGTTTGCAAGATCCTTCAATGGAGCTGAGGGTGAGATAGGAAATATCAAATTCACCATTACTGAAGCCTTCATTGTAGAAGTAACAGAATTTCCCAGACAAGGAGAAAGGTGGTTCAAGAATAGAGAATTTCATAACGAAGCATGGAAGCAGATACTCAAGTCACCAGGTATGGATGTTACCATTTTTAAAAAGGGTATCCCTAGCTATGCACTAAAGAACGAATGGAAGAACATGTTTCTTATCTTGCAAAAATTCATCACTTGTGAAGGAAGATATGGTACTTTCTATGTCTATCATATTCGGTTGATAATGCATTTCCTAGAAGAAGAACTCAATTTTCCCTTTTTCTTGCTTCATATTTTAAAGAAAATGGCCTCAAGTGTTCAAAAGGGAATTCAATTTCTGGAAACAACCTTATACCACCATGGTTTAGTCAAAATTTCGATTGAACATCATTTGAGCAAAATGAGAGATAATTGGGAAGATTTCTTAGTGAGAAATCACTTTGAAGAACCCAAGGAACCTCCACCTGAAGACAAACCTAAAAAAAGAAGCAGAAGATGGAAAACCTCCAAAACTGAAACTGGTAAAACAATACAAGAAAGCAGTGAAGAAATTATTTCTGAGAAATTGACTCAGATTAAGAAGTAGCATAAGAAAGAGAAGATAATAAGAAAATTTGCCAGAGAGAAAGGAGAAGGGCCATCTCAACCGAGAAGGAGCCACAGACTTAGAGGGATACTAAAGAAAACAAAGGTTAAAAAAACTGGAGTCATAAACATAGAGGATGAAGAAACACCTACTGAGGAGGATTTTGATGAAGGAGCTCCTGAAATAGACCCTGCACAGCAAGAAATTTACAACTATGTTGAGACATTAGAGAAAAGAGCTTCAGAAGGAAGAGACAGAACTCCTAGTCCACCAAAATCTGTAGTTGATATCCTAAGGAGGGATAAATATGAGTTAGAAATACTCAATAGACATATCAAGAATGAGAATGAAATTCTGAGAGAGCAAGTTAAACTAAAAACTGATATGAATTCAACTCCGTCTCTACAAATGCAAAAGTTACACAAGGCCAGTGAAAAATTGAAGAAGAGAAATAAAAAGTTAACCAGGGCACTCAAAAATTTGAGTTTCAAGTTAGTCATAAGGAAGCCCAAAAGTCCTTTGACTGCCAGGCAAAGAAGAAGAAGAGGGTTAGATGTTCTTGCAGAGGTCTCAGAGTTCATGGAATAGTTGCATGAAGACATGCAAGAATCTAGCAGTGGGGGTATGTTGAGCTCCAAAGATGTTCTTTCTTCCACCACATTCCACTCCATTTGCTTTGTCCATTATTAATCACAGGCTCAAATGATCAGTAGAATTAGTTAAAATTGCTTTAAGAATATATATCATGACTAACTTGTTATGTTTTTATGATTTTGTCATTGTAGTACTTTTTGAACTAGATCTAGCTACAGAATGTAGACATTCTGTAGCTGGTTACCGATTCTGCAGCTGTCTTCATGTCTACGCAGGTTCTAGGTGTCATCTAAGAGGAAAACACATATGGTTGTATTCCACATCATTATCTCATCATTTGTTGCTCTCCACGAAGTTTGAACGGAATTCTGTAGGTGGTTATGCACATGGGAACTCAAACTAGGAGAGAGACTCCTAATAGGACAAGGACAGTCTAGATGTCCTTAATTATATTACGTGACCACCATCAGAGTCCTAGTTTGGTTTTTATTTGGAAAGACAATTATCCCTAGGTTATCTCAAGACAGTTATGTAAACTTGTTACAAATATGGCTCAGGAAACCAAGGGACAAGGTTAGATTTTGGTGGTTGATTGCTAGATTTCAGAAGTCCGAAAACACTCTGTTTTTGAAGTAATTTCTCTTTAATGAAATAAGTAGCACTTCCTTGAAAGTGTTGAGTCAATATTGAAGAAGATTTCCTGCTACTCCGGTGGTAGAGGGCCCCTGCTACCTGAGCAGCCTTGTTTATACGGTTTAGATAAGTATTTTAGTCTCATTTTTCATTTCTAGCTTAAGCAGGTTTCTGAAGTTTCTGTTTCATGCTTGTTTACATTAATCATCACAGCTAGACTTACTCTTATAAAATATTCCAAAATATCATCACTATGAATAAGGCATAGCTGTGGTGTTGTAGATTTTAGTTGCATTTCCTTTCGAATTTTATGATTTTTTCTTATTTACACTAAGTGTCACAGCCGGTCTTACTCTTACAAACTCTTCCAAAAAATCATTAACAATGAATAAGAAACAACTGTGGTGTCTTAGATTCTAGTTGTATTTTCTTTCAATCTTATGTTTATGTTCAATTGCATTGAATAATACAACCAGCCTTGTTTTACAAACTCTTCCGAAATATCATTCCTATTGAACGAGATGGGCTGTAGAATTCCATAGACTAGTTGCATGTTAATTTAGTTATAGCACTCCGGAGGTTGATTGCATTTAGTTCAGCTCTTTCACTACATTTCCAGTTTGATAATGGTATTTTAGTTTAACTCTGTCACTGTACTTCAAGTAGATTAGAAGCACTCTAGTTCAGTCTCAGTTCATTTTTGTTTCAAGAAAATATTAATGGCATTCTAGTTTAAGTGTAGTCACTGCATTTTAAAATTCATAGACCGCTTTCTAGCCTAGTGTTATCCAGTGTGTTTCAAGTAGTGCTAGTTGTCAAAATTATTCTCTTGGCCTTCATTATTTACAACTTACTTTTGTTCTGAATTTATATTGATACATCATCACATGAACAGGGGTCATTAATATCAGTTTAAGGCTTTGATCATTATGCAAATCTTTTACAAATTCACCTATAGCCTTTTTCCCAAGCATTATTTTAGAAAATCTCACAACCTATGAATAAGGCCTAGAAGTGATAAGTCAAGTTGCAGAATAGGGTAACTTTAGCATCATAGGTTAATCTAGAATAGAAACCTTACTGTTTTACAAATAATCTTTTTGTAATATTGTGAGTTGATTGTTTATTTAGGAGAACTTCATTTACACTTAACTTGTCCATTTCTCAAGCTCTTCCAACTCACCTTTAATGAATGAATTGGATAAGTTCAAGCTCATGTTGTGATTTATTTTCTTGCACTGAAGTCATTATCAAGCTTTGCATTTGTTGTTTTTCATCCATATTTTAGGCTTTGTTCTGTTTTAAATAACCAATAGCTTCTTTTCACCAGCACTTAGTTCTTTCCCTTTTCAAACATAAAACCATAAAACCAAAAACATCATAAAACACTAAACACAACGTAGTGAGAAGAAAATACCGAGGCACATATAGTGCACCACACTTTAGCAGTTTACCAACCCTGGTTGACAATTAATGAACTCAATTTAGGAACACTAGGTTGAGCACAAACATAGCTTGCAAGGGAAGCATGAGACAGGTCATAGGCGAGAGTTGAAATCACATTGAAAAATGAGCAACCCATTGCCATTGATGTCAAAGGGGGAGGAAGTGCAAGAAACAAGAGAAAGGGTCCTAAAGGAAAACAGAGAAACTCTATTGCCATCAATGCCAAAGGGGGAGACTATTAGAAATGTTTCCATTGATAGCAAAGGAGGCAAGAAAGGCAGAGACAGGCAAAGGACAGGAAACAAAAACAAAGGAGAAGACAGTAGAGAAGAATAAAGGGAGAGTATATTTACAGAGACAGGGCAGCAAAAAGAGATAGAAAAAGAAAGGCAAAGGAGTCAGACAAGGAGCTAGAGAGACAGAGAGGTAGCAGAGGCAACAGATGAAACAGAGAAATTGAAGCAGCATCAGAGGAATGAGAGAGAGAGCAATGAAATTAAAAGAGCCTGAAGGAGTTTAATACAGAGTTTTTGATTGAAGTCTAAAAGCACCTGAACATATAAAGTGGAATGATGGGAGGTATTAAACACTTGATTGTGGAAAGGTCAGGCCAGAGACAGAGATTCTGTAAGTAAATACACTTTTATGAAAAAATATGCTCTGAAACTGGATAGAATTTTTTTAGGCAAAACCCTGTGGTAAAGAATTTGATGAGGAATATTTGAGTTCTCTGGATAAGTTATGAACCCGGTGTCAAAGACTGAAATGGTGGTTCTGCGATATGTGCCTTGTTTGCTTTAATTCAGTAATAATATACTTGGTTCGACAAGTACATACTATGCTCTGGACTAAGCTCTGAGGAGAGGAATCAATATTAAATAATGTCGATATTGTATCTGTTGATTAATCGGTTAGAGGAAAGAAGTAAGGGTTTGATATGTCATCTGATTCTCTATAATTGAAGGAGTTAACCAACCAGTAGTAACCTCAAATCAAGATTGAAAGAATAATTCAAACTCTGTGTGATTTGCGCGACTGGCTTAGCGAGCAACTTAGGCGCAGTGTGAATATGAAATCAAGAACAGAATTGATGGAATGGAGCATTAATGGTGCAGCGGATTTAAACAAAAGGAAGGAACGGAACCTTGAGCGCAACTGAATGGAACCACGAGCATTGTGAATAGTGACAGTGGGTTTGGAACACCTAACGATTTTCATCACACTGCTTTTGTAAGGTAAGCTTTATTTCCAATTTGAACGCGATCAATGCCATCGGCTGACATGTGGCCTTAGGCGGTTTGGAGATACTGTCATCATCGCGTGCCATCATGTGTTAACTTTTGACTGAGGACTCCATGTGAAATCGGCGTACACTGTCCGATCTGAGGCGGGTCCATCGAACTGTGGTCGCACGTCAATCAAAGTGGAAGTTAACCACTGGGCCCTAGTTCATCACTTAAGTTCGGAGAACTAAACTTCATGCGATCTAATTGCGCGACCACCATTTATCTGCCAGAGGGGAACGCGATAAGACCACAATCGTTGATTGAGGAGGCACTGTTATGTGAAGTCGGAATTATATGTGTTATGTGTGAATTGTGGTGGACCCTATATGTTATAAAACAAGGTTTAATAAGGTGGGGTAAGTATTGTTGTTGGGTTATATAGAGTTTTTAACAATTCTTGTGGCCGAACATCTATAGTTGTTAGAGCTATAGGCTAATATACGACAGTTAATGTGAAATAATAAAGCCAAGATCATTTATTTGTTAATATGTTGAAGACCATTATGTAATGGGGGTTTTCAATGGTTTATAACCATGATTTAATTCATCGCATCGGCAAATAGAGCAGAAGGGTTTATAAAGCTGTGGGACCCAGATCTTTTAAGGTTAGCATTGATTGCTCGTTAATATAAAACCCAAGGCTTATTATAGATATATTCGTTTGTTTAAAAGGTTTTATAATAACATGGAGAGTTATTTCTTTGTTCGATTAAAAAGAAATTTGTATGGGCAGCAGTTATACAACTGCAATGAACAGGGAAATGAGTATAGTGACACGAAAAAGAGAGGTGTGGATGTTGATGAAAAGAGAGAGAAAAATAGAGAGAGAGCAGTGTTGTTGTTGAAATGATTTGAAATTTAAATTGTAATCAAATGAATGTTTTTTAACTATTTGTGATGTAATTGGCAAGTCTCCAGAGAAAGATAAAATCCCACTAGAAAGTTGAAATGGATACATTTTTCTGAGTAGATTGATAACAAGAAGAGAATGTGGAATTGAAGAAAAAGAGATAATCAAACAGATGTGAAAATTGGAGAACAGAAAAAGGTATAGAACAGAGCTTATATCCAAGGTAAATCAACAAATGTTTCTTTTATGAAAAAGAGGGAGTTGAAGCTTCCTTGCAAGTTGTAGCTTGAAAAATTTGAGGTTGGAGCCTCCTGTAGGTTGGTGCTTATAGAAAATCAGTGGTGAGAGGGAGTTGGAGCTTGCCTTTACATCACAACAATAATAAGATGTGGTTTTCTCCCTTTATGGATTTCCATGTATATTTTTTGTCTCTGTGTGTGATGTCTATGTGTTGATATGGTTATTCAGTCTGCTTAATACTTACTGCTCTGTCATAATTCTGTTGTTAAATTATCCTAACATTTCTGCACATATAAGTTTGTTTCCATATAAAATTGATCATGAAAGATAAATTGTAAATAAGTTTAATTGGAAAAGTTTTTAAATATTCTTGAAGGTGACAAACTAATTCACCCCCCCCCTCAGTTTGTCTAAGGTTTCAACAGTTATGACCTCGGAAAATTGATGTACCAATTTACCTCGACAGGGCCCATATTTTGGTGTTTCATTTCCTAGGGTTAGGTTTTTAGATGTTTAGGGTTTTCCATTATTTCTAAATAATATATAGGCATTCGAGACTCAATGTAACAAATATTTCATAGGCATGTAGCCACCACATCGCTTCTTAGAGATAAACTACTAGCGCCCTAGCTAGTTTATTTCTATTCTTTCTGTAAACAAATTTCATTTCTTTGATATTAATGAAATGAAGTGTTATTTCCATTGCATTTTTATATTTATGGTTATATGTGCATTTTGTTGCACTCATCCATAGATCTAGATTAGAGGGTTAGGGCATGCCAAGTAATGAAAAGGTGTGCTAACACATGTTGGATAATGTTAATGCATGTTGAGGAGTATTAAGGAGTGTTGAGGAATTAGAATGGAGAACTAGGTCAAAATGCATGGAAATGAACAAATAAGAGTGTGTTTCAGGGAGTGCTAGTGAATTGAAGTGTTCCAAGGATGAAATGTGTTAGAAGAAGTTCATCATAGGATTTTGAAGTGGCACGCCTATGATTTTGATAAGGAGCTCGACAAAGCAGCTTTAAATAAAGGGAGACTTTCTGTTGGGAACAACACTATTTTGCATTTATCGATTATTTTTATATGACATGTGGCACACTTTCGCTAAATTCTCATGTTTTAAACTATTTTAGACAATTTCATAATCTACATTTTTGTGTATAAGTTTTGGGGCACTCAGCTTGTGTCGACTTATATCTTGTGCTTCTTGCAAACTCCTAGTTAATGCTCTACTCTTTATATGAACTAGACACAGATATGAAATATTACCTATCTAAGCTATGTTTCTTATTTTTTTTATGGCCATGTCTAGATTTGATCCTTGTATCAGTAATTTCTTAAGTGGGAAAAGTTCAGCTTGGAAATGAGTGGCCTAAGATGAGGTATAGGCAATTCATAGGCGAAAAAGGCACAATCCACTTGTAGTAGGTGTAATTGATCAATTTTTTATGGCTAAAGAAGACCAATGTCACGTGAACTACAATATCTAAGGACTTGATTGGGTTCCCGAGACGTGAAAAAATGTAAGGCTAGTTGTGAGGGCATGAGTGCTAAGGCATGCTAGGGAATGCTAACATGTTCCAGATAGTTCTAAGGCATGTCAATTATGCTAAGATGAGTCAAGTGCTAAGGCATGCCAAGATGTTCAAGGGTGTGATAATACATACCAGGGAATATCAAGGCAACAAAAAGGGGAAACAAGTTAAACTACAAGGAAATGGACACATCATAGAGTTAATAAGTCATAAATTTCCATTTTCCACAAGGGGCATGCTATGCACACAAACACAAGGTATAAATGTCAAGTGCCAATTTTTAGTGCATTCTAAGTGCCAAATCATCCTTTATTACTTCTCTTCTACTTTCCAATAATTGATCGCAAATAACTTTAATATTAAATCACGCCAAAGCATACCGAGGCATCCTAATGAATTCTCTACATGCTAATTATCATGGCCTTGTTAGGACTACATATCTCTTCGCCCCCTTGATAAAATTATCTCCTTCTCAGTTGATGTTATTTCCTTCATCATAAGGACTCAAATAGTTTTTCCTAGAACTCTTAGGAACCCTCTGGAACTTACGGGTTATATCCACTTAGACCTTAGGAAATATTAATTTTCCTTTTTAAGTTTCTTTTAGATTTTAAACCCCATCTTGGGTCCAAAATCCCTTTACTTGGATTCCTTTCCCACAAATCCTTTTGTGACCAAACTCACACAAACCCGTATCACTAGGCTTGTGGACTACCTCCAAAGATACAAAATTCAACTACATATTCTTGTTGTAGTAACTGTAACTTGGTCAAGCTCTTGTAGTCAAGTGAGGGCTTGATTGGGTTCCCAAGCTGGAAATTAAATAAGGGTAGTCGTGAGTTCATGATAGCTAGGGAGGGTCAAGGCATGCAAAGGAATGAAAATTCATGATAACACATGTCGTACAATGTCAATGCATCCTAAACTAGAGTGTTAGGGAGTGTCGAGGCATATCAAGGGATAAATAGGTCAAAATGCATGGAAAGGAACAAATAAGAGTGTGTGCTCGAGAGTATCACCAAATTGAAGTGTTCTAAGGATGAAGTTTTTTAGGAGATGTTTAGAATATGATTTATAGGAGGAAAGCCTACGGTTGTTATATGAGGCTTGACATTGCAGTTTTAGAAAAAGGTAGATCACTTTGTGCTAGGAACGACATTGTTTTTCCTTTAACTATTTTTATTATGAGATGTGGAACACTTTTGGCTACATGCTCATGTTTTAAGCTATTCCAGAAAATTATTGTACATTTTTGGGTATAATGTTTTGGGTACTTGACTTGTGTCGACTTCTAACTTGTGTGCCTTGGGCTTATTGTGGTTCTTTCAAACTCTAATTTAATGTTCTACTGTTTATATGAACTAAACATACATGTGAAATGTTGCCTATGTAAAATTATGTTTCTTAGTTGTTTTATGGCCATGGCTAGATCATGTGATCATTGTCTTGGTAACAAGTTAAGTGGGACAAGTTGACCTTCGACATGAGTGGCATAAGATGAGTTATAGTGTAATATCCCAAAAGGGAAAATGAAGTAATACTTAACGTAATTTAAGAACTTGCAGCAAGATAAAAAATAAATCTTAAAAAAACATCAGAATTTATAGAGAAGCTAAGCCATTTTATTAGGTTGGAGAAGAATCAGTTACACCATGTACAAAATATGAGCATATCTAGCCAAAGAGATGGTGTAGAAGTACCTAGAAAACAAGCTGCAACAGGTATGACGTAACTGGAAAGGCACTTAAGCAAAGACTACAATGTCCTTTCATCAGAATATGAACATATAGTTGCAGGTTGAAAAGAAAAATGCAGATCTACTCAAATCTAGAGCTCAGATGATGCCAAGAATCAAAATCTGGCCAATGTGATGGATTCCCAAGATAACCCAGAATGGATTTTCCAGATATACAACTTTGGAAAATCACCTCCCTAGGATTTGATCCTTGATCTCCTAGGAAATACAAATCTGAAGTTAGATATGAAAAATAGATGGTTGAAATATGTTATCAGATTAGATCTATGCTTGAAGGGATGATCCCTTCTTCAGATCTATGAGCTAGAAGCTCTAGATCTAGCTTCTCAATCCTCCAATGATGATTGTAGCTGCTGCAACACAACTACCTCTAGAAACTTCATTGTGAGGGAAAGAGATGCCTTATGCCTGCTGAAAAATGTTGCAATAAACTCCAGGCTGATGGTAAGGCTAATCGAAATGTGAGGGAATGATCCCTAACAGGATTTCTACCTGGAATACTAGCAACTTCCTTCCTCCCTTTTGATCTGCAAGATAGACCACATAATTCCTGAAGGAAGTATTGTTGCTGGGAGGTCAATAACTTTTGGCCTAATTCCAGATCTGAAATGAAGCTCTGAGAAGCTGATATTTAAGCCTAAGGTGATAGGAATAAACCCTCACTAGTTCTCTAGATGAAGTATTGAATACAACATCCTCCTTCCAAACTGATCTTCAGAAATCTCCAATTTTTGAATATGGATGTTCTGTAGAAAATAGGAAAAAGATATGTGGCACTTAAAGCCTTATGTAGAATGAAGTAAAAAAATATTTCTAGAGCTACTCTAATAAAGAGGTGGGATTCCCAGTGAGGAACACCCTGTGCTAAATAGCACCTGTAATCTCTGCTAAACAACCGAAGAAAGCAGTGGAAATGTCACATGACAATTCCATATCTGAAAATATCTTTACATCAAGAATAATCATCATACCCTCATCATTGCCTTCATATTATTTATATAACATTTGAGCCTTCCCAATCCTTAGCCCTCATCTAGACTGCGTTGTCACATGTGGACAAGATCCTCCAAGTTGGACTGCGTTGTTTGACCAAATCAACCATCATGTCTAGGTGCAATGTACACCTTTCATCAAGTGTGCCTTGTTTGCACAACATCCTCCATCACTTTAGCATGGAAGTCCTATTATCTTGGACATATTCAAGATCTTAGTTGACTAAATCATCCCTCTGTTTGATCTGTTCAAGATCTTAGTTGACTGTGTCAACCTCCATGATCTATCTCATTAATCAGACATATTTTCCAATTTCATTCACATTTGTAGTTGCTCAAATACCTTCTTATGTAGATCTAGGCTAATTAATCCACATTAAAACACACAAAAGTGGATATTTATTCATATTAAGGATTGTGGCTCCCTCCACCCTTTAATTTACTTAATTCATTAAGAAAGTCAAGGACTCTAATATTCCAAATATGATGTGAAAATTTGCGAATATTACAGTCCCCCCCCCTGGAAAAATGTTGCTTCACCTCAAGAAACTCCAAAAGGAGATTGAAAGCCATATATTCCCCTCCAAATGGAATCCACATAAGGAAGGCTTCCTCCATTTGCTGCAATTTGTTATGCATGTTTCATTCCAAAGCTGTCTTTCAAAAACATATAGAATGACTTCTAACTGTAGGGTTAGATGCCCTCCTTCTATCATGAAGTACCAAGTGACAACCATATGATGTCCAACATCATCATCAATACATGAGATACATAAAATAAAGTAGCTCTTTCCATAAAGGAAAGTCTCCATCATACAATACATCTATCCATCCGATGTTTCATGAATTTGATTGAGCATAATTATGCTCTCATTATTAGCCCTATTGGCCTTTTTGGATCCAAGCATCATTCCAATGTTTTGCGAAAGAAGAAGGAAGGAGCTATATGGGTAGACAAATATGTCAAACCATATTCTCCTAATAGTAGCCATCGGAGTAAGGCCCTTTGTTGCCATCCTCCATCTCCTCCCTATAAGCTGGACAAGCCAAACTCCCCCAAAAGAAATCAAAGCAACAAGAGATATTACTGCTTCCTCTCCTCCTCATCTGCATCATGAAGCAAAAAAATACTAATGGACATATGAAATGTCACATCAGCCCAATACCAAACATCATCAATGCACATCATGAGAGCATCATGCCAAGATTTACCCAAGATAAAATACATAGACATAGGAGTTGTCATGTGGTGGCCAATCTCTCTCAAGTGAAACCAAAATGAGCATGCCTTCTTTTGTTGCATTATTTCATTGATACACAAGGCATGAATCAGAAAAATATGAGCTATTGGGTGGTAACCATACTCACCCAAGAGCATCCAGCGTAGCCATGCCTCCTTATCCATTTCATAAGTGTTCTTCAGGGCATGGATCAAAGAAAAAGGAGCCTTTAGGCGGTGACAAGAATGTCCCAAGGGCAACCAACGTAACCAATCTTTCTGGCCCATGTAATTATCCAAGTGGTCATACAACCCCTTGCTTATCTTCCTCATCCACTAACCCCAATATGGAAGATGAGTGATGTGCTACATAACCATGGTATCTTCCCTATGTAGAATACCATCTTCCCCAAACTGATGAAGAACTTTGCACTCCATGAAATGTTGAAGTTCACCTTGAATGAGATATATTAATGAGACCTTCTTCTCATCCATGGCCTTCCAAAACCAATGAGGTTCTGGATTTGCTGTAGGTAGAATTTTATCTTTGAGCTATGAGATGCTCATTGAGAAAGGGTCATCTAGAAAGGAGAAAAGGTTTCTCATCTCAAGATGTCTACCATTTATCATCTTTAACTCCATTGCTTCATCAGTGAAGCTACCTTAAGAATGCTCCAAGAATAATGGGGTGTCATCATTATCACTACTTCTAAGTGACAGTGCTATAGATCTACAACGTAATACATAAGCTATCTCAAAGAAAGCTACAATATTGATCTCACAACCAGTCATTGTACAAAGGATTATGCTCATCCCTTCTTCTGAAACTCTACACTTCAACTCAAGAGGTTGAATGTAGATCATCCATGACAAACTGGGATAGCTTTTCATCTCATTCTTGATTAGATCAAGGGTCCTCTACGCTGTGATATGTTGCTACTTCAAATAAGCACTATGTTCTAACCCTTCATTATGAACTGGCCCTGATGGCATTTTCCCATAAGTTTCAATAAGATCTACTGAAACAATAGGTGATGAATGTGTATGCATACCTTGGATCAACTGATATGTGGGAACCTCTTCACAGAACACAAGAGTTCCTCCAACTGGGATAATCGTGTCTCCAACTACTGGTAAGAGAGATGGTTTCTCTTCTTCCAATGTACCAGCACTGGAATTTTCCTCCTCTTCCTCATACATCTCCTAAATCATGCATGGGAATCTATATGTCAAGAGCTCAAGACCATCTTGCAAAGGTGCAAGTGTCTCTTCTCTATATGCAAGTACTTCTCCAGCTGGGGGTGAATGTAGTGACTTCTTGTCCAGAGTGACTGTTGTGTAACCAGCTCCAAAAATAGAAGAAAAGAGATATCAACGCCTTAGAAATGAGCCACTTTGAGGGGGCAACCTCCAATACATTACATAAATGAACAATTCTTGAATGATACAATTTACAAAACCTCCTTTCTATATATAGGAGTCCATGGGGCCATAATGTAATCCTAGTGGGCCACAATGTAATCCTAGCCGACCTAACAATAATAATTTAAGGGCACAATAATAACAAATGGGGGTTACAAGGGTACAATAATAACAATAAGGGGTTTACACTAACAATAATAAGGGACTATACTAGTGATATAGGGACCTAACATGCCCCTCTCCTTCAAAAAAGTGTTGTACTCAACGCTTGAGTAGCTCCGGGTGCTTCTGTATAAAATTCTCATCCTCCCATGTAGAATCTTCAGTGGGTAAGTTCTTCCACTTGATGAGATACTCTGAAATTGATCGATTCCGTAGCTGTCGAGTTCTTGTTTCCATGACTGCTTCAGGTTCCAATATGATTTTTCCTTCCTCATCAAGTTCTGGAAATATTGTTTGAACCGGAATATTTTCACCTATAACCTTCTTTAAGCATGAAACATGGAAAACTGGATGTACTCGCGAAGAAGCAGGAAGCTCCAATTTGTATGCCATAGTACCAATATTTTGCAACACCTTGTAAGGACCATAGTACTTTGGTGATAATTTATTATCTTTCTTAGCTTGCTTGAGGGACATTTGTTTGTATGGTTGTAGCCGTAAAAATACCCAATCTCCTACATCAAAACTTCTCTCACTGCGATGTTGATCTGCCGGTTGTTTCATTCGATTTTGTGCCAAATTCAGGTTATCCTTTAAGAGTTGGAGAACTTCTTGCTGATGCTCGATGTGATCTTCCACTGCTTGAACCTTCGAATTTTCCCTTAAAGATGATGTGATTGATGGTGGATGATATCCATAAAGTGCCATAAATGGGGTCATTTTTGCTGCAGTATGGAAGGAAGTGTTATACCACCATTCAGCGAGAGGTAACCACCTGACCCATTGTGTTTGTTTATCAGATACAAAACAACGAAGATATCCTTCCAAACATTTATTTACTATCTCAGTTTGACCATCAGATTTAGGATGATAAGATGAGATATGAGCTAATTGAGTACCCAAACAAGAAAATAACTCCGTCCAAAAATTTCCAGTAAAAATGGGATCTCTGTCGCTCACAATAACCCTTGGGCTTCCATGTAGCTTTTGAATTTTGTCCATAAATGTAGTAGCAACTGTACTTGCTTTAAATGGATGAGATAATGCACAAAAGTGTGCATAATTAGTAAGTCTATCAACTACCACCATGACGACATTCGTTCCTTTGGACTTAGGTAAACCTGTGATAAAATCCATTGAAATCTCCTCCCAACATTGACTTGGAATGGATAAAGGTTGTAGAAGTCCTGGGGTCTTAATTGTCTCCACTTTATTCTGCTGGCACACCAAACATTCCGCCACAAACTTTTAAATATCATATTTAAGGCCATCCCAAAAAAATTCTTTCTTCACCCTATGGTAAGTTTTTAAAAATCCTGAGTGTCCTCCTAAAGGAGAAGTGCGCAATTCCAGAAGAATATTTTGTTTTAGTTGGGAATTATTACAAAGATATAAGCGATCTTTGTACCATAAGGAATCATTTTTCCAACTAAATGTATCAGATGTACTAGGATCTTGCTGCAACTTTTGAATGAGTGTCCATACATCTTTGTCCTTCTTCCATTCATCTCTTGCTTCGTTTATCCAATCTGGTTGGATAATAGAAATGGCACAAAGCAATGCTTCCACCTCTTCATTCTTTCTTGAGAGTGCATCTGCAACAACATTAAGCTTTCCTTTTTTGTAGATTATTTCAAAGTCATAGCCCAACATCTTTGTGACCCATTTTTGCTGCTCTTCTGAAGATAGTCTTTGTTCCAAAAAGTGTTTAAGACTATCATGATCAGTTTTTACCTTGAAGTGTCTTCCCATTAGGTAAGTTTTCCATTTCTTTAGTGCATGAAGTATTGCTAACATTTCCTTCTTATAAATAGGTTTCTGTAAATACTTTCCTTTGATTGGACGACTTTCAAAAGCAATGGGTCTTCCTTCCTGCATTAAAACTGCACCAATTCCATTTCCTGAGGCATCACATTCCACAATAAAGGTTTTTGTGAAGTTTGGCATAGCTAAGACCGGTGCTAGGCACATTGCCTCCTTAAGACGTTCAAAGGCCTTAGTTGCTTCAGGAGTCCATGAAAATGCATCTTTCTTCAATAATGTTGTTGGAGGTGCTGCTATTCTCCCATAATTCTTAACAAACTTGCGATAATACCCTGTTAACCCGAGAAATCCTCGCAACTGCTTTATGGTTGTGGGGACTTTCCATTCCTTAATGGCTTTAATTTTGTTAGGGTCTAGTTTAACACCCTCGTGAGATACAATATGACCCAGATATTCCACCTCTTGTACTCCAAAGAAACATTTGGATGTTTTTGCATATAATTGTTTCTCCTGCAATAGTTTGAGCACACTGTCAACATGTTCAACATGATCCTTCCAAGACCTGCTGTAGATTAGTATATCATCAAAAAATACTAGCACAAATTTTCTAAGGAAGGGTTTGAAAATGGAATTCATCAACCCTTGAAATGTAGAAGGTGCATTGGTAAGGCCAAAAGGCATGACAAAAATTCATAATGACCCTCATGAGTTCGAAATGTTGTTTTTGGAATATCTTCAGTATTCATTCTTATTTGATGATATCCTGAATGAAGATCCAACTTGGTAAAATAAATTGCTCCATGTAATTCATCAATAATTCATCAATCACAGGAATGGGAAATTTATCTTTAATGGTGAGCTTATTGAGCTCCCTATAATCCGGACACATTCGCCATGATCCATCCTTCTTGTGTACCAATACGACGGGAGCAGAGAAAGAACTTTGACTAGGTTGAATTATACCCGCCTCTAACATTTCTGCAATCATACGTTCAATTTCTCTCTTTTGGAAGTAAGGATATCTATAAGGCCTGATGTTTGGAGGAACACTTCCTGGAATAAAATTAATAGCATGATCATGATCACGAATAGGTGGGAGTCCTTTGGGAGTTTCAAACACCTTGGAATGATTGTCCAAGACTTGTTGGAGATCTGCAGAAATAGATGATTTTGATGTCGGAACTTCTAGTGAGCATAATTGTGCAATTACGCCTTGTTGTTGTTTCTTTAGAAGCTTTGTCATGACATTAGAGCTTATTATCCTTCCCGGCTTCCCTTCAATACCTCGCAATTCGACTTCTTTTCCTTCTGAAAAATTTTTCAAGAAAAGTTCTTGAAAATTAAAAGCTACCGTCCCCAAAGATTGTAACCATTGTACTCCTAGTACAACATCAGCACCTCCCATAGGAATGGAAAGCATTGGACTAGTCAATACATATTCCCCCATGGTTATCTTGATATTATGGCATTTTCCCAAGCAATTTATAGTTCCTCCATTTGCAACCATCACTTGACATTCTGGTGCTGGGTATAGGAAACAATTTAATTCCTTGGCTACCTTACAATGAATAAAATTATGGGTGCTACCTGAATCAATCAACACTATTACCTTTCTCTTCTTGATTTGTCCTATTATCTTGAGAGTTTGAGGAGTGGTAATTCCTGCCAGTGCATTACACGATATGGTTGGATTCATTTCTTCCTCTTCTGGGGCTGGTTCCTGGTGTATATCCTCTTCTTGTTCATTTTCTTCTTCCTCTTCACAATCTATGTAAAATAATTTCTTCTGAGCACACTTATGACCTTTAGTGTATTTTCTATCACAACTGTAGCAAAGCCCTTTTGCTCTTTTTTCTTCCAATTGTTGTGGTGTCAACCTTGTAGGTTGTGGAAATCTAGGCGTAGCAACACTTCCTTCTTTATAGAATTGAGTGGTAGGCTTCCTTGTCGCAAGTATTTTACATTCAACTTTTCTTGCCAACCTCAATGCCTTCTCCAATGAATCTGGTTCCAAAACGCGAACTTCATGTTGGATATTATCCTTTAAAGTGCCTATGAAGAGATCGATCCTGTGTTCGTCTGGAATATCAATTACCCTTATATTCAATTTTTGGAATTTCTCAATGTGCTGCCCCACTAAACCCTTTTATTTGAGATTTATTAATTGGCTAAAGAAGGCATTGCTCTTTGTATCCTCATAATGTGCTATCATTTCTTCCGTAAAAATTGACCAAGTGACAATTTTTTTATGGGAGCAAAACCATCGATACCATACAAATGTATTTTGTTCTAAATGTAAAGTTGCAATGCGTACCTTTTGTGTGTTTTTCACATTATGGAGATCAAAATATTGCTCCATCTATAGTATCCATGTTATGGGATCCTTTCCATCAAACTTCCTCATATCCATTTTTGGAATATGGTGGTTCTTCCCGCCAACATTAGAGTTTATGAAATCACGATTAACATTGATTTTGTTCTCATCGTGAGGTTCTTGTACTATATTTTCACCATTAGGAAACATTTCTTGTATCAACTTTGTCAAACCTTCGATGTCTGGTTT
This sequence comes from Pinus albicaulis, assembly GCA_034641835.2. Lineage (NCBI taxonomy): Eukaryota > Viridiplantae > Streptophyta > Pinopsida > Pinales > Pinaceae > Pinus > Pinus albicaulis. Next base: position 1,275,185,529 of record CM076581.1, on the reverse strand, counting down.
TAGATCATTTTTCATGTTTTCCATGTTGTATTTCATGTCATCCATCTTAGCTTCCATGCCAGCTTCCATGCCATCCATCTTAGCTTCTACGCCATCCATCTTAGCTTCCACGCCTTTATTCAAAACTCCCATTTCATTTTTTATTGCTCTTTGTGAGAGTGAAATTTGTTGCACTTGCTCTTGTAATTTTGATAGATCATGTTGCAATTATTCATCTTCATGAGTCATAGTAGAGCCTTATGAAGGCTTAATGGGTATTGAATTATTTTTATGGGGCGTATTTTAGAACCCAATACTAATATCTATTCTACAATATGCCCTTGGAATCAATTCAAATTCATTCTTCAAACAAGACTTATGTAATTCAGAAAGAAAAAAATATACACCTTTTTCTTTCTTTTGAGGAGCTTGATAATGAAATTGGATTATCTTTGTCATTGCAGCACTTCAATATTTGATTTTTGTTACAAACGTAGCCTTATGAATTATATTTTGAATGCCACAGGTCTGATCTGATTTGGATTCTCCAAGGAAAAGTTATGTCCAATCTCCCACAATGACCTAATTATGGACTAGTTCAGTAGAGCGAACTTGTAAGACTTACCACGTGTCACTGTTTCATCCTTTGTCTCTGAAATTGATAGCCAAGAAACCAAAGTCCATTTACTTGTGACAAATTTTCACGACACTCCAATCCGATGCCTAGAGAGAGAGTTATTGAACTTTTCCCACGATCACCACTTTGAGAAGAAATTCAGGAGCTTGAAAAAGCACTACCTTCCACAGATCATATCTCCAAAAATATTGCGAACCAAGCTCCAAATTTTTTTGAAAAATTTCTTCAGGATTTAAAATTTGCACCATAAGAATTTTAGATTCTGAACCTTCGTAGAAAAAACGTTATAGCGCAAATGCCATGATGACCTATTTAGGAGCCTGAAAAAAGACCTAACTTCCACAGATCATATCTCCTAAAATATTGCGAAACAAGCTCTGAAAATTTTAGAAAATATTCCTCAGGACTTTGGCTTCGCACCCTAACAATTTCAGCTTTTGAAACTTCGTAGAAAAAAATTTATAGCGAAAAATCCACGATTACCTGTTTGGAACAGCGAAACCCTAGAATCCAAAGCTTTGATACCAAATGTTGTGTAACCAGCTCCAAAAATAGAAGAAAAGAGATATCAACGCCTTATAAATGAGCCACTTCGAGGGGGCAACCTCCAATACATTACATAAATGAACAATTCTTTGGATGATACAATTTACAAAACCTCCTTTCTATATATAGGAGTCCATGGGGCCATAATGTAATCCTAGTGGGTCACAATGTAATCCTAGCCGACCTAACAATAATAATTTAAGGGCGCAATAATGACAAAATGGGGGTTACAAGGGTACAATAATAAAAATAAGGGGGTTACACTAACAACAATAAGGGACTATACTAGTAATATAGGGACCTAACAGTGACACGATTGACATCCTCCTTTGTTTCCTTGGGAAATTTCTCTTTGTGGCACATCTATGTCTTCTTCTCATTAAACTTCTTCCTCAACTTGTGAAATAAATCTGAATATTTAGTCACCTTAGCATGCTTCATGTGACCAAACCACCAATGATTGGCTTCATCTAAAAGATGAAGTTCTGCAATCTGGACAACCTCTTCTTCAGCTACAGGATGTAGTCTAAAAAATGCAGCTAACTCTCTCCTCCAAGCCTTAACATTGCTTGAGGAGGATCCATAAAATGTAGGAAAATAGAATCTATTGTGCCTCTTCCTTCTATTGCTACTATAGGATCCTCTTTCTTCTTTGATTTTGAATAATTTTTGGAGAGTTAGCTTCTCCTTGAATTTTCTATAGTGTGCCTTATACTCTTCAAGATATAGACTGAGAGTCTCATGAGTCTTAGGTTCATTTCTTCCTTCATGTTTACACCCTACACCTTCTTCAAAGAAAGTGGGCATAGTGGATCTATGAGGAGATATAGGATTCTACAATTTTCTTCCTTACTCATAGGAAGTACTGGGGCCTTCCTCATCACATGTTCTTCTTGGGCCTTCTTTCGGCCTTTCCTCTTTCATTTGATAGACCTCCTTGGAGAGATATTGCATAGATCTACATAAATGAGTGGTAGAATTTTCTTCCTCCATGATAGATCTCATCTATCTGCTTCTTCCTTAGATGGAAAAGATGAAGTGTCCACAAGCTGAGCCAAATATCATTCTCCGATACCACCGTAATATCCCAAAAGGGAAAATGTACTAATGCTTAACACAATATAAGAACTTGCAGCAAGATAAATAATAAGTCTTAAGAAAACATCAGAATTTACAGAGAAGCTTTGCCATTTTATTAAATTGGAGAAGAATAAATTACACCATGTACAAAATATGAGCAGATCTAGCCAAAGAGATGGTCTAGAAGTACCTATAAAAACTCTACACTAGGTACATTGTAATTGGAGAGGCACTTAAGAAAATACTGCGCTGTCCCTTCAGCAGAATATGAACATAAAGTTGCAGGCTGAAAAGGAAAATGCATGTCTACTTAAATCTGGAGCTCAGACGATGCCAAGGTTGAATATCTAGCCAATGTGATGGATTCCCAAGAAAACCCAGAAAGGATTTTATAGATCTATAGCTTTAGAAAATCACCTCCCTGGGATTTGATCCTTGGTCTGCTGGGAAATACAAATCTGAAGCTAGATCTGGCAAATAGATGGATGAAATATGTTATAAGATCAGATATATGCTTGAAGGGCTGATCCCTTCTTCAGATCTATGAGCTAGAAGCTCTATATCTAGCTTCTCAATCCTCTAATGATGATTGCAGTTGCTGCAACACAACTTCCTCTAGAAACTATGCTGTGAGGGAAAGAGAGGCCTTATACCTGCTGAAAAATACTACATTAAACTCCAAGATGATGGTAATACTGATGGCAATGTGAGGGCATGATCCCTCATAGGATTGCTAGCTGAAATACTAGCAACTTCCTTCCTCCCTTTTGATCTGCAAGATAGACATTGTAATTCCTGAAGGAAGTACTGCTGTTGGGAGGTCAATAACTTTGGCCTGATGCCAAATCTGCAATGAAGCTCTGGGAAGCTGATATTTTAGCCCAAGGTGATAGGAATAAACTGTCACCAGTTCTCCAGCTAAAGTACTGAAGACAACTTCCTCCTTCCAAACTGATCTTCAGAAATCTGCAATTTCTGAATATGGATGTTCTGCAGAAAGAAGGAAAAATATATGTGGAACTTAATTCCTCATGTAGAATGAAGTAAAAAACTCTCTCTAGAGCTACTCTATGAAAGAGGTTGGATTCTCAACCAAGAACAACCTGTGGTAAACAACACCTGCAATCTCTGCTAAACAGCCCAAGAAAGCAGTGGAAATGTCGCATGAAAATTCCAGATCTAAAAAGTTCTTTACATCCAAAATAATTAGCATACCCTCATCCTTGTCTTAATCTTCTTTATATAAAATTTGAGCCTTCCCAAGCCTTGGCCCTCGTTTATACTGTGTTGTTACATGTGGAGAAGATCCTCCAAGTTGGATTGTGTTATTTGACCAAATCAACCGTCATGTCTAGGTGCAATGTACACCTTTCATCAAGTGTGCCTTGTCTGCACAACGTCCTCCATCGCTTTATCATGGAATTCCCATGGTATTTGACATATTCAAGATATTAGTTGACTGAATCATCCCTCTGTTTGATCCCTTCAAGATCTTAGTTGACTGTGTTAACCTCCATGATCTATCTCATTAATGACACAGATTCTCCAATTTCATTCACATTTTTAGTTGCTCAACTACCTTCTTATGTAGATCTAGGCTAATTAATCCACATTCACACACAAAAAAGTGGATATTTATTCATATTGAGGATTGTGGGTCCCTCAACCCTTTCATTTACTTAATTCATTAAGAAAATCAATAACTCTAATATTCAAATATGATGTGAAAATTTGGGAATATTACATATAGGCAGTTCTTAGGTGAACAAGGCACAATCTACTTGTAGTAGGTGCAATTGGTCAAGTTGTTGTGGTTGACGTAGGCCAATGTTGTCACATGAATTGGAGTATACAAGGACTTTATTGGGTTCCCAATTTGTGAAGAAAATTAAACGCTATATATGAGGAAATGAGTGCCAATGCATGCTAGGAAATGCTAAGATGTTCCAGATAGTGCAAATGCATGTCAAACATGCTAAGATGTGCCAAGTGATAAGGCATGCCAAGTTGTGCAATGGTGTGTTAATGCGTTCCAGGGACTTTCAAGGAAAAAAAATGGAGAAACAAGTTAAACTATAAGGAAATGAACACATAAGAGGGTTAATAAGTCTTCAATTTATGTTTTCCAAGAGAGGCATGCTAGGCACACATACACTAGGTGCCAATAGGTGCCATGTGCAAAGTCTTAGTGCATTCTAAGTCCCAAGTCTTCCTTTGTTGCTTCTCATCTCCTTTCCAACAATTGATCTCAAATAAATTTAATATTAAACCATGCCAAATCATACCAAGGCATCTCAACATATTCCATAAATACTATGAATTTCCAAGTGGCAATATGTGTTAGGTAGTGTTATGAATGCTATGAAGTGGAAGGGCATGTTGAAGAGTGCTAAGGTGTGCTTGAGAGTGCTAATGCATGTTGAGGAGTGTTAAGGAGTACTAGGACAAAACATTAAGAGAGCACTAGGTCAAAATTCATGGAAGTTAATGAATATGAGGAATGTGTGCTAGGGACTAGTGTTAATGAGTGCTATTTGTCATGCCAAGGAGGGAGTGACATGATATTCAAAGCATTGGTAAGGCATGATAGGGAATATAAAGGTATGTCATGGAGGGCCAAAGTGTCCTATGGAGTTCTAGGGTGTGCTAATTATATGTGCCAAATAGGTCCAATATATGCCAATACATGTCAGGTGCTAAGGATATGCAGGGTGTGAGGGTATGTCAATATGTGTCAAGGACCAAAAAGGAAGAACAAAGCTGAAATGTAAGGAAATGAACACATAAGAGGGTTAATGAGTTGGGTTGACTTTATCTTTTTCAAAAGGGGCATGCTAGGCACACTAATAATAGGTCCCAATACATGCCAAGTGGCATTGTGTTCCAAGTGATAATGTATGTCAATGAACGCAACCAAGGTGTTACAAGGCATGTTAGGGACTGCATGCATGTCAACACATGCTAGGATAATTCTATGTTGTGTTAGCACATGCCACCATGTTCTTGGGAATTAGTTTCATGGCAATATGTTCTATGTACAAAGATTTTCAAGACATGCCAGGTGATAAGAAATTTTAGTGTGTGCCAAAGCATTATTTAAGGCGTGCCTAGATTATTGAGGAGTGTTAGGTATTTCTCATTAATATAATTGAAAAAGTTTGAGTAAGTATTAAATAATATATTTTCCGCACACACTAGTGGAAATTTATCTAAAGGGAATTTTCTAGATAATAAACTTAATACATATGAATCATGTCTTGACTCATAGGAAAAATCTATATGAGTAGTGATTACTTGAGGGAAATGATACACACTAATTACTTACTAAAAAATTGGCAGACTCTAACCACTTTGGAGTTTGACATATTATAAAAAAGACTCCACAATAATGGTCTTAAATCGTTATCTTTTGAAAAAAAATATTAGAAGGAACTTAGCGTCATCAAAAAATCATTGGAATGATCAATGATGACGAAATTTTTTTGATCGTCACCAAAAGTAAAAAAATGAGCATTAGTGAGGATCATTAAAATTTCGTCACTAGAAGTGTCACCAAAGAGAGAAATAGTCATGGACCTTTAACAACCCTCACCAAAAGTGTCATTGAAAATGGATTTGGTGACGAACATTAAAGGACCATCACTATATACACTTAGAACGATGTTTTTTAAGGACCGTCACCATATCTGACCTTAAATCTCTATCACAAGCATGACCCTCACCAACATCCTTTATTCTTGTAGTGCTCACCCATCAGATATATCAAGTTTATTACTACCAAGGTTTTTGGTGGAACAAACAGAGAAGATTACCACACCAAACTCAAAAATTTCCTCCTCGTATCTTTTCGTCGCTTCACTATACACTACCGTGTTTGTCACCTCAACGCCTACCTCTGATACACCAATATACTTTCTGAAAACATCAATCAAACCAAAAATATAGGATGACACACTCTTTATCATCCATACTCTTTGATCATTTCACCAACTTTTAAACAAACCTGTGATCCATATAAATTCAATCACACTACAACTATATGCAGATACTGCTAGAAATTCAAAGAGAAAGAACCATGAACTTGATACACGCATATACCTAAAAAAATAACTAGTAATGAAAAACAGGTCAAGCAATCATTGTGGAATGGTCCTAAAAAGGATTATTTTTGAAGTTTTTACATTTGATGAAAAATACATTCGGAAATATTTATATACCACGAAGCATGCAAAGACCGTTAAACTGTAGAAAAGTATATGAATGGAGAGAAACACCATAGTGAGTAGAAACTATGGCACATTATGTGTGCTACTTGTGTTCACTCAATCCAATATACATATGGGGAAAACTTACTCACAAAAAATTACATGTGCCAACAATCCACCTCATACGTTGAATTAGAGTATCATTCAAATGATTTAGAGCACAGCCCAGAAAAGTGTTTCCTCTTGGAGTACAGTAAATATATTTCCATCCTCTACAGTGTATAATAGATCCTGTAAATAAATCCTTCACAACGCAACCATCAATCATGCCAATCTGCAATAGATAAATTTTAGTTACAACATTTAAAATCTTGGTATCTGGTCACTTTACATGATTAAGAATTTACGGGGGAAGTGGGACCTGCCTCTTTTCCCCGCAAGGTGTTGTCCTCGGATGTGCAATTTGCAAGATCCCATTCATGTTTCAGCATCTTTGAGGGACTTGTTTTGTCTTTTGTGACACTTTCGTCTTCTGTACAAGAAATGGAGTATGTAGCTTTGTGATATTTTGAGGAGCTATGTCATATTTCACTTCCACATAATGAATCGTTGTAGCGAATGCATCTAGTTCCTATGTAGAATGGACCTTCAATTCCATGTATTCCATCATATTGGATCTCCAATTGAAAATTCACAACTTCTATTAATTCCTTTAACTCAACCTTTTCACATAATTTCGTAGATGTGAAAGGTGTATATACTCACATCAAATATCATCTTGATATTATTTTCATATAGGTCATTCTTCTTGAGGCCATGAAATATTTGAGGAAATTTGACATAAGAAAAGTGATCACCTATTTTGGGGTCTAAGAAAAAGCACATGGCTTCATGATGTGCTTCACAATTGTTGGTTTACATGTTGTAATCAAGAGTGGGAATGAACGGAGAATTTCTCATTACCAAAGAGAATATTATGTGCCAACATTACAAATTAGGCCTTCTAATATTTGTGGACCTTAACTAGACTATACCGCTCAATTTATTTGTCACGCACTTACTGTGTAATTAGAGCAACATACATGAAAATATATTACTATAAAATTAAGAGCATCGAACTTGTAATGGTGGGGAATTCCAAGTCGCTTCTTGCGCAAGACATATATAAGATCGAGAAGATCATTTCCTTTAATGTCCTTTCCCTCTCCATTCTGGAGTAAAATATGCACTTACTAATCAAAGATTGATTCGAAATAGAACACAACTGAAAAATACATGCGCAAAATTTGAATATGGTGCAAGATAGGTAATCTGAACTATAGATGTTTAACACAACATAAAATACATATGATTCGAAGTCTCAATAAGGCATAATACCTGAACTATATTCGGATGATCTCACCAATTGCTTCTAGAAACCCAGTCCTTAAATCTTTTGTTTTCTTTCAATTTTTCTATTATAACACTTCTCGTCTCCAAAACTTTGCTAATTCGACCCTTAAATTCCAAATATATTTTCTGATAGAAGAATAAAAGGGGGCAAAAAAAAAAGTAAACTAGTACAAGAAAAGGATAAAGTAAAAATATAGAAGTAATAAGTTTAGTCGCTTTTGTTCTCCAAGATATAATTCTATCGCCTTACATTTACATGTTTGAAGTCTCTTGTGAAGTGCGAATTAATATTTTCCACGGCATTAGAATTTGAGAAGTATTCCTCTATACTTATTTCTTGAATGCAGTAGTTATCACAAAATTCAATCCAAATATTTGCAAAATGTGAGGCTTCCAAAAAAGCACAAAATGTCAGCAACAACTCTCCATCATCATAAACATAACAAGAAAATTTTCCCACAGGATAATCTAGAGCCAAAGTGGACAATACTGTGTTTATAACATTGAGGAGAATCTCTTTGATAGAATTAGCAGTGCATATAAATATATCCATGGGAGGGAAATCATGCTCAAAGATGAAATTATGTTCATTTAACATAGCAATGAAGCCATTATATAATATCAGATTTAATTCTGGTTGTCCTTAAAAAAAGATGAGAAATTCATTTTGGGAATAATGTTCGTTGAGCTGGTCTATACCTCAACTCCTAAGTGGAATACCCTTCAATGAACACCATGAGATGGAATTCTAGGTCTGCCTATAGTGATAAAGATACCTGGGAGGCCATATCTTATTTCATAGCGATGTGGAAGAGAAATTAGTAGTGCTTGGTGAGTTATTTAGATAGTTTGCATAGTGTAAAGGAGGAGAAAATGGATTTAATGCCCTAAAACATTTCAATCATCTAAAATTTGATCCAATGGCACAAACATGACACAATGGAATCTAGGCAAGTTGTTTTCAAAGAGAAACACCTTACTTCGTAATTAGCTTAACTCACTAATAAACACAATAATTTAAAATTAACAATATAATGATATGACCTAGTAAAATTATACATGCTTGCATAGTGAACATCTTAAGGATGTGATTTATAATAATTCTTAAAATTAACTGAATGCACTGACAAACTTTCATGTCCCCAAATTTTTTTTATCATGTATTTTTCATGGTTCTAATGGTTTTCATCCCTCTTTTATCATCTTAACAAAATAAAATTCATGTTTTATAAGGCTACAATGGTCGTATAACTCTATCCATCCATCTTTAGCTAAGACTTTTACTTATGATATCTTAGTAGATTGGATCCTTACTAGTTGAAGGAGTCCTAACCATTTAATTATTTACATGCTCTTTTCATATGTTAACATTGCAATCCTACCTTTGATTTCATTAACCTACGCTCTAACCTTTTCATTCCTTTACATAAGTTTACCCCCTTTACATACCTCCACATACATTACCCTTTATATAAATGTAACCTATACTCTATAACTACTCTAATATTCCGGTTACATATATTCCTAATGTAGTAACCTTTCTATATCATTTCTCCCATAATAAACATAGGTATGGTCCTACTATGGTTTTAAACAACAGTTTTAACACCCCTCACATCAATCCCTTCACACTTAACATGCGAACCAACATTGATTACATGTCCCACTCAGAATGATCCATGTGGCAGAGGCCATGTGCCCTCACGTGGCCTTCACCCTTATCTATGCCCAAGATGAATAGTGGTGATAAAAGAGCTTGGATCTACAACTGAGAATGATTAATAAAATCCTAAGGGTTTTACCTACCTTACTCATTCTCATTTCAAACTTTTCATGCATGCTTTGTGGACCTCCTACCAGAGGAAGCTATGCCACCATAGCTCGAACCTCAAACTCGATTTTTGGATCTATGGTAGTTCGGTTCCTCCTTGAAATTGACCCTTTATGTATTTGGCATGTTGGATGCAGATAAAATTTGGTTTTTCATAGATCTTTCATTCGCCATGGTGTCACAGGTAAGGATTAAACCATGTTTTCACTTCGTTATCTTGTTAGCTTGGTTACAAAGGTCATATTGCTCTTACAATCTCCAGGTTCACTCCTAATTTTGTTCGTTTGTTTTTCAGGGAAACCCCATAGAATTTCAGAATTGGCATTAATCATTTAGGTAATCCTATATTCCACATTCATTCTCTGTTTTATGTCTTGGATTTTTTTATATTCAAAATACCCATCTCAGTGTGGGTTTGTTACCCTTCACAGGGAGGAAACCCTCTGTCTCCCCTGCGTGGTCATTTGGGTAAAATTTCTTACTTACTATCACAACGTTTTGTGACAAGTTACATGGTTAAATATGGAAGTGCTATGAAAACTTTCCTTCCAATACAAGGCAAGTGCCTTCTTTACACATTTGGGTTTCAATGTTTACCCTTTTGTACACCATTGAGTTTATGGGTTAATGTATATTTCATAGGGCCCATGAAAGTTATGTTTAATATGATTTGTAATTCTGATTACAGGTTTTTTCTTTCAGTAAAAATCACATCAAAATAATTTTGGTCGACGCATTTCGAGCCAGCCAGTGTGGTTCATCATCAACCACACTGGCTGGTTCGAAAAGCATCGACTAAAATTATTTTGATGTGATTTTTACCAAAATATTTTACTCACAATTTATGGATCACAGAAGCCAAATTCCTAATATGGGTTTGTTCATTGGTTTCTTCACTATATTCTATAGTATGCTTTGTACACGCTATTCTACCCAATTGATATAGAGGCATTACAATTCATTGATTGATTTAAATCTGGGTTTTTCCTTTGACATGTCGTTTTTCTTCTGGGTTGTATGTGGCCATGAAAGGCTAGGTTATGCACTGCACATTTAACGAGTTCATATTTATTTATGATCTGGAGTTATTCTCCCTAATCATATTTTTTGAGCTCGATTTTGAAATATATGATAGGTTAATCGAGTATTAGAACCTCTGTTATATTAGGTGTAACATTGCATTAAAATGTTCTGATATGTAACCTAGATTATGCAGTAGCATAATTTTTGTTCTTCAATTAATAAATGGTTTTTAGATGTATCAATTAGGTTCTTGGTATCACTGGTTTATTCAATTTCTTGTAATCCTAAGGGATTTGTGATTCCTCTGTTTAATTAAATTCTGGGCTTGTCCTTTAATTTAATCAGTTGTACATAATTTATTTTTCGTCATGTCTGTAAATTTAATAGTAGTTGGGTACATTTGCTAGAGCTTTGGCTCACTTTTGTGTCACTAATAACCTTCTGGGTTTCATTCTCTGATGTATTACACATAGTATGTGCTACCAGTGGTTCCATTTACTTTGGGGTATTTATGTTTGTATTTTTTCGTGAATTTGTATTACAATTGGGGTTTTTCCTCTTTGTATTATTTATGGCATTTATGTAAGCAATTTATGGTTTTCTTTTCCCTTCACACTGCTCAGGGAAAATGCGTAACCTATCTAGGGGTTTTTCCCTTTAAGGTTTTCACACAATTTCGTAACACAGTTTAATTTCTCAATTGAGTTTTTCCAGACCCCTTCTTATCCATGCTCTATTTATCATTTCCCATTGATTTACATTAAATTTTAATTATATATTTCCATTCTCCATAGAATTTTGTTTTACGATCTGAATTTAATATGTGGGTTGTTGCCACCTAGGTTAATATTTTTCCCAGACCAAGAATTTTTCCTCAAGGAGATGAAGATGTTAGCTTATCATCGCATCCCTCCACCTTCATATTATTTCCATACTCTATGTAATTCTTGTATTTCTCATTCATTTATTTCTATATTTATATGTTGGAGGATCCCTTCACTAACAACATTCTTTGATTTGTATGCATAAGTGGAGCAATGAATTGCATGAAAACGTGCTTAGGTAAGAAATTTATCTGTCCTTCACACATTAATAATTCTTATTTATTAATATTTTTGGCTCTCTCTCATTTTCACATTTATGATATTTTACAGGTATGCTACTGAATTTTTTTCATGTGCGTGAAACTCAAGATTCTCGCACTACCCATACTTACCAATTGTATTCTCCCTCAGGTTGGACGCATGTTGATCCACCATGACTCTCCTTCTAGCACTTAGCTTACACAAGTGTTATTGTACTTCCTATGTTTAGGTGTCAGTGCCATACTTGGCCTTTGACAGTTAATGAATTTATGTAATATTGTTTCTTCTTTTTAATTTATTCATATACATATGACTGTGTAATCCTCAAGGATGTACAAGTATTATTGTATCTTGACAATTCTATATATTTTTATATTTGGAAATATAGATTATATTTCCTCATCATATCAGTGATGGATGCATATGTACTTATATCATATTGTCATATTTTATAATGAAATAATTAGTTTTTAAATCCTTTCATATGCGATGTGCTTTCAGAATTATCTTGGATAATTATAGATTACTTGCTTGGCCTTCTAGAAATTATTACATGTATATGTAATTTATTGAGAAATGCACTTTTAGTTTCTTATATAATGTATCATGCATTCACTAATTTTTATTTTTACTTAGTAGGTAGAATTTGAAGATTTAGTATTATTTATTATTTCCAATGACTTTAAAGAGTATTACTTTTCCAAATCTAGATCTGTCTTAGCTTACGATCTAAATTTTTAGTTTTCAGTTCATCATTCTAGAAATTGATTAACATAATTTCTACATGCTATCTTATTTATTTTACTTCTGCACATATATTACTAAGTATACAACGTTTACTCTATGATCATACCCCTTTGTCGGTTCATAATTAAACATAATGTAATTGTATCCACCTACAATACCTGAGTTCATTGTACAGAAAATATTGTCAATGATATATTTAACAGAATATTGACATTGTACAATACAGAGTATTGACACTGTACACTACACATTACTAAAAATGTAAATAATATTAACCAAGTGTCTGAAAATAGCATATACCATGATTCCAACATACAATATTGATATTGTATTTAATGTTGGCAAATCAAATATGACTAGCCTACACCATGATTCAAACTTAGTTTAACACAACATTAATCCCTTATTTACAAACCAAAATTTTATCTATTAACTTAGACAAGAGAATGCTTCTATCAATTTCTAAAACACAAGAAATTAAATATAAAATTTCTACCTGCTGCATACCAGCTTGTAAAGACGAATTTTCCTCCCAGCCAGAATATTCTCCTCAGAGCTCTCCCTCGACCAAAGATCAATTTTCCAGAGTTTCTACAACATATTGTGAAACTAATGATGGGAATTTTAAGCCAAATTTCCCCAAAAAGCTTACATAAATATACCCCATTATTATGGGCTTTTGTTTCCCATAGCCTAGGATTTACTTTTGTTTTTTCCACAAAAGTTTGCTTTAAAACTGACTTTTCCTCTGTGCAGTATTTCTTACCTCTTCCCAGTGACTTTCCTCTTTATTGGGGATTTCTTAGATATTTTTCTTCTATCTAATTTAATATTTTCATTTTTCTCCAAAGGATATTTTTGGATAATTTTGGGAAAGTATGAAATTCTATCCTATCCTCATTGATAAGAATTTCGAGATCTCAATTACTCTGACTATACAAAATTTCCATAATTTTCATAAATAATTATTAATTAAAATATTTCCGCCAACAACATAATTGTTCCATAGGTCCACATAGTCTTTTTCCTATCTACATGAAAATAAGAGTTGTAATTCACGAGTATTACATAGTCCCCCCCCAAAACAAAAACACTGTCCTCGGTGTTAGCAGATAACTCTTCTTGTTATTTGAACAATGCTTCAAATGCTTCTTTCATGCTTTCCTCCCACTCCCTTGTAGCTTCTTCAAGTTTAAAGTGCTTCCACTTCACTTTCACCCAACCTATTGTTCTATTATGGAGCACGATTTCTTCCGGTCCCAATATACGAAGTGGTTCTAGAAGAAAGTCTCTTTCTGATTCCACCTGTATCAAAGTCTAGTCAACCACATGAGAAGGATCATGAACATATTTTTTCTATAATGACACATGAAAATAATTATGAACTCTAACAACATGACTAGGTAGAGCCAATTTTTGTGCTAATGGACCCACTCGTTCCAAAACCTCAAAGGGCCCACAGTATCATCGTGATAACTTAACACAACTACCTATGTGAAGGGTAATATTGCGAGGTTTGATCCTCAAGTACACATGATTCCAAAAATTAAATTAATTTTTTATTATTTTCTTATCTGCATAAATCTTCTAGCAGTCTTGAGATGATTTGATGTTTTGTTGAATTTTTTGTACTATACATTCCGTTTCATGTAATGGCACCTCAGGTCCAAGTACTAGTTTTTCCTCTAGTTGAATCCAACTAACTGGAGTATGGAATTTCCTGCCATATAAAGCCTCAAATGGAATCATCTTAATAGATGTTTGATAACTGTTTTTGTAAGAAAATCCTACCAAATGTAGAAAATCCTCCCATCTGGTGGGTCTTTCCATTACATACATGTGAAGCATTTCCTCTAGTATTTGATTTCTCCTTTTTGTCTACCTATCAGTATAAGGATGATAAGATGTGTTGCAATTTATTTTTATTCCCATCCCCCCAAATAGTGTCTTCCAGAAGGTGGATGTGAAATTTACATCCTTATCAGAGATGATCATCTTGGGTATTCCGTGAAGCTTAAAAATCTCCTTCATAAACGCATTGGCCACTTGTGTTTCCCCAAAAATATATTACACTAGAATAAAATGTGCAACCTTGGTTAGTGTGTCTACCACTACCATAAGGGAGTAACGTTGGTACTTAGTATGGGGTAGTCTTGTGATGAAAACCATGGACATCACTTCCCACTTACATTTTGGTATCGGAATGAGATTTAGTAACCTTGTGGTATTTTTATGCTCTATATTGACCTGTTGGCACTCCAAACATCTTGCCAAGTAATCAATCATTTCTTTCTTCATTCCAAGCCAAAAAAAATTCTTCCATAATGATGTTGCCATATTTTGGTAACTCAGATGACCTGCATAAGGTCTTTTATGGTATTCATCCAAAATCACCTGCTTTAAGGTAGGTATGTTAAGAATATACAACCTTTTTTATATATTATAAATCCTTTAGGATTCATGGTATATCCCGGGTTTCAGATTGCTGTAATGTTTTTTGCAATTCCAAATACCGGAGGTCTTGTGAAAGAACTTCTTGAATCTGTTCTTCAATATTGAATTTTTCAATCCTACATGTCTCAGACAAAATTTTATGAGAGTGTCTACTTAAGGCATCAAAAATTCGGTTTTCCTTTCCTCTAATGCTTTTGACCTCCATATCAAATTTGTTAAGGAAATATAACCATTTCGCTTTCCTTGCATTCAAATCTAGCTGACTAAAGAAATATTTTTGACTAATATGGTCAGTCATGAACAAAAAAAAAATTCACAATAGGTAATGTCGCCACATTTTTAATGCATGTATGACAACAACTATTTATATGTCATAAACTCCATAATTTTGCTCATGTTTCCTCAATTCTCTAGACTCATGGGCTATCACTACCTTTTCTTGCAACAAAAATCCTCTGAGTCCTTCTATGCGAGCATCAGTGCACAGTATAAAGTCCTTTGCTAGATCAACAATTTTTAGGATGGGAGCAGTAGTTATTTTTTGTTTCATCTTCTCAAATATTTCTTAACACTTGGTTGTACACTCAAATATCACTCCTTTTTTTCTAAAAAAGGTAATAGGATAAGCTAATGCATAAAATCCCTCAACAAATCTATGATAATATATTACAATACCCATAATGAATGTATTGTTGGTACATTTGTGAATACAGGATAATTTAAAATTCCTTGTAGTTTTTCCACATTTACCGCCAACCCCTCTTTGGAAATAACATGTCCCATATACTGAATAGTTGGTTTTTTCTTAGTGTTTGCAACACTATTTGAAGGTGTTCCTCATGTTCCTCTTTGTTGTTAGAGTACACCAGAATATCATCTATAAAGACTAACACAAACTTATCAAGATGTTTGTGAAGAACATTGTTCTTGAGACACATGAAGGTAGTAGGGGCGTTTTTGAGTCCTAAAGGTAACACTACAAACTTGTAATGTACATACGAAGTTATAAAATTTGTTTCTTGGATGTCTTCATCTTTTATATGAAGCTCGTGATAACCAGTTCTCAAATAAATTTTGAAAATATGATTGCTCCCTTTACTTGATCAAATAAGTCGTCTATTCATGATAGGGGGTATTTATTTTTCATGGTTAACTTGTTTAATTTTCTGTAGTTTATACACATATTGAGGGTACCATATTTTTTATGGAAAAATAAAACTGGCGCTCCCCATGGTGACACACTTGGTCTGATATATCCCTTGTTTACCAATTCCTGTCACTGAAGTTTTAGTTCTAATAGTTCAGATGTGATCATTCAATATAGGGCTCAAGAAACTCGGCTGGCTCCCGGTATGAGATCAATAGAGAAATCATTATCTCTCGATGTGGGAATGTGAGGAATTTCTTCAGGAAATACATCCAAAAAATCCCTAATCACTGGTAAGTTTTCTATAATGTCATTTTCTACTTGTTGACCCAAATATTCATTTCGTACAACATACACTAGAAAACCCTTTCTCATTGTCCGCTTCAACTATAATGCAGATATTTGTCTAATGGGCACTGGTTTTGGTTTCCCTCTCACTACAATTGACTTTCCCAGTGAATTTGTACAATTTATTGTTTTTTCTAAGTAGTTTGAACTACATTCTGTTGTTCCAACCAATCCATACCAACCGGTAAGTCATAATATCCTAAGGGGAGAATATTAATATTCAGATATGTAATATTCCCATTCAAATTTACATGGTATCTATGAAATTTATGGGTTACCTTCCGTTTGGTTCCGGTAGCCAACTGCACCAGCCAAGAGTGTTGTAATTTTTTTGTATGTAATTTACATTTTTTCACTATGTTTGGACTATTATAGATTAAACTAGCTCTAGGATAAGCTAAAAAAGATACTTGTTGATTCGAAATGATACCTTCAATTTCAATCATGGTTGGTTGATGTTCAACATGTCGGTCTTCTAATGCGGTGCTGATTCGGGGAATGCTTCCGGCAATGTCATTCACTATGGTTTCCTTGTGCACTGCTTGAATGTTTTGAATAGCACGAGGGTTGTGTGGGCAGTCTCACAACATGTGAGGTTCTCAACACTCCTAGCACTTCAATGGTTCCTTGGGTTTTACCACTGCATATCGTTTCTTCTTCCCTTCAGTGGGCTTGGAACCTATGTGAGAATGGGCTGGCTTATTTTCTCCACCTTTACTGAATATTTTCCATTGGTGATTTCTACCAAAATGTTTTGAATAGCCTAGTTTGGGAATTTTTAAGCCTGCTTCAGCCTTCCCTTTATCCTTATTCTGCTATTTTTTCAAGTGATCATTTATGCCTTTAAATTGCTGATAGCACACTCATGCTTTTCTAACAGCTTCATCAATAGTCTACGGGTTATCAAACTCAATTTTCTTGTTGTATATTGTGGGTAAGATTTTTGAAAATATTTGAACTTTAGCTCTTTTTTCTCTTATGTATTGTACATAGAAAAGTACATTTGTGAAACTCGTCACAAATTCATCAATGGTGAGTTTTCTGAGTCTTAGCTCATGAAATTCCTTCGCTCTATCATCACAATACCTTTCACTGAGGTACCAGGATTTAAAATTCTCCTGAAATTATTCCCATGAGACTATATTTTCATCCAAAAAGTGTATAATTTTGGTCTCTTCCCACCAAAGTGTGGCTTTACCTGGCAATTGGAAAAATGTTAACCTTTCCTTCAAATTTCTTTCATAGTCATATACCTAAAAGTATTTTTACCATATTCAGGGGCTAGGCTTTTGCATCTCTTCCTTCTCTCCGTCAAATGTTGGAGGCCTTATCTTGTGCAATTACCCCTGAAACTCCTTCCTCCTTTTCGACTTAGACTCTGATTTCCCAGACTCCCACCCCCTCTCAGACTTCTCTGAGTTGGTTTCTATTTCTTTTCTTTTCAGCTTTTCTGGTTCTCCCTCTTTATGACTGGATCTATATGTTAATTCTCTATAATATTCCTAATTTAGATTTTAGCTAATTAGAATATTAAACATTGTCTTCCTTAATTAATTGATAAATAAGAGGGTAGAGGGACACATAAATCCATTTAGTAGGAATAAAAACACTTCTTAAGGTGAATGTGGATCAATGCATCCAGATAGGGTGAAGATGATAAGCCATTTCCTGGTGTGAATGTGGGTCAATGCATGTGGATGGGGTAAATTTGACCAAATCAACAACGCAGTCATGGAGGTAGTGGAGAGAATGGAGGACAACGTAGTCATAATGGAGGTTAGTGGCGATGTTTGTAATATCATTATTGTGTGGGGCAAAGAATTTGAGGGCTCAGAAGAATATAAGGAAGGGGATGGAAGCCATAGAAAGTATTATGGATTATTAGAATTTTCTTGTTGTTCACGACTCGAGCATGCTTGCGCTCTTTAGCCGAGTCTGCGGTGTTGTTTAGCATGAGTGTGTCTCCGAGCTCACATCCCAACCTCATCCTCGAGGGACATTGAGTGCCTACTCAGGAGAGGATTCATGTTTTCCATGTGAGATAATCTCATCATTTGGCATTTAAGCCAGTTGTAGACCCCCAATGTTGCGTAGTCACTTAGTGACTTAAGCTATCCAATTGTAGAGTTCATCAGAAGAGGGTGAAATTCCATAACATTTCTACTTTGAATGCATTGAAGGGATCAACCCATCAATAGTCGGGTTTGGGAGTACCTGTAGTGATTCTATCTTTCATTTCAGCCCATAGTTCTGCATACCCATCATTTATTCATTGTAAACCCTAGGAGGGTGATTTTCTAAGGTCAGCCAATCCAGAAATCCTTTCTGGGTAATTCGAAAAACCATATATTTTTCTGAGCATCAGAGAATCCTCATCTATGTAGTCATATTCACCCAGCAGTAGCATTTTCAACAGGGCAGCGCAGAGCAAGAGGTCCAGCAGCATAACAAAGAGTAGTGTTTTCAGTGGGAGAGTTTGAGGCCATTCGAGTGTACTGTTGTCAGCTTGAGTGCTATCTATTTTGAAGAATTGTTGTATTTTTTTCACCTCCATATTAATAAAATGACTCATTTTTCTTATCTATTTTTATGGTTTTTTCAGTTTATTTCCATATTGTTGTAGTTTTGAGTTTACTGTGTTTTGTATTCAATCTTTTCCTATTTGGAATATTAAATTCTCTTATCAAACTCTCTTGTCCATTACTATCTTGCAGTAAATGTTCATTTCTAGTCCTTATCTGAACCATTTCTTGCTGAAAGTTTTTAATAATTTCCAACATTTAGGTGCTGGAATCTGGAGGGATATTCTCCTCCCCTAGATCCACATTCAACTCTTCTCTATCATACATGATAATAGCTATAATTATGTCTGCACCTTATATTGGATGCAGATTAAAACATTAGCATTAGTAAACCATAATATTTAGCTGTTCATTTTTGTAAAACATATTTTAACCATACAATTAAAAATTCCAGACAACATAATTTTCAATGTTGGGGTCCATAAGCACAGTGTTTTAACTTGGGCTTCGATACCACTTGTAATGTCTCCATTTTTTTTTATCATGTACATTTCATGGTTTTAATGGTTTCCATCCCTCTTTTATCATCTTAAGAAAATAAAATTCATGTATGCTAAGGCTACAATGGTCCTCTAACTCTAACCATTAATCTTTAGCTAATACTTTTACTTAATGGTATATTAGCAGATTGGATCCTTACCATTTGAAGAAGTCATAACCATTTAATTATTTACATGCTCTTTTCATAGGTTAACAATGCAATCGTACCTTTCATTTCATTAACCTAGGCTCTAACCTTTTCATTCCTTTAATACATTTACCCCTTTTACATACCTACACATACATTACCCTTTATATAAATTTAACCTCTACTCTATAACTACTATAATATTTCGGCTACCTATAGTCTGAATGTAGTAACCTTTCTACATCACTACTCCCATAGTAAGCATAGTTATGGTCCTACTATGGTTTTTAACAAAGGTTTTAACACTCCCCAAATCACTCCATTCACACTTAATATGTGAACCAACCTTGATGACATGTACCACTCGGAACGATCCATCATGGCAGAGGCCATGTGTCCTCATGTGGCCTTCACCCTTGGCGATGCCTAGGTTGAATGGTGGTGATCAAAGAGCTTGGATATATGGTTTAGAGTGATTAAGAAAAATCTAATGGTTTTACCTACATTAATCTTTCTTGTTTTGAAATTTCCATGCGTGCTTTGTGGATGTCCTGCCTCAAGAAGCTATGACACCATAGCTCGAACTTGCAACTCCATTTCCAGAGCTATGGTAGTTTGATTCCTCCTCGAAATCAACCCTCTGTGTATTTGGCATGTTGTTTGGGGAAATTTTTTTGTTATGTGCAGAGCATTCCTTCAACATGGTCTCACAGGTAAGGATTTTACCTTGTTTTCATTCCTTTCTCTTATTGGCATGGTTACATCGGTCGTATTGCTCTTACAATCTCGAGGTTTACTCCTAATTTACTTTGTTTGTTTTGGAGGGAAAGGCCATAGCATTTCAGACTTGGAATTCACCATTCAGGTAAAATCATTTGTTCCACATTCATTCTCTGTTTTATGTATTGGATTTCGTTATATTTGAAATACCCATATCACAATGGGTTTGTTACACTTTGCCACGAGGAAACCCTCTATCTCTTTTGCATGGTCATTTGGGTAAAGGTTCTTATTTCTACTCACATCATTCAATGACAAGTTACAAGGTTAAAGCTGGAAGTGCTCTGGCCCGTTTCCTTCCAATACGAGGTAAGTAGCTTCTTTATGCATTCGGGTTTCAATGTTTACCCTTTTGTACACTATTGATATTCTGGGTTAATGTATATTTTTTACGGCACTTCAAGCCTATTCTTAATATGATTTGTAATTCTGATTCTGGGTTTGTTCACTGGTTTTTCACTATATTTTATAGTATGCTTTGTACATGCTATTCTACCCAATTGATATAAAGGCATTACAATCCACTGATGGATTTAATCTAGGTTTTACTTATGATATATCATTTTTCTTATGGGTTTTATGTGCCCTTCACCCACGAAAGGCTATGTTAGGCACTACACATTTTATGATCTCATAATTATTTTTGATCTAGATTTATTCTCACTAATTAGATTTTCTAGCATTGATTTCAGAATATTTGATAAGTAAATAGAGTATTAGAACCTTTTTTATATTAGGCATAACATCACATTAAAATGTTATGAAATATAACCCATATTACGTATTAGCATGATTTAGGTTCTTTAATTAAGCCTATGGTTTTTAGATGTAACAATTAGCTTCTTTGTATCGGTGGTTTATTCAATTTCTTGTATTCCTAAGGGAATTGTGATTCCTCTGTTTAATTAAATTCTGGGCTCATCCTTTAATTTTTTGGGTTGTACAAAAATGATTTTTCATCATGTTTCTAAATTTAATAGTAATTGGGTATGATTGGTAGAACTTTGGTTCACCTCTGCATTACCCATAACCTTATGGGTTTGATTCTCCAAAGTATTACGCAGAGTATGCATTAACCATGGTTCCATTTACTTCTGTGTATTTATGTTTGTATTTTTTCATCAAATTATATTGCAATTGGGGTTTTTCTCCGTATTATTTATGGAATTTGCGTAAGAAATTTTTGGGTTTCTTTTTCCTTCAAACTGCTCAAGGAAAATGCGTAACCTATGTGGAGGTTCTGCCCTTTAAGTTTTTCATGCAATATCGTAATGCAATTTAATTTCTCAATTGAGGTTTGGCACAACCCTTCATACATCTGTTCTATTTCTTTTTTGGCATTGCTGTACATTATATTTTAATTATATTTTTCCCTTCTACATAGCATTTCAATTTATGATCCAAATTTAATATCTGGGTTGTTGACACCCAGGTTAATATTTTTCTCAGACCAAGAATTGTTTTTGAAGGATATTAGGATGTCAGCCTATCCTCACTTCATTCCACCTTCATGTTATTTCTATACTTTATGTAATCCTTATATTTCTCATTCATTTATTTCCATATTTATATGTTGGAGGATCCGTTCGCTCATAGAATTATTTGATTTGTATGCAGAGGTGGAAAAATCAATGGTATAACAACATGCTTAGGTAAGGAATCTATTTGTCCTTTACACAGAAATAATTTTTATTTATTATTCTATTGGGCTCTATCTCATTTTCGCATTTGTTCTTTTTTACATGCGTGGTTTTGAATTTTTTTGGGTTGCATGAAACTCAAGTTTCCCGCACTACCCATACTTACCAATTGTTTTCTTCCTGAGGTTGGTAGCATGTTGATCCGCCATGGCTCTTCTTATGGCACTTAGCTTAGATAGGTGTTGTTGTAGTTCCTATATTGATATGGATTTATGTAGGAACATAACTAAATACATAAATAAACATAAAAGGAGAGATGGAGTAGAAATAAAACTTCATTTCATTAATAACAAATTACTGAAATATGCTTATAGACAGAATAGAAATAAACTGGCTAGGGTGCTGGTAGCTTATCTCTGAGAAGGGATGTGGTGCCTAAAAGCCTCTGAATTGTGTTACAATGAGGCTCAAGGGCCTATTTATTATTTAGAAACAATGGAAAATCATAAAAATCTGAAAACCTAACCTTAGGAGATGAAGTTCCATAACTATGGGCCCTGTTTGGGTAAATTGGTACATCAATCTTCTCAGGGATGTAATTTTCGCATACGATCTCCATTTGACGCACACAATACCTCATTAGAAATATCTATCCTACAACAATTTTTTATGTTATAAACATTGAAGTACAATCCATTTTGCTCCCAGGTTTTCCAAAAATTGTTGTTTAGGGCCTCAAAATGGCTTCATAAGTTTAGGACCCAAAAACTGCTAAAAATAGTAAATTTTGCTACAATTATGGAAATTGAGAAACTGAAAGAAACAATGGTGGGGCCCCAAGTGGAATAGGTGGGTAGTCACCTATATCCACCTGGATCATTCCTCCCCCCTTAGGAAGAAATGGTCCCTTCTGTGTTGATTTCCTGCATGAGGTGAGGAAACTTCTGCTGAACTTGGTCCCTGGTGAACCATTTTCTTTGGTCAAGGAGTTGGACAGCTTTGAAAATTTGATACTATTGGATATTCTGCTCGCGAGTGTTCTTAATTTTCATGTCCATGATACAATCTGTGGTGTCCTGTTCCATTCAGTCTAGGTTAAACTCTATTGGTTTGAGTTGTTCTGCAATGTCAAAGGTGTCTAATAGAGGTGCGAAGTAGGGTCGAAGTCAGTCCATATTGAACATTGGGTGCATACCAAGGAATGGTGAAATAATGAGCTTGAATGCATTGCCCCCTACAACCTTCGTGATAGTGTATGACCCACGTCAAAGTAGGCGAAGCTTGCAGTGGAGTCCAAGGAGGCACTCCTTCTACAAATGTAGCCACACTTTGTTGCCCACTTGGAGGCTGTGTGGCACCTGATGTTGATCATGTCGTTGCTTATAAATAGCATTGAATTTTTCCGATATGTCATGAAGCTATTGGAAAATGTGCTAAATGCACGCAATGAAGTTGTTCGCCTTGTAAAATTAAGACTGGACATGAGCTAATTTGACCTGAGTAGCCACAAATAGAATCATAAACCCACCTGAAAGGGGATATGGCTGGTTGAGTTGTGGATAGCTTGGTTATAATTGTGTTGTACATAGGGGAGGCTCTCTTCCCATGTGCATGTATGCATTGAATTGTACATGCTCTGAATGTGTACGATCATCATGTTGGTGACCTTCGTCTAGCCATTAGTTTGGGGATGGAAATTTGTGGACTTGGTGAGCTTGTTGTCTAGCATTGACTAGAGGCTAAACCAAAATGTCTTGGGGAACCTGTTGTCCCGATCTGAGATGATAGACTATGGGATCCAGAAGTACACCCACGCTTGTTCAAAGAAGATTTTAGCAGTGGCTTCTGTTGTGATACTCTTCTTACAGGCCACCATAACAGCCATCTTCGAGAATCTGTTGACGACCATGAAAACACAATCATTTCGATTATTAGTATAAGGAAGGCCCAACATGTAATCCACGGAGATGGATTCCCAAGGTTGACTAGGAGTAGGTAGTAGAGTATAGAGGCCTTGGTTCTTGATGATCAGTTTTTTAATAGGGCAATCAATTGAGGATCTAATCTACTTCCCGAAATCTTGTCAAAGGTTTGAAAAATAAAAATACTTCTGCAGTACGACCACTATTTTCTTGACCCCGAAAGGCCCAACAACTCGACCGTAGTGCTCTTCCCAAATCATCTTGGCACGCTTGCTTGAAGGAACAAAACGGTGTCCTAGGTGACATAGTAGTTCATCATGGAGGTGAAAATATGGAACTTGCGTACCCTCCAAGAGTGTCTTATATGTATGGCTGAATTCTGGATCACTCTTGTAGAGAGGCGGAAAATCACAAGTCTCATGCCCACAATATTTGAGAATGGTGGTTAGTGCCACGATAGGTGGTCGACTGAGGAAGTTTGCAATGGTATTTGTGATTCCTTTATTTTAATTGATGTTTAAATGAAACTGTTGCAGATACGTGGACCACTTATGATGGTGATCGTTATGAAATTTTCCTCATGTCTGCATGAACTAGAGGGTTTTGTGGTCTATGTGGATGATCATTTCCTTCCCTAAAATGTAATGCTTTCATTTTCACCATGCATGCACAATGGAATACATTTTTTTCTCATAAGTGGGATACTTGCAGACAGTGTTAGAAAATGTCTCACTGTGATATGCCATTGGATGCCCCTATTGAGTAATAACTACACCAATAGCATAGTTGAAGGCATCTCTCGCAATATTAAATGTTTGTTGCAAGTCTATTAATGTGAGCACTGGGGTAGATTAGGGGCAATGTTTCAATTCTACGAACACCTTCTCTTGATATTCCAAACAATTTTTTTTCTTTCGCTCCTCCCTTGGTGACTTTAATAAAAAGCCAAGTGATATGAGACAATCCCAACACAAACCTGAAGTACAAATTAGCAAGACCCAAAAAAATGCGAAGATCGGTTGGAGTGGTTGGGGCTGGCCAATCCCAAATTACTTGGATTTTGGTTGGATCCACATGAACCCCCCACTCATCAATAATGTATCTCATATACTGAACCTCAGTCATGTCAAATGTGCACTTCTCCAAATTGGCACACAATTTGTGTTGTTGTAGTGTTTCGAGGACCTATGTGATGTGATGGAGGTTATCTTCCCAAGTCTAGCTAAAGATCAATATTTAATCCCAGTACACTACTACAAATGAGTTGGTGAATGGCTACAAGATGCCATCCATCAGCCTTATAAAGGCTGCAGGAGCATTCTCCAACCCGAAATGCATGACCAACCATTCAAAAAGGCCCTCCTTAGCTTTGAAGGCAGTCTTCCACACATCAGAGGGTTTGATTGGTACCTGGTGATACCCAGACTTCAAGTCCATCTTGCTAAAATATTTCACTACTTTGAGTTGTTTGATAGGGTCATCAATCCATGGGATCAAGTACCTATTCCAGAAAGTGATCTTGTTCAGCACATGATAGTCAATATAGAGTCTCCAAGTCCCATCATTTTTCTGAACCAACATGATCGGGCTCCCACAGGGAAATGAACTCTGCCGGATGTGACCTCTCTGCAACATCTCCTGTATCTCCCTCTTGATTTCATCGTTCTCCATAACATAGCGCCAATAGATTGGTCCATTTGGCAGCGACACACTGGGGGTTAGATCAATGGGGTTCTTGACCTGACAGTGCGGAGGCATCCTTGTGGGTGATATGAAGATGTCCCCATACTCCTCCGCAACCTTTTTCATTTGTTTTTATCATGCCGAGGAGCCTTGTATAGAGGTCGTGGCCATAGTCTTCTTCTTGCCTTGAGGGTAGATCATTAGGGAAAAAAATGTCTAGTTTTGGAAATGATATTACTTTTTTGTTTTGTAGTAACCAAAGAGATAGTGACAAGCGATGGTGCCTCTCGTATCTTATACAATTTATTGCCCAAAGTAACAATAAAAACACGAGACCGGGACTCATACATAGCATGTCGCTTCCACAAGTATGTTTGGCATAATAATACATCACAAATATAGAGAGGAGCAATGTCACATAATACCTCATCTTCGAAGGGCTTGACGCTGTAGCGAAGGCGAAATTGCTGGCTGATGCGGAGATCTCATCCTTGGTGAAGAAACCCGATGGTGTATGATTGTGGGTGTGATATGGTCGGCAAGCCCAACCTCTTCATGACCTCTACTGAAATGAGTTTCTTTTGGCTCCCATTGTTGATAATGAACTATATCAGGGAACCCTTTACCCACATCTGGGAGTGGAATATATTCTCCTCCTCCTTTGGATCTTTTAGTTCCTCCTCGTAGATATTTGTGTTGTAAACAATGGTGTTAAGCTCCACATCGATAATTTGCTTCCATTTAGCATTCCCCTTTTCAAGTTTCGATTCATATTTAGAGCATGAATCTGATTTAGAAGCCTTCATCCCGGACATTGATGACTTCTTGGCCCCACACTCACTTGTGTTGTGAGTGGAGCTTTTATGAAGCTCACACCACTTTTTCATGTTCTTATTCTGCTTCACGGTGTTGTTATTTTCCTATGACTTTGGTAGGTTTTCTTGGTCTGCCATGCCTTGGATTTGTCCTTGATTCTATGGTTCGGTGGCACCTTTCCCTTGCTTTTGATTCAGAGATCCAAAGTCTCGCTTCTTCTATTTGAATTTGTGTTCAATATTGGAAGCAGACCAGTATGTCGTACCAAGAGACGAAATGTCGAGGAACTCCATTTGCTCTTGAATGTATCTATCCATACAACTATGATATTTTAGCACCAAATGTTTCTTTGAATCTTTGATACCTAAATTTTTGCATAGGGTATGGAACACATTCGTAAGATCATGCACATCTTTATACCTTTTTTGTTGTAGCATAGTCCATTGTATGTAATTTTCCTCATTGCTCCACATGGGATAATATTGTTCCTTGATGCTACCTCAGATAGAATTCCAGGTTGGCACAGCCAAGAACAAAGAGGGTTCTCCCTTGTCCTTTTTCTCATAATAGGTTTCCCACTAGTCCTTAACATGGGGGACGACTTTAAGGAGTAAAAAAATAATATTCTCTTGGGCAGAAAAGTCATGAAGAAAGAAATATACTTCTAATAGATTCAACCATCTATCTATAGTGTTTTCATCCATTTTCATTTCAAATATGGGAAAGCCAAAGTTTACTTGTACCTTAACAAGAGTGGCGCCTCCAGAGTGATGGATGGATGTAAATGCACAACCTATGGGCAGTCGTTGAAGGATCTAGGAAACGTTATCCATCATCGTGTTTATTTGTTTCTCGAGGGCCTCCTTAAGCAATATTTTGATAGGATATCTTGCTCCCTCATCTTTCTTTTCTTCCCCCATGGGCAGTCTTGAGGGTTTGTGAGGCTAATCTTGCAAAGATTCAACGAGATCGAGGCTTAACTCCTTATAAATCGACCTCATTGGGGACATACAAAGAAGGATCGATAAAGACAAGACTGATTGGATACCACTAATATAGATTTATCCAAGAACACAACGAAATAAATAAACACACATAAAATTAGATACGTATCAGAAATAAAACTTCATTTCATTAATAACAAATAATTGAAATATGCTTATAAACGGAATGGAAATAAACTAGCTAGGGCACTAGTAGCTTATCTCTGAGAAGCGATGTGGTAGCTACAGGCCCCTACACTGTGTTACAATGAGGCTCAAGGGCCTATTTATTATTGAGAAATAATGGAAAACCCTAAATATCCAAAAACCTAACCCTACGATATGAAGCCCCAAAATTATGGGCCCCGTTTGGGTAAATTGGTACATTAATATTCCCTAGAATGTAACTTTGGCATATGATCTTAGTTTCAAGCACAAAAAACCTCGTGAGAAAGAACTATCAGAGGATTATAACGTTTCATGCGTGAATGATCATAGGAATCTCCATGTTGCTCCCGATTTCTCCAAAAAGCATCGTTTAGGGACTCAAAACGGCTCTGGAAGTTTAGGACCCAAAAAATTTCTAAAAATAGTAAACTATGCTACAATTAAGGAAACTAAAAAATTGAAATGAATAATGCTGGGGCCCAAAGTGGAATAGGTCGGTGGTCACCAATATCCACCCGGATCATATGTTTAGTTGTCAATGCCATACTTTGCCTTTAACAGTTAATGAAATTATGTAATATTTGTTCTTCTATTTAATTTAGTCATATACATATGACTGTGTAATCCTCAAGGATGTACAAGGATTACTGTATCTGGATAGTTCTATATATTTTTATATTTAAAAATCTGGATTATATTTCCTCATAATATTAGTGATGAATTCATATGTAATTATATCATACTTTCATATTTTATAATGAGATCATCATTTTTTAAATCCTTTCATATCTGATGTGCTTTCAGAATTCTCTTAGATAATTATAGATTACTTTCTTTGTCTTCTAGAAATGATTACAAGTACTCGTAATTTATTGATAAATGCACTTGTAGTTTCTTCTATACCGTATCATGCATTCACTTCTTTTTATTTTTCCTCATTAGCTAGAATTTCTAGATTAAGTATTATTTATTCTTTCAAGTGACCTTAAAGAGTATTACTTTTCCAATGCTAGATTTGTCTTAAGTTACAATCTAGGTTTCCAATTTTCTGCTCATTATTCTAGCAATTTTTTATCTTAATTTATATAGGTTGTCTTATTTATTTTACTTCTACAAATATTACTAAGTATACAACGCTTACTCTCTGATCATATCCCTTTGTGGGTTCATAATTAAACATACCATAATTATATCCACCTACAATTCTGAGTTTATTGTATAGAACATAGTGTCCACACTGCATTTAGCAAAATATTGACACTGTTCAAGACACATTACTAACAATGTATATGACATTAACCAAGAATATGAAACTAGCCTATACCATGATTCCATCATACAGTATTGACACTATATATAATATTGAAAAATCATATGTGACGATCCTATACCATGATTCCAACTTAGTTTAACATAACATTAATCCCTTTGTTACAAAGAAGAATTTTTTTGATTAACTTAGACAATATTTATAGAATTTTGGCTTCTATGATCCATCGTAAAATTATGTAGAATTTTTTCTGGTAATAATCACATTCAAATGAACATTATCGATGCATTTCAAACTAGCTAGTGTGGTTCATCATCGAGACTAGGTGCAAGATAAGATCCAGATGTTGAGTTTAAATAGATGCAGAAATGGCTAAACTAGCCATTAGGATAACAACTAATTTGACTATGAAATTTAATAACTACTAGTTCTATTTTAATTAATCTAATTATTTACTTAATTTTTAAATAAAATTATAATGGCTAGTTCTATTTAATTAATTTAAAGTTTAATTATTTAATAAAATATTTTTATAAATATTTTTATTTTATTTTATTTAGTTAATTAATTATTATTATTATTATTTATTTCTTTATTAATTCCTTATTATTTAATTTATTTATTACTTATTATATTATATTATATTTATTTATTTAACTGTAGGTAAATTTGTATTCCTGTTATTCTCCTTTCTCTTAAAAAAAGAATAAAAAAAATTGACCATTAAGAATATAGGGCAGGGATCCAACACCTTCTTATATTCCATCCGTCATCTCTATTGAGATTTACGGGTCCTTTTTCAATATATAAGGCCTCTCTTAACTTCCAATGATGGAAATGGTCAATCCTAGCTATGACCTTAGCCTCTTCAATGCAGATATGTTGGTTAGTCTTTTTCACATGCTCGTCTAGGGCAGAGGTGTGGGATCTTCCATGCTTAATGTCAGCAAAATGTTCACTGATCCTTTGGTTAATAGATTGACCAGTTTCACCAATGTAAGGTGTCCCACAAGAATAAGGAATAATATAGACACCTTTTCCATCCCTACTGTTTACCAGATCTTTAACCGATTTAAGAGAGTTGCGAGTTGTGCCAAGGGGCTTGAAGGAAGAAGAAACCTTTTGCCTCTTAAGCATCCTAGCAATCCTAAAAGTGGTTCCCTGAATGAAAGGAAGCCTTACATTGTAGGACCCCTGTTTAGGTTCATTTATATTTTTATTTTTAACTAAGGGACCTCTTTATGCTTTAAGAAAAGCCTTAAGGCCTTGAGACTTACTATAACCATTTTTACAAAATACACTAAGGAGATGGGTCTTTTCTCCCTCAAGGTGAGACTTATCTTAGATTCTCAATGCCCTGGTGGCTAAGGTGTTGAGGACGCCTAATTTTTTAGCAGGGAAATGATGAGAACCAGCGTGAAGATATATTCACACTGGTTCTCATCATTTCCCTGCTAAAAAATTAGGCGTCCTCAAAACCTTAGCCACCAGGGAATTGAGAATCTCTGATAAATCTCACTTTGAGGGATAAAATACCCATCTCCTTAGTGTCTTCTGTAAAAATGGTTATAGTAAGTATCAAGGCCTTAAGGCTTTTCTTAAAGTAGAAAGAGGTCCCTTAGTTAAAAATAAAAATATAAATGAACCTAATTAGGGGTCCTGCAATGTAAGGCTTCCTTTCATTTAGGGAACCACTGATAGGATTGCTAGGATCCTTAAGAAGAAAAAGGTTTCTTCTTCCTTCAAGCCCCTTGGCACGACTCACAACTCTCTTAAATCGGTTAAAGATCCGGTAAACCCTAGGGTTGGAAAAGGTGTCTATATTATTCCTTATTCTTGTGGGACACCTTACATTGGTGAAACTGGTCGATCTATTAACCAAAGGATTAGTGAACATGTTGCTGACATTAAGCATGGAAGATCCCACACCTCTACCCTAGCCGAGCATGTGAAAAAGACTAACCAACATATCTGCATTGAAGAGGCTAAGGTCATAGATAGGATTGAACATTTCCATCATCGGAAGTTAAGAGAGGCATTAGATATTGAAAAAGGACCTGCAAATCTCAATAGAGATGACAGATGGAATATAAGCAGGTGTTGGATACCTGCCCTATATTATTAATGGTCAATTTTTTTATTTTATTTTTTTAAGAGAAAGGAGAATAATAGGAATACAAATTTACCTACAGTTAAATAAATAAATATAATATAATATAATAAGTAATAAATAATTAAATAATAAGGAATTAATAAAGAAATAAATAATAATAATAATAATAATAATAATTAACTAAATTAAATAAAATAAAAAGATTTATAAATATATTTTATTAAATAATTAAAATTTTAAATTAATTAAATAGAATTAGTTGTTTTAATTTTATTTAATAATTTAGTAAATAATTAGATTAATTAAAATAGAACTAGCAGTTATTAAATTTCATAGTCAAACTAGCCATTATCCTAATGGCTAGTTTAGCCATTTCTACATCTATTTAAACTCAATGTCTGGATCTGGTCTCTCACCTAGTGCTGATGATAATCCACACTGGTCGGTTCGAAACATGTCAACAATGTTCATTTGAATGTGATTATTACTGGGAAAAATTCTACATAACTTATAAAAGCTCATGCTTCTATCCATTTCTTAAACACAAGAAATTAAATATAAAATTTTACAAGTTGCATACCAAATTATAAAGACGAATTTTCTGCCTAACCACGAGCTTGTCATTAGATATCTCCCTCAAGGAAAGATCAATTTTCCCCAGTGTTGACAACCTCTTTTCACACTAGTGATTGCACTTTTAAGTTGAATCTCCCCAAAAAGTTTCCATAACGGCGTCTCGTTATTACAGGTTGCTATTTCCCATAGTATAGGATTTTTTTTTTTTTTTGCCACACAATTTTTCTGTAAAGCTTTCCTTTCCTCAGCATACTTTTTATTACATCTTCCACGTAATTTTCATCTTTACTTGACATTCCTTAGATATTTTTCTTCTATCTAATTTAATATTTTAATTTATCTCGAAAGGATTTTTTTGTAGAATATTGGGAAAGTATGAAATTCTATGTTATCCTCATGGATAAGAATTTCCATATTTCAATTCCTCCCTCTTTACAAAATTTCCATAATTTTCATAAATAATTATTAATTCAAATATTTCCACCAACAACATATCTATTCCATAGGTCCACATAGTCTTTTTCCTATTTACATAAAATTTTGACCTCCAAATTAGGTGTTTTACATACTCAATATATTAAAATTAACAATATAATCATGTGATTACAAAATCAAACATGATTGCATTTTACACATATTAAGGATGTGATTTATAATGATTTTTTGTAATGAAACACGGTAGAGGAAGCAAGAAAGAAGGGAAACACATTGTTATGTTTTTGCAATTTGTTGTTGAAGATGATTAGATGACGGAAGACATCATTGTTTAGATTCAGGCCTTCTAGAAACATCTAAGTCACCTCTCATAATGATGTCACTCCTAAATGCACAAGGTATCCATCCTTTACAATCTTTCCCATCTATTTTTTGTGTGATTAACCCTAACCAAGTCATCAATTTAGCATTCTGCAACAAAATTACAAGATCTCAAGAACATTATTCACATGTCCACAAGCCTGCTACTGAGATCAGTGTTGTCACTCCTTAATGCGAAAGGTGTTTTTCCTTACAAGCTTTCCCCATCTATTTTTTGTTCGATTAACCCTAACTGACTCATCAATTTAACGTTCTGCAATGAAATTACGAGATCTGAAGAACATTATTCACATGTCCACAAGCTTGCTACCAATATGTGCGAAAGACGTAGCTATCAGAAACACCTCCTCAAATATTAGGACATTCTGAGTGAGTTTTCAACATGTACTTTATAAGGGGATAAATGTTGAGATGCCTTGAAAATGGAAATGGTGCATTAAATCTAATCATAGTGTAGTTTGGAGAGAAGAAGCATTCAAAATTTTAAACATTTGTTAAAATGAAACTTTCGTAATAAATTCAAAGAAAATGTAGTTTACAAAGAAGATGAATTCCCATTTCAAAATATTTGATGCAAAAGAATTGGCTGAGGAACCAAATTTAATTAAGGCATGATTTACAAGGGGAGAGGTTTCATTTTTCTACATATTTCTTTAAAATGCGGTCTAGGAAGTAAAAGGAAAGTGTAATTTACAAACGAGCATTGTGATTTCTAAATTTTTCTTTAAATGAAGCTCTTGAATCAACCTAATTAAAAGGTATTTAGCAGAGAAACAGAAGCATGGAGGTTTATAAATATTTATTTATAATGTGTCTTATGGATTCAATTTTGACCCAAGTGTAATTTAGAGAACTAAGAATTTATATTATTTAAATTTTTTTGTACTTCAATTCATAAATGCGTAGTCCAAAAAATCCCACAAAATAGCTTAGAAAAAATTGTTAGAGATCAGAATTTCGTGATCCATAATGTAGAAAAATGTCTTTTAGATTGATCACATTATTAGGATTAGGTCGAACGAGCTAATGTGATTCATCCTCAGGACAAGGTGTAGAAACTAATCGATCTCGATGAATAAATAGAGGAGATGCATCGTTGCCCAAAAATACCTGTTGAGAACTAGTTGTTAAGAAGTAGCCATTAGAAAGTTAGTTAGTTAGTTAAAAATTTAAAATCAAATAAAAAATTAATTAAGTAAAATTAAATAATAAATTAATTAATTAAGTAAAAATGTTTATTAAAAAGGAGTTTATAAATTGTTATGTAATAAATATAATAGCTAATAGGGAGGGGGGGATTTTTTTTTAAATTTAAAATAAGATAACTATATTAATTAATTAGATTAGATTAAAAATAAAAAATAAATCAATAAATTAATTAAAATTTCAAAACAAAACATAAATAAATAAACAAAAATACCTATGTAGGTAAAGGGGGGTAAAATTATTTATTTTAATAAATAAATAGATAAATAAATAAATAAATGAAGTTAAATAATAAATAATAAATCTTATTAAAAGTGAGTTTATGAATTATTATGTAATTAAAATAAACAAGGTAATAGGAAGGGGTAAATGTTTTTTATTATAAAAAAATACAAATAAATAAATAAATTAATTTAATTAATTAATTAGATAAATCCATAAATTAATTAATTAATTAATTAATTAATTGAATATAAAATAAATAAAAATATAAAACATAAAAATCTAACCAAAGTTGCCTATGTAGTTAATAGGGAAGGGGAAATTTTTTCTATTTTAATAAATAATTAAATAAGTAAATAAAGTATAATTAAATTAGTTAATTAACCAAGTAATAATAAAAAATATAAAAATAAATCAATAAATTAAATAATTAAAAATATAAAACTATAAAATAAAATAAAACATAAAGAACAAAAATTATCTGGCTAGAGTTGGGGTCCAACTCTTACTTAATTTCCAACGATCATCACGGTTGAAATTCTGAGCATGTCATTCAATTTCGATCGCCTCCTTTAATTTCCTATGGTGGACGTGGTTTACCTTGGCAATGACTTTGGAGTCTTCAATACAAACATGGTGGTAGGGTTTTTCCACATGTTCAGCAAGAGCTCAGGTACAAGACCAATTGTGTCTAATATCTGGAGCATGCTCCCGAATTCTCTACCTAATGGATCGACCTGTTTCTCCAATATAGGGAGTTCCACAAGAACAAGGAATCATGTAAACCCCTTTCATGTCCTTAGGTTCGATAGGGTCCTTAACAGATCCAAAATAATTTCTAATATTGTAGAGAGGCTTGAAGGAAGCAGAGATATTATTTCTCCTAAGGACATGGGCACTTTTCTCTGTTGTCCCCTGGATAAATGGGAGATGGGCTTTGGAGATAGCATTCACCGGAGTAGATTTTCCACTCAACCCTTTTTAAGCATTTCGAAAGGATTTAAGATTCCAAGGAGTTTTCATTAGAGATGATAAGAGCACGAGTCGCAAGAGTACACATGAAACCAAATTTCTGAGCAGGAGAATGATGGGACCCAACATGAAGGTATTTTTCTATGTGAGTTTTCTTGTGAAAAACTCGGCGAGAAATGGAACCATATGCATTCTTTGAGAGAAGGATATAAAGGGAAGAGAGGCAACCATCCACCTCCACTTCCATCTTGAACTTGATGGAATCAGATAAAGAGTTCAGGTGCCCAATGAATAGATCTGATTTCTCCTGAACATCGGGCCAGATGACACAAGTATCATCCATGAACCCATTCCATTTCCTAGGGTGGAATTTATCACAGGCCAGGGCCTTTGATTCCAAATCCTCCATAAATAAGTTAGCAACTATGGGGGAAAGAGGGGAGCCCATCGCAACAACACAAGTTTTCTCATAAAACTCACCTTGAAAACTAAAGAAAGTCAAGGTGAGGCAAAGGCTAACCAATTTAGAGATGTCCTCATCAAAGATCTGTTTAATGACATCAACAACTTCTTGGATGGGGATTTTGGTGGATAAGGACACAACATCAAAGCTAAATAATAGCTCATGAGGCTGCAGCTTGATGTTCTTCCACTCCTTAATAAAGGAAGTCGAGTACTTCACAAAGGAATCAGTTTGACCTACAAGGGGTTTATGTTTATGGGCTAAGAATTTAGTCAGATGATAAGAGGGACCACCTATTATGTTAACAATAGATCTTAATGGGGCCCCCAGTTTATGAATCTTTGGGAGACCATAGATCCTGGGGGTAAGGGGATTTCTTTCAATAAGCTTCCTAGAGAGAGGATTAAGAGAAGAATTCGATTTAATGGCAAGAGAAATATCTTTACACACTCATTTAAGGGGATTATTTTTAAGCTTAACATAACTACCACTATTAGAAAAATGATCAACTATCTTGCTGACATAGTCATATTTATCCATAATGACTATGGCGCCACCCTTGTCTGCCATAAGGATGACAATGTGAGGGTTGTCCCTTAGGGTTTTGAGGGCGAGAAACTCACGCTTCCTCAAGTTTGTTTTAGGAGGCTTAGCCTTCCTAAGAAGAATATCCTTCTTAATGGTCTCCTTAACAATATCAGAGAGATCCTTGATGCCATATTCAAGGATACAAATAATTTCATCAATGGATTTATTCTTCGGGGCAAGAACAAAATTAATCCCTCTATTAAGAAGACTAAAAACAAAAGAATCAAAAGATAAACTAGAAAGGTTAACTACATTTTTATTAGAAACCTTATTAATGACAACATCATCATTATTATTATTATTATTCTCATCTAAAATATTATTTTTATTAATTCTACTTAGGTTATTATCACTAGTAATATTACTGTTAATTATAGTGTAGTTATAAGTCTCCTTGAAAATAATAATATTATTATTGTATGATATTAATTCATTATTTAAATTATTATTGTTAATAATACTATTTATTACTGAATTATTATTATTATTAATATTATAAATAAGTTTATTGTTACTAATTAATATTAAATTCTTATTAGAGGTTAAATTACTAACAAAATCAATAGACACCGAGCACTGCAAACGATGGCTAGTGGAGCCACCAACACTGACCCATATTACCCCACCGATACCATCAGGAAATCCCATGGAATCAATGTTGAGATTGTTGGGTCCATCCTCGTTAAAAGCAAGGGGGTTGCCAAGGGTAGCATCCACATCATAGCCCGAACCCAACTGCGTGAGGGAAAGAGGCGTCGGAACAGAACGACTCACTGCAAGGGAATCTGGGTGCAAGGAGGAAGCAACCCCCGAACCAGATGGCTGAAAGATATTCACCAAAACTAGGCTTGAACATAACGCAGAAGAAAACCCACTTGATGCAGAAATGTCTACGCTGTCTGAGATTTCTGACGAGCTTGCTGGAGATGAGACATAAGAGTTGTCGCAGATCCTTCTCGCCTTCAAATTGGGGACCGAGAGCTGGTCAGAGATAAGAACATTCACATCCAGGGTAGAATAGAACTTTCTGCAACTGCCAGAGGGAAACACATAAACTCCCTTTGAGATAGAAACATCATTGCTGTCAAACGTATAAATTCCATTTGAAATAGAAACATCATTGTTGTTAGAGGGAGATGCAGAAACTGAAGCTAAACTAACATCACCATTACTCCCACCAAGGTTCAGGAATCCGACTGCAGAGGGACGATCAATCAAGGGAAGAACCCAAAACAACCTTTGAAGAAGGAGAAATCCCAGATAATGTAGATGATGAACTGGATGAATTCCTGTCTACCCAAGAACCGAGTGTCAAGATCTGCGCTTCACTAATACGGGACCTCCCAAGGCATGAGGAGGATGGAGAAAGAGACATCGCAAGGGCCGGAGAATGCTTCTGAAACATTAAGGCTGGCTTCTTCTTCGAGACCTCTTCCACCCGAAGTGCTTTAGAAGAAAAAATCCCATTCAAAATACTCCAAATATAACGAGAAAAACAATTTGCGAGTTCCACGTGGAGAGAGAAAAGCTTGTGCGCAATAAAATCTAAATCACTCCTTAATTTACCAATCTCTGACCTCATCAAAGCTAGACTAGTTTTAAGAAAAACAATTTTTTTTAGAGAAGTTTAGAGGGTGGGAAACACGGGCAAAAACCATAATTAATGATGCATTCCTACATATTTTAAGGAACATGAGATAAGATTTCTTCTTAGCCACTTATAATCATGCTCGCTCAAAGTGACAATCATTGTTAGCGATTTCCCTTCCATGTAGGGTAATAATGTTAGGTCTAAGACTTTTGTGATCGATAATCTAGATACATGTCTTTTGGATTAATCACATTATTATGATTAGGTTGACGTTTTGAACTAGCTAATGTGGTTCATCCTTAGGACAAGGGGGAGAAACTAATCGATCTCGATGAATAAATAGAGGAGATGAATCATTGCTCAAAAATAACCATTGAGAACTAGTTGTTAAGACTAGTCGTTAAGACTAGCTGTTAAGAACTAGCCGTTAAAAACTTAGTTAGTTAGTTAAAATTTTAGAATTAAATAAAAAATTATTTAAGTAAAACTAAATAAAAAATTAATTAGGTAAAATTTTCTATTAAAAAGGGGTTTTAAATTATTATGTAATAAATATAATAGGTAATAGGGAGGGGGATTTTTTTTATTATAAATAAAAATAATAATAAATTAATTAATTAGGTAAATCCATAAATTAATTAAATGAATATAAAAATAAATAAAAAATGTAAATCATAAAAATATAACCAAAATTACCTATGTACAGAACAAGGAAGTGGGAAATTTATTCGAATTTAATAAATAAATAAATAAGAAAATAAAGTAAAATTAAATTAATTAATTAATTAATTAATAAGAAAAAATATAAAATTAAATAAATTAATTAAATAATTAAAAATATAAAAATATAAAATAAAATAAAACATAAAGAACAAAAACTACATGGCTAGAGACGGGGTCCAACTCTTACTTAATTCCAACCATCATCACAGTTGAGATTCTTAGCATGTAGTTCAATTTCGATCGTCTCCCTTAATTTCCTATGGTGGAAGTGATCTACCTTGGCAATGATTTTGGAGTCTTCAATACAAACATCGCGCCAGGATTTTTCCACATGTTTAACAAGAGCTGAGGTACGAGACCGATTGTGTCTAATATCCACATCATTCTCCCAGATTCTCTGCCTAATGGATCGACCTGTTTCTCCAATATAGGGAGTTCCACAAGAACAAGGAATCATATAAACCCCTTTCATGTCCTTAGGGTTGATAGGGTCCTTAACAGACCCAGGAGAATTTTGAGTAGTGCAGAGAGGCTTCAATGAAGCAGATATTTCTACTAAGGACATCGGAAATTTTGTCCGTTGTCCCATGGATAAATGGGAGACAGACCTTGGAAATAGGATCCACCTAAGTAGATTTTCCACAGAACCCTTTATATGCCTTCCGAAAGGCTTTAAGACCTTGAGATATATTGTAACCATTATTTTCAAAAACTTCAAGAAGATGGGATTTCTCTGATTCCATGGAGTTGTTGTCAGAGATTCTAAGAGCACGAGTCACACAACACACCCAATTTCTAAGTAGGAAAATGATGGGACCTAGCATGAAGGTACTATTCTGTGTGAGTATTCTTGCGAAAAATGCTATGAGAAATGGGACCATCCACATTCCTTGAAAGAAGGATGTAAAGGAAAGGGAGTAAACCATCCACCTCCACTTCCATCGTGAACTTGATGGAATCAGATAGCGAGTTCAGGTGCCCAAGGAATAGATCTAATTGCTCCTGACCATGGGGCTAGATGACACAAGTATCATCCATGAACCTGTTCCATTTCCTAGGGCAGAATTTAGCAGAGGCTAGGGCCTTTTATCAAAATACTCCATAAATAAGAACACTCAGAGAGAATAGTGCCTTCATGCTGGGTCTCATCACTTTCGTGCTCAGAAATTTGGTGTGATGTGTACTCTTGCGACTCGTGCTCTTGGAATCTCTGACAACTCCTCCTTTAAATTAGAGAAATCCCATCTTCTTGATGTTTTTGAAAATAATGGTTATAGTAGATCTCAATGTCTTAAAGCCTTTCAGAAGGCATATAAAGGGTTTAGTGGAAAATCTACTCGGATGGATCCTATTTCCAAAGTCCATCTCTCATTTATCTAAGGGACAACAGACAAAATTGACGATGTCCTTAGGATAAATAATATCTCTGCTTCTTTTAGGCCTCTTTGCACTATTAGAAATTGTATTTTCTCTATTAAGGACCATATCGACCCTAAGGACATAAAAAAGGTTTACATGATTCCTTGTTCTTGTGGAACTCACTATATTGGAGAAACAGGTCGATCCATTAGGCAGAGAATCTGGGAGCATGTTGCAAATATTATACACAATCAGTCTCGTACCTTAGCTCTTGCTGAACATGCGGAAAATCCTGCCACTATGTTTGCATTGAAGACTCCAAAGTCATTTTCAAGGTAGATGATTTCCACGATAGGAAATTAAGGGAGGCGATCAAAATTGAATGATATGCTAAGAATCTCAACCGTGATGATGGTTGGAGAAAAAGTAAGAGTTGGACCCCGACTCTAGTGAGGTCATTTTTGTTCTTTATGTTTTATTTTATTTTATATTTATATATTTTTAATTATTTAATTTATTGATATATTTTTATATTTTTTGTTATTAACTAGTTAATTAATTAATTAATTTTATTTTAATTAATTTACTTATTTATTTATTTAGAAAATTTCCCCCCTTCCCTATTACCTAAAAAGGTAATTTTGATTATATTTTTAAGTTTTATATTTTCATTTATTTCTATATTCAATTAAATAAATAATTAATTAATTTATAGTTTTTTCTAATTAATTAATTAAATTTATTTATCTTATTTTAATAAATCAATTAATTAATTTATTATCCTTTTTATAATAAAAAAATTTACCCCTCCCCATTACCCTTTTTATTTTAATTACATAATAATTTATAAA
Organism: Pinus albicaulis; assembly: GCA_034641835.2. Lineage (NCBI taxonomy): Eukaryota > Viridiplantae > Streptophyta > Pinopsida > Pinales > Pinaceae > Pinus > Pinus albicaulis. The sequence goes on along the minus strand of CM076581.1, from coordinate 1,275,145,103 downwards.
CTCACTTTTAATAAAATTTATTATTTACTATTCAACTTCATTTAGTTATTTATTTATTTATTAAAATAAATAATTTTACATATTTATTTTTTCTTATTAATTTATGTTTTATTTTTGTATTTTTAATAATTTATTGATTTATTTCTATTTTTAATCCAATCTAATTAATTAATATAGTTATCTTATTTTAAATTTGTATTTAATTTTAATTTTTTAACTAGCTAACTTTGTGAAAGGTAGTTCTTAAAGGCTACTTCTAAATGACTATTTTTAGGCAATGATGCATCTGCTTTATTTATTCATCATTATTTTCCACCCACTAGTTTGAAAAGTCCACCTAATCCTAATAACGTGATTAATGCGAAAGACATTTTTTTAAAATTTTTGTTTAGATTATGAAATTTTTTGGGAAATGTTTTTTAAAATCTTGGTTCGAGTTGCCAACCATCAAAATTTTGGGCGCCCCTGGGTTCTTGATAGTGTTGAATCCATTTCCACCATTAAAATACTATCCAAACACTCCAATTACTTGATTTTTTCAAAATTTTCCTATTCAAACAAATAACTGCCTTCCCAATATTTTTTTTCACTGAAAGATAGCTCCATTCCTAAATTGAATGTAATGAAGAGGCGTTCAGATTTGGGGCTAATTATTTTACAACCTGCATTGGTAGATTAATCTACTGAAATTTCGTTGTGAAGACAAGAAGCATTCTGATTTCTATCGGGATTGGTTGGAGGATCGTGACCTTAAAATCCAGAATTCATAGATTAATCTAATGGCATTTTAATGTGTAGAGAAGAAGCACTATGATTTCTATATCGATCAGATGGAGTATCAAGAGCTGCAATCATAGTGGCGCGGCGAGTTTGGCCTTCGAAGTCGTAGTAGAAGAAGAGCTGAAACGTTTTTTTCAGCAAGAAAAATACTAAATATGGTTTATATTTTTTACTAGGACAAAAACAAAGTGATCCAAAAATATATTGTTTACAAAAACATGCTTCATTCAAAAACAGATTGAAGAAACTTTAAAACTTATGCTTTAGCACAATCAACAAGCATTGGATAAAAGTCTCCCAACATGGGCAGGAAAAAATTGTTACACCATTACAGAAAAGAAAAAATCTTGCTGGCCTCATCCAAGCCAATAAATATAGCACAAAAAAGCATACAACATGAGATGTCCTTCCCATGACTTTATCATCATCTCAAGAAAAATATATCTTCCCTTCGGCACCCTGTCCATCAGCATCAAAGAGAAGAGCTGAAACATTACTAGAAATATTACACAGTCAGCGCAATCCCTGCCCAGTCCCAAGATGATCCATGTGATTGAGATGGCTATGCCTGTCTGGAAGCCTATACATTTAATTTTAATGTAATTGAATGTCTAATTGTGTGAGAACCTCTAGAATTCACAATTTTCTGCAAAATTGAATAGTTTTTTACCCAAATAAAGTCTTTTTCATTAATAAAAATAAAGTACAATGTCAACATTTATGAGAACTCTATGTTCTTATTTGTGTCATTTTTTCACTAGATATTGTCCTTATCTAAAAACCACTTACAATATGGATTTTTCTCAAGGTGTTATCATTGTTTCCTCCTTACATAGTCCTGATTCAAAGGATTACATACTAATATAACATCTAGCAGATCAAATACAAAAAGAAAAATAAAAACAGATCCAAAGAAGGATGTGCACCTATTTTGAACATAGGCAGCAAAGAATTTTCCTGGTTAAACATGAATTCTTTGCTTGGATAGCAGATTAGTGTTGAAATGTTATTTTTAATTTTACAGTGGCCGCCTTATAATTCTGTTTGGAAGGATCCTGAAATTGGGCCACTTTCTAAAAATAGCTAAACAGTCAATTTTTGTTTTTTGATTATCGGTGCGACTCCTTTGTATTTGAAAAACATAATTTTTTTTTGTGTTTAGGGACAGTCTCTGTTTTGGGTAAAATAGAGTACTTTTTATTTTAAAAGAAACATAGAACATTTTGAAACAACGTGGGCATTTTTTTATTTAAAACCTGTGGTCCCCATAGAGTATAGTGTCTTCTTGATGTGGCAAATGCTCCGATGCGATCATTGCAATCAAAAGTCACATAAGCCACCACAACAAATATTATATTGCTGATGGTATGGATCGATGCTTTCATCGCATCGGAAACATTTTATGTTATGGCCTGATTACAAACATGAAGTTCGGACCCGATTTATGTTATATGGCCCAGTTAAAAGTTCATCATGGGTCTGCCTTTCAATCAGCATCAGAGATTTTATTTGAACCTTTTTTTTTGTTACAAGTCCGGACTCGATCCTTTTATAGTGTGGAATTGATAAACACATTTCGTGTTACATTCTCCGCTTGCGTCAGCAAGCCCTAGGCGGACGTGATATGGATTTATATGCTCGATTGAATAATCGATCGCGCGCACAAAACCTTCTGTGACGTCAGCAAGTTTGTGATGTGAAATCGCTCAATTCATTTTGGTTTAATTTTTCTTTGAGGTCCGGCGGGCTCCACAGTTGCGAAGGTTTATTGAATGGTTTGTGTTTTATCACGCGATGGGGCATTTCATTAAGGTTTGTTGTATTTGTTTAACATAAGGTTTTGTTAATTTTTTATATCGTGCGAATGAAATGCTTTTTAACCTTTGAGATTATATATCATTTAATTTTTGTAAAGTGGGCCTGAAAGTCTTTTCCACAGACTTTAGTTTAGTTTTATTTTACATAGTTTTTATGTTACATGCACGACATATATAATGTGAAAAGCCCGTGAGTCATTCTAATGGACAGTGTTATGTTTTTTTGCAAAAAGCACAGCAGTGCATAGTAAAAGCACATTACACAACAGTGTGTTATTTTGTAAAATAGAGACAGTGTTTTGTTTTTAGACAGAGAGACAAAGTGTGTCTTTTTGAGAAAAAATGAACTTGTTTTGCTGCACTGTGTTATGCAACAGTCAGAATTTGTAAATCCTCAATAGAGGAAATTTTGTAATATTTTTTGATTTTGAAATAGAAAGCTTTTCAAGTGCAAAACTCTGTCTCCAGTGAAGAATTTTTTTTATTCTCTGTGTTGAAAAGGAGAGTATTATTCTCTCTATTGGTTGTTCTGGAATTCTCAAAAATTCCAACATGGTATCGGAGCTAGTCCAGGCTCTTTGAAGGTGTCAAATAAGCTGAAGGGAGGATTTCTTTGTTGCAACAGCTTCTCCAGCAGAGTGAAGACTCAGTCAAGAAGAATCCAAGGTATTTCTCAAGTCATTTTCTTTTTTTTACTGTTGAAGATAGTCAATTGTTTTAAAAACACAGTCAAGTATTTTGAAGCATAGTTAAGAGTGAAACAATGGCTGGAGCCAACACTAGCATGGGTACTGGAAATACTCAGCTCCCACAATTTAATGGGAAAAACTATGACTACTAGGCAATAACCATATGAGCCTTGTTTACTTCCCAAGACTTATGGGAACTTGTTGAGGATGGCTTTGAAGAGCCAGCAGATGAAAATGAGTTTGATGATTTAACTCAGGCAGAGAAGGAACTACTCAAGAGAAATAAGAAGAAGTATTCTAGAGCCCTCTACTTTTTGTATCAAGTAGTGCATGAGAGTGTGCTTCCAAGGATAGCAGCAGCCAAGAGAGACAAAGAAGCATGGAAAAATCTCAAGACAACCTATCAAGGCATGGAGAAAGTGAAGACAACAAAACTACAGTTGCTGAGGAGAGACTTTGAGACTCTCTGCATGAAGGAGTCAGATAATATTGACTCATTCTTCACACATGTGATTAGAATAGTCGCACAGATAAGGTCTCATGGACAGACTCTTAAAGAAAGGAGGATTTTGGAGAAAATATTGAGGGGCCTACCCTCAAGGTTTGATGTGATTGTCACCACCATAGAAGAGACTAAGGATCTCACAAAATTTTCAGTTTATGAGCTACATGCATCACTGATGACACATGAGCTGAGATTGGGTACAAATGAAAACCATCTCTAGATAATGCCTTTAAGACCTAGATGTCCTTTGGAAGAAGAAGAGGGAAACGCAGAGGAAACAATAGAGGAAGAGGCAAAAGCCAAAACATAGGTGGAAGAAACAGTCTAGCAAATGCTCAAGGAAGGCACAGCAATCCAAATCAGCATCAAGGCCAAGGCAGCGACCAACAAAGTGGTTAGCAACATGCTCAAGGGAAAACATATGATAAATCCAATGTACAATGTCACTATTGTGAAAAATATGGACATTATGCAAATGAATGTAGAAATAAGCAGCATGATATGGGTAATAGAACAAATGCAAATTTTACTAGAGAAAATATTAGCCAAGATAAATTGTTTTTAGCTTGTAATATGGCTAAGGAAAAGAGTGAAGATTTATGGTTTCTAGATTCCAGTTTTCATAACCATATGACAGGAAACATAGCCATTTTTTCTATGTTAGATGAGAGTGTGAAGTCACAAGTCACACTAGGGACTGATAGTAAAGTTTCTGTTATGGGAAAAGGAGATGTAAATGTATTAACAAGGAAAGGAGAAAAGAATATCGTAGTAGATGTTTATTATGTTCCTAGAATGAAATGTAACCTCTTGAGTATTGGACAACTTGTTCAAAATGGGTAAAATGTTTTCTTTGAGGATGATGTTTGCACCATCATGGATAAACCACCGAGCAAACAATGTATTGCTGAAGTGAAGATGACAAGGAACAGGATGTTCCCTCTTAGGATGAGAGCAGATTTGAAAAATGAATAAGAGATAGCAGCAGTGACACAAGAGGCTTTCCAAAGCGAACCAAAAGATGACAATTGGTTGTGGCACTTGAGATTTGGAAATCTCAACTTTGGAGGTCTTAACTTGTTGAATAGAAAAGGAATGGTAAGAGGTTTTCCATTGATTGAGAAACCGGACAGCCTTTGTGAGGGTTGTATATTGGGGAAACACACAGAGAATTTTTTCCTTCCGGGAAAAGAATAAGGGAAAAAGCACCCTTAAAGATTTTCCACTTAGATTTATGTGGACCGATGCAAACTCCATCACTTGCTAGCAGCCACTATATGCTAACATTTATTAATGATTTTACTAGAAAAACTTGGGTTTACTTTTTGAAAAACAAAAGTGATGTGTTCGAAAGATTCTGCAATTTCAAATCACATGTTGAGAACCAAAGTGGGCTGCATATCAAAGTCTTAAGGATTGATAGAGGAAGTGATTATATCTCTAAATATTTTCTACGTTTTTGTAGAGAAAATGGGATTCATAAGTAGTTTACAACTAGATATACTCTGTAGAAAAAGGGAGTTTCTGAAAGGAAGAATAGAACAATAATGGACATGTTAAGGAGTATGTTAAAGGAAAAGCATTTGCCTAGTGATTATTGGGTTGAGGCTGTACATTGTGCAGTGTACATCTTGAATAGATGCCCTACAAAAGCAATCATGAAAAAAGTGTTGGAAGAGGCATGGAGTGGCACAAAACAAGGTGTCACACACATGAAAGTTTTTGGATGTGTGGCTTATGCACACATTCCAGATCAACTAAGGAAGAAGTTGGACAACAAGGGGGATAAATGTATTTTCATTGGATACAGTGAGGAATCCAAAGCTTATAGGTTGTATAACCCATCCAGCAAGAAGTTTATTGTGAGTAGAGATGTTCAGTTTATTTAAGAGGAAGCTTAGGATGGAAGCATAGAGAAAACAGTGAATGTTAAACACTGTTTATCTCATCATGAAAATGATGATGAGTTTGTTGAAATACATCCCCAAATAGCAGCACCAACACAAGAGTAGCAAGAGACACCCTTGAGGAGAAATGAAAGTGCTTCTCCAAGCACACCACAAGGAGGAAATTCAAGTGCTTCTTCAAGCACTTGTACACCTAATGAAAGAGGAAATAATTTTAGAAATTTGAATGACATTTATGAACAAGAGGTAAAAAATGAAGTTATGAATGCTTTGTTTGCTTTATAGTTTCATGTTGATGACCCTATCCACTTTGAAGAAGCTATTAAAGATGGGAAATGGATAGAGGCTATGGATGAGGAGAATAATACCATAGAAAGAAACAAGACATGGGATTTGATTGAACTCCCAAAAGGTAAAGATGTCATTGGAGTTAAATGGGTCTACAAGACCAAGAGAAATGTTGAAGGCAAAATAGAAAGACACAAGGAAAGAATTGTTGTCAAAGGGTATAAGCAGAAGCATTGGATAGATTATGAGGAAACTTTCGCACCGATTCCTAGAATGGAAACCGTGAGAGCAGTGCTATCCATAGCAGCACAAAACAAGTGGAAATTTTACCAAATGGATGTGAAGTCAACATTCCTAAATGAAGTGTTAATGGAAGAGGTTTACATTGAACAACCTCTAGGCTATGAAAAGAAAGACCAAGAGAACAAAGTGTGCAAATTGAAGAAAGCTCTTTATGGGCTAAAGCAAGCACCAAGAGAATGGTACTATAGGATATATTCCTATCTACTGGAAAATGGATTTGAAAAATGTGAGGGAGAACCCACCCTTTACATCAAAGAAAAAGATGGTAAAATGTTGATTGTGGTTTTATATGTTGATGATGTTATTTTCACAAGTAATGATGATTAGCTTATTGAAAATTTTAAAACAGTCATGAAAGAAGAATTTCAAATGACTGACATGGGTTTGTTGAGATACTTCTGAGGAATAGAACTAGAACAAGATGAAAATGGGATTTTTATCTCACAGGAAAAATATGTTAATGAAGTGCTGGAAATATTTAATATGCAGGAGAGAAAAGAAGAAATAACTCCCACAGTGATGGGATTAAAACTCAGTAGAGAGGACAGCAGCAAGGATTTTGATCCTAGTTTGTACAAGAGCATCGTTGGAAGCCTCATGTATTTGACTACAACTAGGCCTGATATAATGCATGCTGTTAGTTTAGTTTCCAAATTCATGGAGAGGCCAAAGGAAGCACATTTTCAGGTAGCGAAGAGAATTTTGAGGTATGTTAAAGAAACCAAAAGGTATGGAATTTTATATACTGCTTCAGAATGTTGAGATTTAATTGGATACACCGACAGTGATTGTGTTGGAAGTGTAGATGATCATAAAAGCACTTGCGGATATGTTTTTTACATGGGTTCAGGAGCCATTTCTTGGGCTTCCAAAAAGAAGCCCATTGTAGCATTGTCTACAGCAGAGGTAGAATATGTGGCATCTACAATAGCAGCATGTCAAGCAATTTGGATGAGGAGGATGCTAAGAATTTTGTGCCAAGAGCAAGCAAAAAGAACTTTGATTTTTTGTTACAATAGCTCAGCTATTGCATTATCCAAGAATTTTGTGTTTCACAAGAGAACGAAACACGTTGACACAAATTTCCATTACATCAGGGAATTGGTAAAAAATGGAGAAATTGTTTTGGAACACTGTAGAACTTAGGAGCAGTTTGTAGACATTCTGACCAAGCCATTGGGGTAGAAGAGTTTTGAGTTTTTGAGGAAATGTATGGGTATCACTCATAACCCAGCAATTGAAATTAAGGGGTAGTGTTGAAATTTTATTTTCAACTACAGCATTGTACAGTGGCCGCCTTCTAATTCTGCTTGGAAGGATCTTGACATTGGTTCACTTTCTAAAAATAGCTGAACAATCAATTTTAGTTTTTTGATTATCGGCGCTATTCCTTTATATTTTAAAAACAGATTTTTTTTTTGTGTTCGCGGACAGTCTCTATTTTGGGTAAAACAGAGTACTTTTTATTTTAAAAGAAACACAGAACGTTTTGAAACAACGCAGGCATTTTTTTATTTAAAACCCTGTGGTCCCCACAGAGTACAATGTCTTTTTGATGTGGCAATGTTCTGATGTGATCATCGCAATCGGAACTTACATAAGCCACCAGAGAAAATGTTATATCACCGATGGTATGGCATGATGCTTTCATCGCATCGGAAATGTTTTATGTTATGGCCCGATTAAAAACGTGAAGTCTAGACCCGATCTATGTTATATGGCGCAGTTAAAAGTTGATCGCGGGTCCGTCTTTCAATCAGCATTAGAGATTTTATTTGAACCTTTTTTTTTGTTATAAGTCCATACCCGAGCCTTTTATAGTGAGAAATTGATAAACACATTTTGAATTACATTCTCTACTTGCGTCAGCAAGCCCTGGGCAGACGCGATATGGATTTATATGCTCGATTGAATAATCGATCATGCGCACAAAAAATTCTGTGACGTTAGCAAGTTTGTGACGCGAAATCGCTCAATTCATTTTGGTTTAATTTTTCTTTGAGGTCCGGTGGGCTCCACAGTTGCGAAGGTTTATTGAATGGTTTGTGTTTTATTATGCAATGGGGCATTTCATTAAGGTTTGTTGTATTTTTTTAACATAAGTTTTTGTTAGTTTTTATATCGTGCGAATGAAAGGTTTGTTAACCTTTGAGATTATATACCATTTACGTTTTGTAAAGTGGGCCTGGAATTATTTTCCATAGACTTTAGTTTAGTTTTATTTTACATAGTTTTTATGTTATATGCACGAAATATATAATGTGAAAAGCCCGTGAGGAATTGTAATGGACAGTGTTATGTTTTGTTGGAAAGAGCATAGTAGTGCGTAGTAAAAAAACATTAAACAACAGTGTATTGTTTTGTATTAAAAAATATAGTAGTGTGTTATTTTGTAAAACAGAGACAGTGTTTTGTTTTTAGACAAAGATATAGAGTGTGTCTTTTTGAGAGACGGTGAACTTGTTTTTCTGCACTGTGTTATGCAACATTCAGAATTTGTAAATCCTCAACAAAGGAACTTTTGTAATAGTTTTTTATTTTGAAATAGAAATCTTTTCAAGTGAAAAACTCTATCTCGAGTGAAGAATTTTTTTTATTCTCTGTGTTGAAAAGGAAAGTATTATTCTCTCTATTGGTTTTTCTGGACTTCTCAGAAATTCCAACAATTAGCCACCTCATTATGCTCTCTGTAGATATTTTCATAGTGGATGGACCTGATAGAAAAAGCAAGAGAATGAATGTGATCCATCGAGTTGGAAAGAATGAGTGTTGAACTGCATGTGTAATTTCACCCAATCTATAATGATTTTGGCATCGCCATAGATAGCGATGGTTTCTAAACCTAGCCAATTAGTAGCAAATGGTAGTGCAGCCCAGAGTACAATCACCTCTGCTATGTTATTAGTCCCCTCCCCCCTTGCTACCAGAAGTGGTAGAAGTGGTATGGGTTTAGATAAATTACAAAAACCCATATGAAAGAAATGCGTGAAGTCACAGAATCTAAATTTTTTGATCTTGGGATAGAATTCCATGACCCTATCTCTTTGAAGAAGGAGATGATATTTTTGGACTACGTTTTCAAACAACCGAGCATTTTGACACACCCAAATGACAAAGAAATGGAGGGCAAGGCGGTTCTCATTTTCCTCGATCCATCTTCAAAATTCAAGATATACATTTAATTTTATGTAATTGATGAACTTATATATATATATATCATTACTTTTCTCCTCTGTTTAGCACTCTTATGAATTTAAATTTTTGAGGAGTTAAATTGGGTAAGGAATTTGAGATTCAAACATAATCGTTTTAGGGTACTTGTGATTCGAGAATAATAATATTAGTATTAATGTTGGTATTTTATTTTCCTCGATCCATCTTCAAATTCAAGATATAAATTTAATTTTATGTAATGATGAATATATATATATATATATATATATATATATATATATATATATATATATATATATATATATATATATATATATATATATATATATATATATATATATATATATATATCATTGCTTTTTCTCCTCTCGTTTTTTGGCACTCTATGAATTTAAATTTTTGAGAGTTAAATTGGGTAAGGAATTTGAGATTCAAACATAATCGCTTTTTAGGGTAATTTTGATTCAGAGAATAATAATTAGTGTTAATGTTGGTATTTTTACTAGGCATAACCCTATCGGAAGGAGCATGTTTTGTGATTAGGCTAATTAATCTTTTTGATGTGATGGTCTAGATTGAAAGATGCCGGTATATTCTCGTCGTCGCCACTAAATCAATGGATGAAATTCAAAAAGGTAACTTCCTTCAGATCTAAATCACGTGTTTAAACCATACTTAAATTAATTTTTTACAAAACATGATTAAAAATTTACTGTGCCATTTGTTGAGCGCCACCTATCAAATTAGGGTAAAGTGGGTAAATGAACATGGGCGGAATGGAGAAAACGTGGCAGCTCATCCTCAAAGGTCGACGTTCTCATGCAACATTAATGTTATTGGGCGGAATGGAACGTTCTCTTGCAACGTGGGCGGAATGGAACGCGGGCCACGCGTAGAGAAATGTTATTGGGCAGAATGAAATGTTCTCATGCAACGTGGGCGGAATGGAACGCAGGCCACGCTTAGAGAAATGTTATTTGGCGGAAAGGAATTAACTATGAAACAGAGCGTTGTAATTTGCAGACTACGTCCCATAAAACTGAGACCGGCAAAATCGATAGCGAGATGAAGCTTACATAATGGAATGGATTCCCGGTATAATATTCTCGAACGCTTTTAACATAAGAGCTGGTATTTGAATCAAATTTTTATACCGTATTCTCTATTGGTTGATACATAAACAAGAGCTTTCGAAATGATGAATAAGCTAGTAAAATATTATGTTTCAAATTTACAGAAATGCCGATGCTTTCAAATAATAATATTTGAAAGTTTTAGACTTTATTATTATCATTGTAATTACAATTAAAAATTAGTATTTTTAATTATTATTGCAAATAATGTTCTTAGAAGAAATTATTTAGGGTGATTAATAAGAATGCACGTGGTGTAATTTAGTTATAGAATTGGCATGCAATTTAGTTCATAGCAGTTGGTTGAGATTTTAGAAATTATGTTTTATGCAAAGTTATCTAATTTTAAATATAGGTTTAAAGTGTAGCCGATGCATGTGAGATGAATAAATTTAAGTAACATCTTTAAACAAATGGTTAAAGTGTAGTTAAAGTTAGTGAAAGCATTAAACTGAATTAACATGCACGTCCACAATAAGCAAATGGTAGATCTAAATGTATGATTTAGGTTTGATATTAATGTTAAGGTGGAGGTTTTTATGGCTTAAGTTTGATATTAATGTGTTTTCACCGATGATAGTTAGGAGGTTTTTATAGCTCAAAAGATGTATGATATAAATATTAAAGATTTAAGTTATAATATGAAAAGTGATTTTTATGAATAATTACTAAATTAATATTAAAATATTTAATAATTTTAACAATAAATTTTAAATATTATTTTTATTTTTAAAATTTTGTTACATTTATATATTTCACAATATTTTTTCTGAAAATCTCAAAATATTTGAATATAGTATTTAAGGAATATTGGGCGGAGTATTTAAGGTAAATGAACCTGGGCGGAATGGAGAAAACATGGCACCTCATCCTCAAAGGTTGACGTTCTCATGCAACATTAATGTTATTGGGCGGAATGGAACATTCTCATGCAACGTGGGCGGAATTGAACGTGGGCCACGCATAGTTGTTATGGAACGTGGGCGAGAAATGTTATTGGGCGGAATGGAACGTTCTCATGCAACGTGGCTGGAATGGAACGTGGGCCACGCGTAGGTGTTATGGAACGTGGGTGAGAGCGAGCAGGTGAGCGGCTTGTTCATGAAGGCGGATGGAAGTGAGCTGGCAGAACATTTCAGGTTCAACTTCATAACGTTTCAGGTGAGCATATCAGGTTCATAACGTTTCCCAACCGTCCGTCCTGAAAATTTCGTGTATCAAGAATTTCAAGCCACGAACAATTTCGGCCCTTGCGCGGCTTTTGCTTCTTGAAAACGTTTAGCGACTAGAAAAACCGTAAATTTTTTGCTCAAATTCGTCCTATGACAAATATCGATCTATTAACCAGCTGCGACTGCTGAAGGTATAAATATTTTAGGTTTCAACGCTTTTGCTTGAAGTTTTTCCCACAAAGTTTGTATTTGCAGAAAATCTTAATGTTTCGCTCTGGAAATTTTAATTGTGAGGAGCTCTCTTTACAGATCCGTGCGCCGGATGTGAAGAGTATTCACCGAGCGGAGGAGAGTATCGTGGGGCGCGGGTTACAGAGTATCACTGTGCAAGCCATTATTACAGGTATCTTCGGTGTGTTCCATAATTATATTCTACAATGTTTTTGACGTCGGGTTACATTGCCATTCTTTAACTTAGATTTTGAATGAAAATTTAGAACGGATAATGAAAACTTACTTTGCGTCTCTTTACATTAAATTATGAACGAAAATTATTTGAATCAAATTTTTATACCGTATTCTCTATTGGTTGATACATAAACAAGAGCTTTCGAAATGATGAATAAGCTAGTAAAATATTATGTTTCAAATTTACAGAAATGCCGATCCTTTCAAATAATAATATTTGAAAGTTTTAGACTTTATTATTATCATTGTAATTACAATTAAAAATTAGTATTTTTAATTATTATTGCAAATAATGTTCTTAGAAGAAATTATTTAGGGTGCTTAATAAGAATGCACGTGGTGTAATTTAGTTATAGAATTGGCATGCAATTTAGTTCATATCAGTTGGTTGAGATTTCGCAAATTATGTTTTATGCAAAGTTATCTAATTTTAAATATAGGTTTAAAGTGTAGCCGATGCATGTGAGATGAATAAATTCAAGTAACATCTTTAAAACAAATGGTTAAAGTGTAGTTAAAGTTAGTGAAAGCATTAAACTGAATTAACATGCACGTCTGCAATAAGAAAATGGTAGATCTAAATCTATGATTTAGGTTTGATATTAATGTTAAGGTGGAGGTTTTTATGGCTTAGGATAATGAAAACATACTTTGCAGCTCTTTACATTAAATTATGAATGAAAAGTTTAAACCGATAATGAAAATATGAAGGTGGTAGACCATCAAATTCACAAAAACTTGCTTTCGCGCTCTTTACATTATATTATCAATGAAAACTTTAAACGGATAATGAAAATATGCTAGTTGTAGAGCATCATATTCGGAATAACTTACTTTGTCACTCTTTACATTAAATTATGAATGAAAAGTTAAAACGGACAAGTGTTTATTTTTAACTTGAAAAGAAACATTGTTCTCACCAAAAAGGATAATATGTGAGATTAACTCTTCATTCTCAGGAAATAATTTAGACTTTTACATTAAATTATGAATGTAAAATTAAAATGGATAATTGATAAAATACAGTGGCGTAAATATATTTTTTAATTTAAAGGGAAATATTATTTTTGGTAAGTTAATATGGACTCAACAATAACCCTAAATAATAATTGCTAACCCTAAATAATAACTTTTGTGAAAAGGTTGTTTAAATCGAAAAAGCTGAAGTTGAATCTTGGGTCATAGAGTTGAGGCGACTTGGGTTATAGATTCAAAGAGTTCCATAGCATATGCAGTAGTTATTTTGTTTTTGTACTTCCTTGAATAAATCAATTTGAAATTCATTGACACTTGAAATCGTGTAAGTTTGGGCATAGTCATTTCTACATAACACAAGAAAAGGCCAGGATTTTTTAATAAATTGAAGTCCCAGGATTATTCTTTTTATTAAGTATTGATTTTCATGAGAAGCGAATAGGAATATATGAAAGTTACACTTATTTAAATTGTGTATCAAATTAAAAAGATGTTTATAAAATATATTATTAAAATAGTTTTAATATGTCTATGTTTTATATTTATTTTGAAACTTTAATTAATTAAATATTAAAATAAATAATAAAAATATATTACTAAAATAATTTTGATTCACTATTATGGTGTTTCAATTTATTAATTTTAATATTCACATAATTGTAATTTTTTCAAATTTATTTTCAAATTTTATATTTATTTTTGATATTGTAGTTTAATTAAATATAAAAAAATGAAATAATCAAATTAATTATAGGATAATTTTAATTTGTTAATATCATGTGTTTTTTTATTTATTTTTTTACTCTCAATGATTGTAGTAAATTTGAGATTCTAATAAATTTAATATCTACACTTAAAAAAAAATGAAAATATTAATAAAGATCTCTATATAAATAAAAATATAATATAAAAAATAAGAAGGTATCCTTTTTTTTTTTTTTTTTAAATACACTTAGGTTTATTTAAATATTTTTTTCTATTTTTATTTTAAATACATAAAATTTTAAATTATTTAATTTTTTATGAGAAAAAAAATAAATTAATGACTTTTTATTTTTAATATATAATTTTTTATTTTTATTATAAAATTATATTTTATTTATAAACCATATGTATAATATGTATAAAGTTCAATGAGTAATATCAAATAAATTTAATCATTTCGAAACACCATTAAATATTGATTTCAAATATAAAAAATATAGATAAGGAATCAATATAATATCTAGATATTAGATATTGACTTGTACAAATTTCATGGATATTTGATTAGTAGCAACTATCTTTGGAATAAATAGATTAATGGGAATTTGATTTATAGAGGTTTTGTAAGTTTATCTATATTTTTCACAAACTTAGGAGTGCAGTTTTTATTTTATTTTATTTTTTTAAGCTATAATCAACCTTATTTAATAATTAAAATTATTAATCATAATATTATTAAAAATTTACAAAGGCATATAATATATTTTGATATTAGGATTAAAATTAATGTTACCCACTATTAACAAATATTAATATTAATGTCACTCTTAATATTAATTAAATGTTATTGATATTATGTTTAATTAATATTATCAATATTAATATTAAAGTTAATAATAATAATACATTAACTATTATTATACTTTGTTATATATTTATTACTGTAATAATAATTTGCATTAGTATTTGATATTAAATAATTAATATATAGGAATATACTAATATTAATAAATAAATAAGTTTTATTATTAATATTAATTAATTTGAATAAGAATAAGAATATTATTTTTAATATTATTAATATTAAATCCTTGTGTTTATTACTTTTGGTTTATAATATAAATAATCGATCAATGTCATCCATGATCAAATGTCACATTCTGACAAACATTGTCTCAATATGAAAATCACCCATGGCCAACCATGGTCATAGTTGGTCGAACATCGCATTGTGACAACAATTGTCTCAATGTTTAAATCAATTCCCTTCGGTTCACCAATTCCTTTGGTTTATAATTTGTTGGGTAATGGTTTTCCCTTGGGTTCACCAATTCCTTTGGTTTATAATATTAAACCCTTGGGTTTATTAGTTCTTTTGGTTTATAATATAAATAATTGATCAATGTCATCCATGATCAAATGTCACATTCTAACAAACATTGTCTCAATATGAAAATCACCCATGGCCAACCATGGTCATAGTTGGTCGAACGTCGCATTCTGACAACAATTGTCTCAATGTTTAAATCAATTCCCTTGGGTTCACCAATTCCTTTGGTTTATAATTTGTTAGGTAATGGTTTCCTTTGGGTTCACCAATTCTTTTGGTTTATAATATTAAACCCTTGGGTTTATGTCATCCACGATCAAATGTCACATTCTGAAAATCATTGTCTCAATATGAATATCACCCATGGCCAACCATGGTCATAGTTGGTCGAATGTCGCATTGTGACAACAATTGTCTCAATATTTAAATCAATTCCCTTGGGTTCACCAATTCCTTTGGTTTATAATATTAAACCCTTGGGGTTATTAGTTATTTTGGTTTATAATATGAATAATCGATCAATGTCATCCATGATCAAATGTCGCATTGTGAGAACAATTGTCTCAATGTTTAAATCAATCCCCTTGGGTTCACCAATTCCTTTGGTTCATAATATTAAACCCTTGGGTTTATTAGTTCTTTTGGTTTATAATATGAATAATCGATCAATGTCATCCATGATCAAATGTCACATTCTGACGAATATTGTCTCAATATGAAAATAACTCATGGCCAACCATGGTCATAGTTGGTCGAACGTCGCATTGTGACAACAATTGTCTCATTGTTTAAATCAATTCCCTTGGGTTCACCAATTCCTTTGGTTTATAATATTAAACCCTTGGGTTTATTAGTTCTTTTGGTTTATAATATGAATAATTGATCAATGTCATCCATCATCAAATTTTCTGAATATGAAATCAGCCATGGCCAACCATGGTCATACTTGGTCCAACGTCGCATTGTGACAACAATTGTCTCAATGTTTAAATGAATTCCCTTGGGTTCAGCAATTCCTTTGGTTTATAATTTGTTGGGTAATGGTTTTCCCTTGGGTTCACCAATTCCTTTGGTTTATAATATTAAACCCTTGGGTTTATTAGTTCTTTAGCTTTATAATATGAATAATCGATCAATGTCATCCATGATCAAATGTCACATTCTGACAAATATTGTCTCAATATGAAAATCACCCATGGCCAACCATGGTCATAGTTGGTCTAACGTCGCATTGTGACAACAATTGTCTCAATGTTTAAATCAATTCCCTTGGGTTAACCAATTCCTTTGGTTTATAATTTGTTGGGTAATGGTTTTCCCTCGGGTTCACAAATTCCTTTGGTTTATAATATTAAACCCTTGTGTTTATTAGTTATTTTGGTTTATAATATAAATAATCGATCAATTTCATCCATGTTTAAATCAATTCCCTTGGGTTCACCAATTCCTTTGGTTTATAATTTGTTGGGTAATGGTTTTCCCTTGGGTTCACCAATTCTTTTGGTTTATAATATTAAACCCTTGGGTTTATTAGTTCTTTTGGTTTATAATATGAATAATGACAACAATTGTCTCAATGTTTAAATGAATTCCCTTGGGTTCACCAATTCGTTTGGTTTATAATTTGTTCGGTAATGGTTTTCCCTTGGGTTCACCAATTCCTTTGGTTTATAATATTAAACACTTGGGTTTATTAGTTCTTTTGGTTTATAATATAAATAATAGATCAATTTCATCCATGATCAAATGTCACATTCTGACAAACATTGTCTCAATATGAAAATCAGCCATGGCTAACCATGGTCATAGTTGGTCGAACGTCGCATTCTGACAGCAATTGTCTGAATGTTTAAATCAATTCCCTCGGGTTCACCAATTCCTTTGGTTTATAATTTGTTGGGTAATGGTTTTCCATTGGGTTCACCAATTCCTTTGGTTTATAATATTAAACCCTTGGGTTTATTACTTCTTTTGGTTTATAATATAAATAATCGATCATTGTCATCCATGATCAAATGTCACATTCTGACAAACATTGTCTCAATATGAAAATCACACATGGCCAACCATGGTCATAGTTGGTCGAACGTCGCATTGTGACAACAATTTTCTCAATGTTTAAATCAATTCCCTTGGGTTGACCAATTCCTTTGGTTTATAATTTGTTGGGTAATGGTTTTCCCTTGGGTTCACCAATTCTTTTGGTTTATAATATTAAACCCTTGGGTTTATGTCATCCATGATCAAATGTCGCATTCTGACAAACATTGTCTCAATTTGAATATCACCCATGGCCAACCATGGTCATAGTTGGTCGAACGTCGCATTGTGACAACAATTGTCTCAATGTTTAAATCAATTCCCTTGGGTTCACCAATTCCTTTGGTTTATAATTTGTTGGGTAATGGTTTTCCCTTCGGTTCACCAATTCTTTTGGTTTATAATATTAAACCCTTGGGTTTATGTCATCCACGATCAAATGTCACATTCTGACAAACATTGTCTCAATATGAATATCACCCATGGCCAACCATGGTCATAGTTGGTCGAACGTCGCATTGTGACAACAATTGTATCAATATTTAAATCAATTCCCTTGGTTTATTACTCTCTTGAGTTTAAAATACTAATTCTGAGGGTTTCTTAATTTCTTAGATTTTTCAGTTTAAAATATTAATTCTTAGGGTTTATTAATCTTTGTTGTTTATAATATTCATCTGTTAGGTTTATGATATTTATCCCTTGGGTTCGCTGATTCCTCTGCTTTATAACATTAAACCCTTGGGTCTATTAGTTCTTTTGGTTTATAATGTTAATAATCTTGTTGGTTTATTAATATCTTATGTTTAAAATATTGATTCTTATGGATTATTAATTTATTAGGTTTTTTAGTTTAAAATATCAATTCTTATGGTTTATTAATCTCTTGTGTTTTTAATATTGATCCCTTATGTTTATAATATTTATCCCTTGGGTTCACCAATTCCTATGGTTTATAATATTTAAACCTTTGGTTAATATTAATAATATTATAATATTACTAATAATCATTTTAAATAAATATTCAAATATTTATTAATAATGATTATTAGTAATATTATAATATTATTAATAAATATTTAAATATTTATTAATAATGTTTATTATTAATATTATAATATTTTAATATTTATTTAGTAATATTAATAATATTATAATATTACTAATAATCATTATAAATAAATATTTAAATATTTATAAATAATCATTATTAGTAATATTATAATATTATTAATATATATTATTAATAATATAATCAACTATGATATAATATATATTATTAATATATTATTAGTTCTTTTGGTTTATTAATAATATAACCATCTATAATATTAATATATAAATAAATATTAAATTATTATATATTATTAATATTATTTTTATATTAATATATATATTATATATATATTAATATATATAATATATATTAATATAAAAATAATATATATATATATTATATCACCCATGGGTGATATATATATTATATCACCCATGGCCAACCATGGACCAACTATGACCATGGTTGGCCATGGGTGATTTTCATATTGAGACAATGTTTGTCAGAATGTGACATTTGATCATGGATGACATTGATCGATTATTTATATTATAAACCAAAAGAACTAATAAACCCAAGGGTTTAATATTATAACTCAAAGTTGATGAACCCGAGGAAGAATAGTGCCCAACAAATTATAAACCAAAGGAATTGGTGAACCCAAAGGAATCGATTTAAACATTGAAACAATTGTTGTCACAATGCGGCGTTGGACCAACTATGACCATGGTTGGCCATGGGTGATTTTCATATTGAGACAATATTTGTCAGAATGTGACATTTGATCATGGATGACATTGATCGATTATTCATGTTATAAACCAAAAGAACTAATAAACCCAAGGGTTTAATATTATAAACCAAAGGAATTGGTGAACCCAAGGGAATTGATTTAAACATTGAGAAAATTGTTGTCACAATGTGACGTTAGACCAATTATGACCATTGTGTATAGTAATTTTCTGTGGGAACAATGACTATTCGAGAATGTGATGGAAATCATGAATGACGTGTCGATTATTCATAATATAAACCAAGGAACTAATAAACCAGGGATATAATATATAATAAAGGAATTTGGTAATTGAGACAGTGCAAACATTGAGACGATTGTTCTAATCGCATTTTTATTCGTCATGAAACATTGATCAATTATTCATATTATAAACCAAAATAAATAATAACCCCAAGGGTTTAATATTATAAACCAAAGGAATTGGTGAACCCAAGGGAATTGATTTAAATATTGAGACAATTGTTGTCATAATGCGACATTCGACCAACTATGACCATGGTTGGCCATGGGTGATATTCATATTGAGACAATGATTTTCAGAATGTGACATTTGATCGTGGATGACATAAACCCAAGGGTTTAATATTATAAACCAAAAGTGAAAGTGAACTTAACCATTACCTAACAAATTATAAACCAAAGGATTTGGTGAACCCAAGGGAATTGATTTGAACATTGAGACAATTGTTGTCACAATGCGACATTGGACCAACTATGAGCATGGTTGGACATGGGTGATTATCATATTGAGAGAATGTTTGTCAGAATGTGACATTTGATCATGGAAGACATTTATCAATTATTCATATTATAAACCAAAAGAACTAATAAACCCAGGGGTTTAATATTATAATCCAAAGGAATTTGTAAACCCAAGGGACAACTATTACCCAACAAATTATAAACCAAAGTTGAAATTGAATTTAAGGAATTGATTTAAACATTAGAATAATTATTATCGAAATCTGGCGATTGATAACTCTGGCCATAGTTGTATAGGTATTTTTCATATTGAGACAATGTTTCAATCGAGAAATGACATTTGTCATAAGATGACATTGTCAAATTATTTATATTATAAACCAAAACTAATAAACCGAAAAGGGATTTAATATAATAAACCAAAGGTGAAACGAACCTAAAGAAGCGCCATTACTAACAAAATTATAAACCAGAGAAATTGGTGATTAGTGAAATATTTAACAGATTGATAGATAAATTATTATATTATAAACAAAAGAACTAATAAACACAAGGATTTAATATTAATAATATTAAAAATAATATTCTTATTCTTATTCAAATTAATTAATATTAATAATAAAACTTATTTATTTATTAATATTAGTACATTCCTACATATTAATTATTTAATATCAAATACTAATGCAAATTATTATTACAGTAATAAATATATAACAAAGTATAATAATAGTTAATGTATTATTATTATTAACTTTAATATTAATATTGATAATATTAATTAAACATAATATCAATAACATTTAATTAATATTAAGAGTGACATTAATATTAATATTTGTTAATAGTGGGTAACATTAATTTTAATCCTAATATCAAAATATATTATATGCCTTTGTAAATTTTTAATAATATTATGATTAATAATTTTAATTATTAAATAAGGTTGATTATAGCTTAAAAAAATAAAATAAAATAAAAAATGCACTCCTAAGTTTGTGAAAAGTATAGATAAACTTACAAAACCTCTATAAATCAAATTGCCATTATTCTATTTATTCCAAAGATAGTTGCTACTAATCAAATATCCATGAAATTTGTACAAGTCAATATCTAATATCTAGATATTATATTGATTCCTTATCTATATTTTTTATTTTTGAAATCAATATTTAATGGTGTTTCGAAATGATTAAATTTATTTGATATTACTCATTGAACTTTCTACATATTATACATATGGTTTATAAATAAAATATAATTTTATAATAAAAATAAAAAATTATATATGAAAAATAAAAAGTCATTAATTTATTTTTTTTCTCATAAAAAATTAAATAATTTAAAATTTTATGTATTTAAAATAAAAATAGAAAAAAATATTTAAATAAACCTAAGTGTATTTAAAAAAAAAAAAAAAAAGGATACCTTCTTATTTTTTATATTATATTTTTATTTATATAGAGATCTTTATTAATATTTTCATTTTTTTTTAAGTGTAGATATTAAATTTATTAGAATCTCAAATTTACTACAATCATTGAGAGTAAAAAAAATAAATAAATAAACACATGATATTAACAAATTAAAATTTTCCTATAATTAATTTGATTATTTCATTTTTTTATATTTAATTAAACTACAATATCAAAAATAAATATAAAATTTGAAAATAAATTTGAAAAATTTACAATTATGTGAATATTAAAATTAATAAATTGAAACACCATAATAGTAAATCAAAATTATTTTAGTAATATATTTTTATTATTTATTTTAATATTTAATTAATTAAAGTTTCAAAATAAATATAAAACATAAACATATTAAAACTATTTTAATAATATATTTTATAAACATCTTTTTAATTTGATACACCATTTAAATAAGTGCAACTTTCATATTTTCCTATTCGCTTCTCATGAAAATCAATACTTAATAAAAAGAATAATCCTGGGACTTCAATTTATTAAAAAATCCTGGCCTTTTCTTGTGTTATGTAGAAGTGACTATGCCCAAACTTACAGTATTTCAAGTGTCAATGAATTTCAAACTGATTTATTCAAGGAAGTAAAAAAACAAAATAACTACTGCATATGCTATGGAACTCTTTGAATCTGTAACCCAAGTCGCCTCAACTCTGTGACCCAAGATTCAACTTCAGCTTTTTCGATTTAAACAACCTTTTCAGAAAATTTATTATTTAGGGTTACCAATTATTATTTAGGGTTATTGTTGAGTCCATATTAACTTACCAAAAATAATATTTCCCTTTAAATTAAAAAAGATATTTACGCCACTGTATTTTATCAGTTATCCATTTTAATTTTACATTTATAATTTAATGTAAAAGTCTAAATTATTTCCTGAGAATGAAGAGTTAATCTCACATATTATCCTTTTTGGTGAGAACAATGTTTCTTTTCAAGTTAAAAATAAACACTTGTCCGTTTTAACTTTTCATTCATAATTTAATGTAAAGAGTGACAAAGTAAGTTATTCCGAATATGATGCTCTGCAACCAGCATATTTTCATTATCCATTTAAAGTTTTCATTGATAATATAATGTAAAGAGCGCGAAAGCAAGTTTTTGCGAATTTGATGGTCTACCACCTTCATATTTTCATTATCGGTTTAAACTTTTCGTTCATAATTTAATGTAAAGAGCCGCAAAGTAAGTTTTCATTATCCTAAGCCATAAAAACCTCCACCTTAACATTAATATCAAACCTAAATCATCCATTTAGATCTACCATTTGCTTATTGCAGACATGCATGTTAATTCAGTTTAATGCTTTCACTAACTTTAACTACACTTTAACCATTTGTTTAAAGATGTTACTTGAATTTATTCATCTCACATACATCGGCTACACTTTAAACCTATATTTAAAATTAGATAGCTTTGCATAAAACATAATTTGTGAAATCTCAACCAACTACTATGAACTAAATTGCATGCCAATTCTATAACTAAATTACACCACGTGCATTCTTATTAAGCACCCTAAATAATTTCTTCTAAGAACATCATTTGCAATAATAATTAAAAATACTAATTTTTAATTGTAATTACAATGATAATAATAAAGTCTAAAACTTTCAAATATTATTATTTGAAAGGATCGGCATTTCTGTAAATTTGAAACATAATATTTTACTTGCTTATTCATCATTTCAATAGCTCTTGTTTATGTATCAACCAATAGAGAATACGGTATAAAAATTTGATTCAAATACTTTTCGTTCATAATTTAATGTAAAGAGATGCAAAGTAAGTTTTCATTATCCGTTCTAAATTTTCATTCAAAATCTAAGTTAAAGAATGGCAATGTAACCCGACGTGAAAAACATTGTAGAATATAATTATGGAACACACCGAAGATACCTGTAATAATGGCTTGCACAGTGATACTCTGTAACCCGTGCCCCACGATACTCTCCTCCGCTCGGTGAATACTCTTCACATCCGGCGCACAGACCTGTAAAGAGAGCTCGTGACAATTAAAATTTCCAGAGCGAAACATTAAGATTTTCTGCAAATACAAACTCTGTGGGAAAAACTTCAAGCAAAAGCGTTCAAACCTAAAATATTCATACCTTCAGCAGTCGCAGCTGGTTAATAGACCGATATTAGTCACAGGACGAAATCGAGCAAAAAATTTACTTTTTTTCTAGTCGCTAAATGTTTTGAGGAAGCAAAAGCCGCGCAAGGGCCGAAATTGTTCGTGGCTTGAAATTCTTGATACACGAAATTTTCAGGACGAACGGTTGGGAAACGTTATGAACCTGATATGCTCACCTGAAACTTTATGAAGTTGAACCTGAAACGTTCTGCCAACTCATTTCCATCCGCCTTCATGAACAACCTGCTCACCTGCTCGCTCTCGCCCACGTCTTGATGGGTCGACTCCTACGTGCGCGTGGCCCACGCCCATTCCGCCCACGCGTGCATGAGAACGCCGACCTTTGAGGATGAGCTGCCACGTTTTCTCCATTCCACCCAGGTTCATTTACCTTAAATACTCCGCCCAATATTCCTTAAATACTATATTCAAATATTTTGAAATTTTTAGAAAAAATATTGTTAAATATATAAATGTAACAAAATTTTAAAAATAAAAATAATATTTAAAATTTATTGTTAAAATTATTAAATATTTTAATATTAATTTAGTAATTATTCATAAAAATCACTTTTCATATTATAACTTAAATCTTTAATATTTATATCATACATCTTTTGAGCTATAAAAACCTCCTAACTATCATCGGTGAAAACACATTAATATCAAACCTAAGCCATAAAAACCTCCACCTTAACATTAATATCAAACCTAAATCATACATTTAGATCTACCATTTTCTTATTGCGGACGTGCATGTTAATTCAGTTTAATGCTTTCACTAACTTTAACTACACTTTAACCATTTGTTTAAAGATGTTACTTGAATTTATTCATCTCACATGCATCGGCTACACTTTAAACCTATATTTAAAATTAGATAACTTTGCATAAAACATGATTTGTGAAATCTCAACCAACTGCTATGAACTAAATTGCATGCCAATTCTATAACTAAAGTACACCACGTGCATTCTTATTAAGCACCCTAAATAATTTATTCTAAGAACATTATTTGCAATAATAATTAAAAATACTAATTTTTAATTGTAATTACAATGATAATAATAAAGTCTAAAACTTTCAAATATTATTATTTGAAAGGATCGGCATTTCTGTAAATTTGAAACATAATATTTTACTAGCTTATTCATCATTTCGAAAGCTCTTGTTTATGTATCAACCAATAGAGAATACGGTATAAAAATTTGATTCAAATACCAGCCGTTATGTTAAAAGCGTTTGAGAATATTATACCGGGAATCCATTCCATTATGTACGCTTCATCTCGCTATCGATTTTGCCAGTTTCAGTTTTCTGGGACGTAGTCTGCAAATTACAACGCTCCGTTTCATAGTTAATTCCTTTCCGCCCAATAACATTTCTCTACGTGTGGCCCGCGTTCCATTCCGCCGACGTTGCATGAGAACGTTTCATTCTGCCCAATAACATTTCTCTACGCGTGGCCTGCGTTCCATTCCGCCCACGTTGCATGAGAACGTTCCATTCCGCCCAATAACATTAATGTTGCATGAGAACGTCGACCTTTGAGGATGAGCTGTCACGTTTTCTCCATTCTGCTCAAGTTCATTTACCCACTTCACCCTAATTTGATAGGTGGCGCTCAACAAATGGCACAGTAAATTTTTAATCATGTTTTGTAAAAAATTAATTTAAGAATGGTTTAAACACGTGATTTAGATCTGCAAGGAAGTTACTTTTTTGAATTTAATCTATTGATTTAGTGGCGACGACCAGAATATACTGGCATCTTTCAATCTAAACCATCAGATCAAAAATATTAATTAGCCTAATCACAAAACATGCTCCTTCCGATAGGGGGTTACGCCTATCGGCGTAAAAATGTGACATTAATTCCTCCAAAGTCTACAATTTTATTTCCTATGTAAGGATTGCATTCGTTACTTCAACATAATTCAGGTATATGAACGAGTCTTCACAGTTGATAGTCCAATGTATATTCTATGTGGAGTTTCGTTTTTAACAACGCTCATTTTTGACCCGAAAACAAAAATAATTGTGAAATCAAAAGTATTTTTTGAACTATAAAAGTGCCAGACCATACTACACCATTAGCTATATTATTATTATCCATGTTTATTAGCTCGAATGAAATCAAAATCTGTTAATAAACTTCCCTAATCATTTCTGAAAGTAGTTGAGCCTTTGTTAATAAACTAAATTCATCATTTTTCAAAATGGTTGAATATCCTAAGCTAAATGTAGAAAAGGGTTGATATGAAACAAGTTTAGTATTTTCTATTTTGTAGATTGTGGTAAACAACATGTCCAATTTTATACAGCTCCCATCTTGTTCACTGCATAGATATTGTTCTTAAGCACATCTTAAGGTCACATTTCCATTGTTCTCAAAATCTTCTACTGTATACCTCGTAATGAAGGCGTTAATATTTATTTTTTAGGGAGTTAG
Organism: Pinus albicaulis; assembly: GCA_034641835.2. Lineage (NCBI taxonomy): Eukaryota > Viridiplantae > Streptophyta > Pinopsida > Pinales > Pinaceae > Pinus > Pinus albicaulis. The sequence continues at coordinate 1,275,119,183 of CM076581.1, read as the reverse complement.
TCATATTTTATAATTTTTTTTCCAACTATGTAAGTTTCTAAAACAATAAGGGATCATTCATATTTTCTCTAAAATAGGTTGTAATATTGCTGCCACTTTATATGGTAAGATGAATTATTGCATAGAAACTAATAGACTCCATTGCCTCATCACATTAACTTATTGGAGTGGAGAGCCCATTCAAGTAATCCAATATTTTGTTTTTCTAACACACCAAGAATTTAATAATTACAATGTACAACATCTATGGAAATACAATTGTGCAAGCATGTGCAACTGTATTATGTACATAAAATATTATCATTAGTCAAATAGTATATCTAGACTAAAGGACTAGGATATTAATGTAATTACTAAAAGGTTCCTTATCATTAGTCATACTTATTTGAAGCAAGTACATGAGATATATTTACATCATTCTAAAAAATTTTACATATCACTATCAAAATCAGGTGACTTGGGATCAGGAATAGCTCGGCAAATATTGGTTGTAATTGAAGCCTTTAATAAACATTAAAATAGGAATAAATATTGGAAAATACAATTAAAAATAAGTGATTTTTTCATTCAAATAAATAACACTTCATAGACAATAAATAGATAAAAAGTAATCTAAAATTATTAGTATTATATTGTGAAAAAAAATAGTGCAGACTATCCTCGAGAGTGCTTCGAATCAAGATAGAAAATCAAAGACTCACAAGTCAGAGCATGTTATTTTGACTCAAAAAGTCTGAATTATGATTCTCACAACTAAGACTAATTCATATGTTGAAAAAAAGAGAAGATGAAAATACAATCACACATTTGGCTTGTTTTTCCATCTCTGATTCGGAGCAGACAACAAGAATGCCTATCAACTTTTTTTGTATCCCTCCTTTGCACTTTGATTTTATTTAATTTCCCAATTTTTACCATTTCCATTTCAACTTTCAATACTTGGCCTAATAGTGTCATTCTCAAATCCATGGGCACTTGCTACAATTTAATGTCACTATAAGTTTCATTGAGTAATGAGTTGTGGTAATTTACAACCATCTCACAGAAGTGGTTTTCTATGTCATATGCCACATGATTATATGTTTCATATTCATAATCCTACATATAATGAAAGAGACATGTAAGTACCTTGGAAAGTGTAGTAAAATGAGAATTGTATATTTTTCCTTGGCCAATAATGTTTTTGATTCAACACGATTTCCAGAGTAGGTCGTTATTTCTAATCCAATCCATTCAAAAATTATGAAATCCAAATGTGCAATTCCATCCCTCACTATCCATCATTGATGTTTCTTCTCTATCTGGAATGTGACTATATTGGTTTCTCTATTATCATTCTCATATTGATATAAATAATACTAAACAGGTACAATAAGGAAATGAATTTCTTCCTTGCTTACAACTGAAGGCATGGGAAAATAGCAAAAAGAAACCTTACAGTTTGGTCATAGAGCATTCGTGACTTACTCCATGGGACTAAATTCAAACTTAAGGTTATATAGAAAAAATAAAGCTTGAACTCTATCTCTATGTCTTTCACTTGACTTGAACTCTCTACCTGCTACAAATATGGCAACAAATACAACCCTTCTTAGGAGTGTGTACATTAGTTATGCTCTTCTGTGTACTCTATGCGTATATTTTTTTTCTTATTGTGTGTTTCTATCTTTGTTTCATTCGTTGATGTGAAGTTCATGAAGTTTTTTAATATTTTCCATCTGCGCTTATGTATCAAATTTCACTTAGACCTATAAATTTTTCATTACTCATTACTTTCTTCTTAGGCTACACATAATGGTGCTTTATGCTTGCTATCCAAATATAAAGGCATGGAGGCCAGTCACAATTGGTGATTCATGGCTTTCATGGAGATATGGCGCAAAATATATTAAAGTGGGTGTCCAGATGGATGCACCCTACAATGAATTTCTCTGAGCATTCATTTACAAGAAAAAAAGGGCTTAAGGGCTAGTGGTTACAGGGTTAGACCAATAGGTTTCTTTATCACTAGAAAAAAATATATTAATTTATATTCTTTAAGTGGTGAATACATTTCCTTCTACCTCTCATTCTCGTATGGGTTATTCCCATAAGCTCTTATGGCTCATTCCCATCAAATAGAAGAATCTAGGCTTAGGGTCTAGGCTCACTCAGGGTCGTGCGTCTAGGGTCCAATAGATTCCCCATTTGTATTATGATCAGATGTTTCCCTATACCTGTGAATCCCTTAACTAACTTGTATAATTCGTCTTATTGGATCTATTTTGCAATTGAAGGAATTAATGGTTAATTCTCACACATTTTTGGTTGTACACAAATAGAAACTAAGACATATGTATTATGAGCAATAATATGATATATAATAGGCTGAAACTTATGAATTTTTATTAAAAAACTAAGGTAAAAACAATTCAAATCACATATGACCCTTTATTATATCTGAGAAGCAGATGAATGACTCGAAATATGCAATTTACCCAACCTTTTGACTAATAGATGGGGAGGCACACTAAACATCACATGCAGTATCACTCCTACCTAAATATGCTCATGGTAGGTAGTTAGTTGAATATGCTACTAACTAAACTAAATTGATTTACTGAGCTTGAGCTCAGATGATATAAATGCTATTGGGATATAGATCCCCTTTCTCTTTATATATTATCCTATCATGTTGGTTATATCTGAGCTGAGACGTACCCAAAATATAATACCCATTACGTGATGCATGAGCCTCTTTTTCAAGAATACATAACCTAACCTTCATGAGCCCTAATTAGCAGAAAACGTGTAAGTTCCAAAAGTTCCATAAAAAAAACTGCATTGAAAATGGTTGTAAATAAAGAGGTATTTTCCCTCCCCCTTACCAACCTCATGGAGTCAAGATTATTTAAAATGGAAAGCCAAAATGGAAAGCCAATTTTCTTACTCATGGAGAAGAGGAGATTAGCACTAGAATATGCCACAAAGATAAAATTTATAGATATTTTTTTCCGTGACTGGAATCATTGGCAAGTATTTGGGATTGGCCATGTCAAATATGATTTTACCCAAATTACAAACGATATCTTGGAGAGAAAGAGAAGAATAAACATATGAGAACATATGAAAAGAAGCTTTGAAAGAAAAGAAGAAAAATTATGAGATGAAGTACATGTGCGCACTTGTTGATGGAGTGAAAGAGAAGGTTGGGAGTTTCATAGTTGAGCCACTAGGAAACTTTCGTGGTTTTGGAGAGAATTTGAAAATTGGCAAATTGAAGAGGATAATTTATGAAAAAGATATTAGAATTAATATAGGGACATATTCTACCATCCCAAAGTGTGCAACATCGACCACAGGTGGAAGGAGATCAACCATGATAGGATTATAACATGGTTTCCTTATTGGAGTGATCCAGTCAATCCCAAATAATTTAGATATGTATTATTTTCTCCTAGTAGTTCTTGGAAATGCAAAACTGACACAGAAAAGTATGAGAAAGAAAAAATGCTCAAGGATTATGTAGATAAAATTCGAGAAACATATACCAGATGGTTTAAGTCAAAGGATAAGACCAATGGACAATGCTCAAGGATTACATGCATTACATAGATAACATTTGAGCAACATATACCAGATAGCTTAAGTCAAATGATGAGACCAGTAGACAATGCTCAAGTATTACATGCATTACACAGATAACATTTGAGCAACATATACTAGACGGTTAAAGTCAAAGGATGAGACGAGTAAACAGATTATCGTGGAAACATACGTTATTGATAGGCTTTCTACGAGGGTTTTAAATGATAAGGATGATATGAGAAGGATGATGAAAAGTCTTATATGAGAGGGATGATGACAAGGCTCATATAGTGGGTTGTTGCACATTGAAAGCAGAAAATGTGGCATTAATTCCTCCAAAGTCTCTGCAATGAAAATATTTGTTTAAATTATGGTGCATAGTAATTGATGGTAAATATCAGTGTGATCTAGAGCTATATTTTGAAGGATTTTTATGTTTTGGTAGATTCGTATGAAGCATAACAATGGAAAATATAAAACTATATAACATCAAAAAATTATGGCAAAAAGGAATGCATGTAACTTTGTGTTGTGCCAAGGCCACAACATATTTCACAAAGTAATACTTGATCGAAAGAAAAATTGAATGTATAATACCATCTATACCATATATATAATGAAGTTTCACTAATAATTTTAATAAAATTATTTGAAAATATATACTAAAATACAATATAAATTACAAAAATATATTTCTTTCATGTATTTTCACTTTATTTTTTGGTAAGTCTAACTACTTATTAGATGTCCACCACTAATATCAATCCAAAATTGGGATCAATGCAGAGACCTTTTCCATATTCTACGATAACAATTATCTCTGGCTAGCATGCGAGAGCTTGTCCTCCAACACTTTGAATGTTAAATTGCAGTCAATTCTATAGGATTTATCTTTCTAGCCACTGCTAATGTTTGTGATTATACACAATCATGAGTATCTAAACATAGCACAATGATAGAGAAGAATGAAGATATTATCATATGATGCAGGAATTCATGGTATCTATTGATTTTTTATTCATATTATTGTTAATGATGAGAATCTATAATTAGGTTAAGCTCAGGAGTAAAGGAGTAAATAACGTGACATTCCAATGAATACTGTGGCATCTTACATTCCTCTTTCTCTTTCTCTGTAAGTTATAGGTTTTGTAATATTTTTTAATTAGAAAAATCGTCTGCAATGATTTAAAAGAGATATAAATAATCTATTTGATCAATACATTCCTTAGAAAACATATTTCATGAATGAAGTGCGAGGAGAAGTAAGGTTCCTTCCTGTATTGTAGAGATGGTTTCATACAGTGGAGAAGATGAGAGAGTGGGAAATTTAAACTTCAAATATGGGAACTGTTGAATGAATTAAAAACATCGCACAGCTACCTGGAGGTTAGGGGACCTCGTAGTGGATGTCGACGACGCTATTGGTGGTATTTATTAAATTCAAGGAAATAATATTGAAGAATAAAACAATTTCTCTAGGAAACCCTTAATACTATATATCTCAGCTTGTAATGGTATAACAGACAGTAAAAAAAGTTATTTGTTTGTATTAATATAAGGACGAGTTATATATAAGTTCATTTGAATACTCATGCTGGATGGATTTTAATGTGGAGGCTCCTGATCTTGTATATTTCTTACCAAAAGCTTATCTTTATCATATACTCTAGAAAGAAATGAATTTATTGCAAACTAAACGAGTTCCAAAATTTGATCATAATTTGTATTAACTCCATGTCATGGTTATGATTTTGTTCCTTGTAGTGTAACAAAATTTCTGAAAGAAACTCTCCTACAAAAATTGCACTATTAAAGATAATTATCATTGCTATCACTGAGTTTGATATCACTCTGACTTGAAATACACATCGGCCTCTGAAAATTTTCAACTGAGCATTTCTCAGACTGAAAATCCTCTAATTCTTCACACACACCAGTTGTTTTAATTTTTGAAGTGATTTCAAATATGGACTCCACCGCTCTTTCGTAATTGTGGGGATAATTCCAAAATGGGTAAAACAAAAAAATTTAGTTTAAAATACAAAAGACTTTCTTGTAAAATTTCATCTCTAGTCACTATGTTATAAATAAACTAGATACACCAATACATCCTTCAATGTTTTTCAAATTTGAATTATAAAATATGTATTAATTTTATTTCTCATTTTTAGGGTCAAACAAGTTTCTTTTACATATCAGTACTTGGCTCGATGGCAAGAAAGCATATAGATCAGAAAGCACTGTAATACCAGCAACAATGACAGAATAATAATTAAATTATACACCTCAGTGGGAAGTTGCTGCTTGTTTTACTTTTCTTTGATTTTCATGTGTGTAACATGCCTTGAATCGTTCCTCCATCTTATCTGCTATTGCTACACCACCCTCGTGTTGGCTTGAAAACACAGCAAAATCTTTGGCAAAGTTGAAAATAATTATATTATTTTGTATTAATGGAGAAAAGGTTACACAAGTTGTAATGTATCTCCTTAGTTTAGGATTTGTTCCTAGAGTTTAGGATTTTGTTCGCAACTTCCTGATTTCTGGTGATGTACTTAATGATGTAATTTTTCATTCATGAATGTAGAGTGAACAGAGAGTGATCTCTCAGTTTGAGTGTAGTCTCTAGGTGTAGTACTCACCTAAGAGCTACAACTCCTTCTTTTCAATTCTGCACATATTTTATCTTGGTATCAGAGCTCAGATTGGGTGAGCCTGATATTTTATTGCCTTTGTGGCTGAATCGCCTTTGTGGCCAATTTGCCTTTGTGGCTGAATCACGTTCGTGGTTTAAAGTGCCTTTGTGGCCACGTTTACATGAGAGCTGTGTGCTCACAGAGCTTTGTGCTCGATCGAGCAAGTGGACTGGAGTAACACCTGGCTCACGGACTCAGATGATTTTTTAATCTCTGAGCAAAAGGGGGTTGGCATGCTTTCTATGCTGACATTCATGCCAAGAAGTGCAATTGGCACGTCTGTTCGGCCCATACCCGTGCCAACGCGTCAAATCACGAGATTGGTGCAAAAGCGCACAAAAAACTCGTGCCAAGGATTTTTACTTGCATCTTTTTAATCTGGGCACATAATTTTCGCTCAGAAAGGCACCACCTCACCTTCAGTGGAAGATCCGCGGGAAGCCTCACCTTTGCTGGAAGATCTGCGGAGTTGCAGATCAGAGAAGTTGCAGATCTGTCTGGGAGAGGCAGATTGGATCAATTTTGATCGAATCATTTTTGTGGCTGTATTGGGAAACAAAGGATTTTCTCATTGGAGCGGGATTATTTTGCAGATTTTCCATATATTGCTGGATTTGAATCAATAGGTGGATTAGGAGACTGGCAGAGCAGTGGTAGATCGGTTGTCAGGATCTGACACGTATTGATTTTTATTTTTATTTTTTTTTGTATGAATCAGTTGGGTAGATTCATTTACTTCTAGATCAGTTCAAAATGAGCAATACTATGGAATCATATCTCCATGATTTTGGAAAAATCGATGGATCTAACTTCACGAACTGGAAGTTTAATATTCAGACCTTTCTTAAGGGTTAGAATGCATGGTCGATAGTTATAGGAGATGAGCAGAGGCCGAATTCAAACACAGGAGTGAATACACAGGAGCAAGAATGGGACAAGCAAGAAAAAAAGGCAAAATTTTTGCTGAAGATGTTCGTCAAGGACAACATTATCCCTCATATCAGAGAATGTAAAATGTCCTCTAAGATTTGGACGACCATCAAAATTTTGTATCAGACCTAGAACAAAAATTGAATTATGGCACTCAAAAGCAAGCTGTTTTCAATGAAGATGGACGAAAGCGAGACTACTGCTGCATTCATCGCGCGAGTTAAAGATGTGAAATACGGATTGGGAGACATTGGAGAGAAGGTGTCTGATTCTGATCTCGTCACAATCACATTGAATGGGATGAGAGATGAATATCAAATTTTCATCACTGGATTGGCGGTAAGAGAGAAAGCTCCTACATTTGAATATCTGACAGGGATCTTGCTGCAAGAAGAGGAGCGGCGGAAAAATTTGAAACCCTAGAGTGATGATCTTTCTCTGATGGCAAAACGGCAAGCATTCAGAGGGAAGCACCCACAGCAGCAATCACAGTCGCAACTATAGCAGAGAGGAGGTACATTGCAGAAGAGTTCATATAAAGGTATTTCTATAAATCATCCTGTAAAAATATGTTATTATTGTGGAAAGAAGGGTCATATACAGATGGAATGCCTTAAGAAGCAGGCAGATGATGCAAAGAAAAATTTGGCGATGTTAAAGCATAGAGGATACTTTGTTGAAGAAGATGAAGATCTCAGTCATGAATTTCGACTGCTCACAGTTGACTGTGCCCTTTCAGCATCTAATGAGGACGACATATGGTATGTCGATTCTGGTGCATCCTCTCATATGACAGGTAAAAAGGAATGTTTTGAAATTCTTGAAGAAAGTACATATGGATCAAAAAATTATTTAGGAGATGATAGTGGATACTAGATTAAAGGCTATGGGGATATTCCGATAAAATTTCCAAATGGTGATATTAGTCGTCTTAAAAATGTCTTATATGTCCCCGGAATTAATAAAAATCTAATATCTGTATCCATGATAATTGATCAAGATATGCAAGTCGAATTCTTCAAGACTCATTGTGTCATAAAGGATTACATGAAAGAAATTTTTGCAACAGGCGTGCTCGTAGGAAGCCTATACAGACTGGATGTAAAAAGTATACCACAGTGAGCCATGGCTGCAGGTGGATCGACAACCGAAAAGCTCTGGCATCAAAGATTTGGTCATATGAATTTGTAGGACCTCATGTTATTGCAGAGAATAGGTATGGTTGAGCGACTCCCTATCTTTCATAATACTCAGTTAAATTGTGATGGATGTGCCTTAGGTAAAATGCATAGAGAAGAGTTCCCTGTGCATGATAGAAGGAAGGAAAGAGATATCCTAGAACTAGTGCACACTGATGTATGCGGACCTATGCAGACGAGGTCACTAGGTGGAGCATATTACTTTCTTTTATTTACTGATGACTGCACTAGATATTCATGGGTTTATTTTCTGAATAAAAAGAGTTAGAATTTCTAGTATTTTATAGAATTTAAAACCTTGGTGGAAAAACAATTTGGAAAGAGCATAAAAATTCTTCGTTCTGATCAAGGGGGAGAATACAGGTTAGGGGAATTCATGAAATTCTACAAATCTCACGGGATTGTTCAACATTTTACAGTGCCACACACATCATAGCAGAATGGAGTGGTAGAGCGCAAGAACAGAACCTTAGTGGAGTGTGCAAGGAGAATGTTAGAAGTTAAGGATCTATCTAATAGTTTTTGGGCAGAAGCTATTAATACTGCTATATATTTAAAGAACAGAAGTCCTACTAGATATCTTGGCTTCAAAAATCCTTTTGAAGCTCTATATGGACTCAAACCAGCAGTAAATCATTTAAGAGTACTAGGGTCAAAAGCATTTGCTCATATACCCAAAGCTGATAGGAAGAAATTAAACCCTAAAGCTGTTAAATGCATCTTTGTTGGATATGGCACATAATTTAAGGCATATAAGTTGTTCAATCCTGAGTCTCATAAGATATTTGCAAGCAGGGATGTAGTGTTTCATGAATAGGTTCAAGAAGGGAAATATGACATTGGTGATTATTGGCACATTCCATTGTTGATGAATGAAAGTAGCGAGGATGAACGAGAGCAAGAGTAGAAACATGAGCAGAAAGAAGAGTAGAAAGAAGACAAGAAAGAAGAACAGGAAGAAGGTGATAATGCAAGCCCAAATAAAGATGAAGAAAACAAACTTGAGGTAAGTCCCCTACCAAGGAGATCAAGTAGGAAGACTCAAAAACCATCCAGATTGAAAGACTATGCTTTGATGTCAAATATTTTGAATATTCTAGAACCCACTAATTACAAGGAAGCTAGTCAATTTGAGGCATGGAGTGCTGCAATGAATGAAGAGATAGAATCTGTTCTTAGAAATAACACTTGGGATTTAGTTGAACTGCCTAAAGATAAAACACCCATAGGAGTAAGTGGATGTTTAAACCAAAAATGAATGCAGATGGAAGTATAGAAAAACTAAAGCTAGGCTAGTTGCAAAGGGGTACTCACAGCAAGAAGGTATATATTTTGATGATACCTTGGCACCTGTAGCAAAGTTAAATACTATCAGAATGCTTATTTCTTTAGCAACTAGATATAATTGGGAGCTACACCAGCTTGATGTTAAATCTACATTTTTAAATGGTGAATTAAGAGAAGAAATTTACTTAGTACAGTGTGAAGGGTTTGTAAAAAAGGGGGAGGAACATCTTGTTTGTAGATTGAAAAAGGCACTATATGGCTTAAAGCAAGCACCCAGGTCTTGGTGCAAAAATATTGATTCTTTATTTTTAGAGCATGGTTTTCATAGGAGTTTGAATGACCCAAATTTGTATACCAAGTACAATAATCAGGGGCAGATTATCTTGATTTCTTTGTATGTAGATGACATGATTATAACAGGAAATGCAGATAATTTAATCAAAGAAATCAAAGGGCTCATGGCACAAGTTTTTGAAATCAAATATCTCAGAATTCTCCATTACTGTCTGGGATTAGAAGTATGGAGAGATACTGGATAGAATTTCCTTACTCAAGGAAAGTATGCCAGAAGTTTGCTGGAAAAATTTGGCATGGATCAGTGTAGGTCAGCAGCAACACCATTGCAGTAGAATTTGAAATTACGCAGTGACAATGGCACTAAGGAGGTGGATGCCACTATGTACAAACAACTAGTTGGGAGTTTGATATATCTCACAACAACTAGACCAGACTTGGCATACATTGTTAGTGTGTTGAGCCAATTCATGTCAACACCACATGAAAGTCACTGGGTTGCAGCAAAAAGTGTGTTGAGGTATCTTTGTGGTACTGTTAATTATGGAATTTTATACACTAACACAGCTGATGTTATTCTAGCACGTTTTTCAGATTCAGACTGGGTAGGTAACTTGGATGATAGAAGGTCTATCACAGGTTACGCATTCAGCATAGGATCTGGGGTCATAGCATGGAGCAGCAAAAATCAAAGTACTGTAGCACTGTCTTCATGTGAAGCTAAGTACCAAGCATTGTGTGCAGCAGCATGTGAAGCGATCTGGTTGAGAAGGCTTGTCAATGATGCAGGAGAAGAATATAATAACTCTACTTCCATCAAAATCGACAACCAGAGCACTATTAAACTAGCATACAATGCAGTGTTTCATAAAAACACCAAACATATTGACACTCAGTTCCATTTTGTTAGAGAGAAACTACAGTCAAAAGAAATCTTTGTTGAGTATTGTAAAACTTGTGACAATATGGCTGATATTTTTACTAAGCCTCTTGCACGTATAAAGTTTGAATTGTTTAGAAGGATGCCATGAGTTCAGGATAATCCTTTCTCAATTAAGGGGGGGAGTTGAAAATATTTATATCATTTTGTATTAATGGAGAAAAGGTTGCACAAGTTGTAACGTATCTCCTTAGTTTAGGATTTGTTCCTAGAGTTTAGGAGTCTGTTTGCAACTTCCTGATTTCTGGTGATGTACTTAATGATGTAATTTCTCATTCATGAATGTAGAGTGAACGGAGAGTGATCTCTCAGTTTGAGTGTATTCTCCAGGTGCAGTACTCACCTGAGAGCTACAACTCCTTCTTTTCAATTCTGTGCATATTTTATCTTGGAAGCTTGCTTGACTCAAAGCACTCAAAAAACACATAAAAATCAAATATTTCTACGTGTATCCCTACAACTGTGTAGGCCCCTGTATGCTCTTTAGGCTAACAGTTGTCTTCCTACAACTCCTCCAAAGATGCCAATGACTCCATACTTAACAGTTATTCTAATTCACTATACCGAATGACATTTGGGAGTCAAAAATTTTTCAAAGCAGTAGACCCCTTGTTTCTCTTCAGTTTCACACATTCGTCCACCCACAACACTTCCACGCCTCCCAGTGCATCCAAAATTAACAGCTCTTCTAACGTGGAGAAACCTCCAAAACATAGGAGCCTAGGTTGTGTGGGAGGGGAATACCCTCGTATTCTCTTAATCCGCACACATCCATCCAACCCTCATTGCTACTTCCAACACCACCTAAAATCATCTTGCAGCATCCTAGTTGCAGAGCTCGAATCCAAGGATTTTTTTTTGCAAATGAATGGGTTTGAAAACAGGATCAAACAACTTTTGTCTCTTGTTTCAAGATCATAATAGAGATTTGCAACAACTCAAGAAGGGATGAATACATGGATTTCTATTACTATTATGGTATTAGAGGTTGTATATCTATCAAGGGGGAAGAGAGATTCCCAGGCGTTAGAGAGTTAGTTAGGTAGTTAGGTTAAATGAAGTAGGCCTTACATGAATGGCCTAAAACATTTCAATCATCTAACATTTGATCTAATGATGCAAACATGTACACTATGACAGCTGAGGAATTTTTTTTCAAAGAGGAACACCTTACAGCATAGTTATCAAATTCCAGAAAAAAAAGTTTATCAACCTATTCATTATTATCAATTTACACAACATTTTCATCAACTTATATTAAACCTATTTTAATATTAAATATTCATATATTCTACATCCATTTTATTATTAGATATTCATATATTTTACATGTTTATATTACAAAGAGTAACCTATACAATAACTCAATTTCAGTAAATTTTATATATTATCTCATATTTTTTTAAGTAAATAATAAGACTAGAAAGTTTTTATCAATTATTTATGTTATCAAGAAAATAGTTTAAAATCTGATTTATAATGTTAATATATATATACATCATGAACATTATAAAAGAATTTAACGCAATTAGAATGTTTAAAATTATTTCATTTTTTAAAACTAAATTATTTTTTATTATTTTAAATTTTATATTTTTCCAAAAAAATATCTGACTTAGTGATAATATTATAATTGTTGAAAATATATAATAACGGAAGATATAGTAATAAATATTTAAATGTTACACATATGAAATATAAATATGTATATGGGAGGTTGGTGATATTCAAAGTTGAAATCGAATATTACACCTTTGAAAGTGAAATAGAAAGACGTTGAAAGAAGCGGAAATCAAATCATAGGTATGGATGTGTGGTAGGAAAACCAAGCATAAGAGGTTATAGAGATAACGTTGCAAAAAATAGGTGTTTACACAAATGCACAAATGATGTTGAAGAAACCGATTCGAGGGACGACTTAATTGTGAAAAATAGGTGTCCACGGAGTGGGGTTGAACAAATAAATCCAAGCGTAACAGATTACAGAGATGACTTAATTGTAAAAGAAGAGGTGTCAACATTCCCTAATCGTGACAGTAACCAATTAGTGACAAAGGTGTGTTTCTCCTTGACACGATTTGAAGTTGAGTTTCTTGAATTTCATGCATCCGCATACATTTTTGGAACCATAAAAATGTGCCACCAACACTTCCACTCTACATGCAACTTATAGGTTGTCTATAAATAAGATCCATCACACGGTCAAATTTAGAAGAACACATATTGCAAATCGATTTCCAAATTTGGAAGAAGAAGAAGAAATATTTTGAAATAGATTTAGTTTTTCCTTTTGAATTAACGAGATGGCCATGAAGCCTAAGAACATGGAAATGTTGGGGATTTAAATAATAGAAATAATGTTGATAACATCCATGATTAAATCTATAATCATTGTGATATAAATAAACTAGATACACGAATACATCTTTTAACGTTAGTGAAATTTAAATTTTAAAATATGTATGAATTCGATTTTTCATTTTTAGGGAGAAACACATTTCTTTTAGATACCAGTACTTGGCTCAACTGAAGAAAACCCTATAGGTCAGAAAGGGCTCAGTAATACCAATAACAATGACTGAATAATAATTATATAATATACATTAGTGGGAAGTTGTTCCTTGTTTTACTTTGATTTTATTTTCATGTGTGTAGCATGCCTTCAAACGTTCTGCCCTATTATCCACTATTCCTACACTTCCCCCCATGTGCAGTTCCAAACACACAAAAATTTTCATATTTTGTAGCTTTCTATTGGAATTAACTCCCAACCACCACCATGAATAAGCAGTGGCAGCAACCCACACTTCAATCAATTTTTGTTACAGGGAAGGACAAGCATAGATCGAAGAACTAGAGGCGTTTTCACGCAATCCATGCAAAATCCAAAATAGAGTACCCTAACCATTCCCTACATTTATTTTTCCAACCCACAGAGTGCAATCGCAATTTTTTAACCTTAACCCTTAACCCTTCTGCCATATGTTAAGTTTCCACCGATGCGATATTTGGAGGGACCCGCCTTACCTACAACTGCATTTACAATCCGCCACAATCCCTTGTAATCCCCAAATTCCCTTTTATTTCATTTTTCACTTACCACATTTTAAGCCGCACCACAAAGTGCATTTCACAGTGTTTACAACTTACCTTTCCACCATCGCAAGATAAGTTATTTACCATGCAATGTGATAGTGCTATTGCACATCACAAAAGAAAACCTTTCTATTTTCCATTAAGCGCCCTCAAGCTATTTTTTTTGCGGTGCGATGCGATTGTGCCATCACACATCGCGACCATAAATATTTAATTTTATAGTTAAACCCCACAATGTATTGTATTTGCGATGTGATGTGATGCAATCGCACATCACAACGTTTTACATTTTTCCCATGTTCACACATATGTTTTGTTAAGATCGCCGATCTGCGATCTATGTTGGAGCACCAGATGCAATGAGGTTTCAGAGCTGGAACCAATATATTTTCAAGTCCATTTTTATTTGTTTTGAAATCGTTTCGTGTGTAGACAGAGAAACAGTGCAAAAGGACGATTTTGTTGTTGAACGTCTGATTCTCGCATTGAATTTCTTCGAATAGCCTTAGGTTTTCAGGATTCAACCATTTCTATTAAAGAAATGTAATATCATATCTTTACAGTGAAGGAATTGAAAAATGGAGTTTGTTCCTCTCCTATGTATGCACTATGTCTGTGTATGAATTTTACTTTCAGCAATTGTGCATTCTCTGTGTTGTGTGGGAAGCATCCCTCCGTGTTTTGTTTATTAAATATTTCCAAAATGGTATTAGAGTAGGTGTAGGCTCTCAGTAAAATAAAAAGCTCTCTTTACTAAAGAAGCTAAAAGGTTAATGGTTTGAGAAGAAGATTTCTCTAGTAGTGAGAAGGTTTCTATTTTACACAGTCAGAATGGCAGCAGCAGGCACAATCCTAATAAATCCCCAACTACCACAGTTCAATGGGAATATCTATGACTATTGGGCCATTACAATGAGGGCCCTGTTTGCTTCACAAGTTATATGGGAGTTGGTGGAACATGGTTTCCAAGAAATAGCAGATGCAACAATGCTTAATGCTTTGAAAACAACAGAAAGGGACTTTTTGAAATATAACAGGAAGAAGGACTGCAAATCCCTCTTCTATATCTTCCAAGTAGTACATGCGAGTATTTTCCCAAGAGTTGCAGTAGCAACGAAGTCCAAGGAGGCATGGGATATTCCCAAGAAAACTTATCAAGGCATGGAGAAGGTGAAGACAACAAGATTATAAATGGTGAGGAGAGATTTTGAAACTCTATGTATGAAAGAGTCTGATAACATAGACTCATTCTTCACACATGTGATTGTGTTGGTTACCTAGATAAGGACTCATTGAGAGACACTTGAGGAAAGGAGAATAGTGGAGAAAATATTAAGAATTCCACCATCGATATTTGATGCCATATTAGTGGCCATAGAAGAGACAAAGGATCTCTCATAATTTTCAGTGGATGAGATTTGTGGATCTCTGATGTGTCATGAACATAGAATGAAAAGAGCAACGAACTCCTCATTGGAGCATGATTCAAGACACAAATATCTTTTGGTCGAGGTAGAGGTTGAGGAATATGAGACTACCAAGGAAGAGGAAGAGCCCGCACAGAAGTGGAAGAAGCAGCCCTGCAAGCATGAGTGGAAGGAGCAGCAACCAGAATCAAAGCGAAGGCTGAAGCCAAAATCAAACACAAGGATAGAGGTATGATAAATCCGAAGTCCAATGTCATTATTTCAAAAAGTATGGGCATTATGCCAATGAATGTAGAAAGAAGAAAAATGACATGTGTATAAACCTAATGTAAATTTTACAAGAGAAAATCAAAACCAAGGAAATGTTCTTTTAACCTATAATGTATCACAATAAAAACAAGAAGATGTATGGTTCTTAGATTCCGGTTGTAGTAACCATATGACTAGAAATGTAGCAATGTTTGCCAATCTGGATTAGAATGTGAAATCTGAAGTGATAACGGGGACTGATAGTAAAGTCTCTATCATGGAGAAAGGAAGAGTAAGAATACTAACAAGGAACGGAGAGAAGAAGTTCATACCAGATGTCTATTATGTCCCTAGTATGAAATGTAACCTTCTAATCATTGGGCAGCTCATGCAAAAGGGCTACAATTTTTTTTTAAAAAATCATGTGTGCACAATCATGGATATACCTCCAAGTAAAAGAGTCATTGCATAAGTGTATATGAAAAGCAATAGAACATGTCCTCTCAATATCAGATCAGACTTCAAGGAAGGAGGAAATGTAGTAGCCATAACACAAGAAATCTTTCAAGAAGAAGTGAAAGATGAAAAAATTTTATGGCATTTGAGATTTGGACATTTCAATTTTGAAGGTTTAAATTTGTTGCATATAAAAGGGATGGTAAAGGGATTACCACTGATAAAGAAACTAGACTACCTATGTTAAGGCTGCATCTTGGGGAAATAACATAGAGAATCCTTTCTAGCATGAAAGAGTATAAGGGAAAAGGTACCCTTGGACATTTTCCACTCAGATTTATGTGGACCAATGCAAATGCCATAATTAGCTGGTAGTCATTATTTTTTGACATTCATAGATTATTACACAAGAAATACATGTGTTTATTTCATAAAACAGAAGAGTGAAGTGTTTGAACAGTTCTACCATTTCAAAGCTCTCGTTGAGAAGAAAATTGGGCACTACATAAAAGTGTTGAGAACTGATAGAGGTGGAGATTATACCTCCAAATACTTCCTATGTTTCTGCAGGGAGCATGACATACACAAGCAGTTTACCACAAGGTATACACCACATCAAAATGGTGTTGTAGAAAGAAAGAATAGGACCATCATGGACATGGTCTGAAGTATGTTGAAGGCAAAGAATTTGCCACATGAATATCAGGTAGAGGCTATCAATTGTGAAGCTTATATTTTAAATATATTTCCAACCAAATTTGTTATGAACATAAGAAGAATGGAGTGGAACAAAGCAATTTGTCAGTCACGTGAGAGTATTTGGATGTGTGGCATATGCACATGTCCCAGATCAATTAAGGAAGAAGTTAGACAACAAGGGGTAGAAGTGTATATTTGTTGGATAAAATGACGAATCCAAAGCCTACAAGTTCTATAATCCATCAACCAAGAAGGTAATAATAAACAGAGATGTTCAGTTCATTGAAGAAGAAGCTTGGTATGGAAGTTTAGAGAAAACTAAAAAAGTGAAGACATGTATTTCACATCAAGATAAAGAGGAATTGATTGCAGAAAATAATCCCTCAACGATGGCTCCTCCTCCACTTACACAAGCTCAACAGAGCAAACCAAAAGCAAGCAATGAAACAACAATACAAAACTAAGGAAGTGGTTCTCCAAGCACACCACAATGATGAGCAACTCCCTCGACTTCAAGTGGAACTCCAAGCACACTAAGAAGGCCAAGATTCAGAAATTTGAGTAAAATTTATGAGAAGGAATAAGTAAATATTTGATACTACTCTAAATTCTTAATTTTATTTGTTTTATGATGTTGATGACCCGGTACATTTTGAATATGCAGTAAAAGAAGAAAAATTGATTGAATCAATGAATGAAGAGATTGGAGCAATAGAAAATAATGATATATGGGAGTTAGTGAACCTCCCACAAGGTAAATAAGCCATTGGAGTGAAATGGGTCTATAAGACTAAAAGCTATTTTGAAGGCAAGATAGAAAGACACAAAGAAAGACTTGTTGTCAAAGGCTACTAGTAGCAAAAAGGAAGATATTATGAAGAAACCTTTGCACCAGTTGCAAGGATGGAGACACTGAGGACAATGTTTTCCATAGAAGCACAAGAAAAGTGGAAATTCTATCAAATGGATGTAAAGTAATCATTCCTGAATGGAGTCTTGAAAGAGGATTTATATGTTGAACAACCTCCTCGCTATGAAATTGAAGGCCCATAACAGATAGTGTGTAAGTTGAAGAAAGCTATTTATGGGCTGAAGAAAGCACCAAGAGCATGGTACAACAGGATTGATGCTTACCTGATGAAAAATGGGTTTGAAAAGTGTGATGGTGAACCCACACTTACATTAAATAAAATGACGGTAAAATCCTTATTGTTATTTTATATGTAGATGATTTAATTTTTACATGCAATGAAGTTTCTCTCATTGTTGTCGATTTTAAAGAAGTCATGAAGAGTGAATTTGAAACAACTAACTTGGGTTTATTGAGATATTTTTTGGGAATAGAAGTAAAGAAAAATGAAAAGGGAATTTTTATTTCCCAAGAATAATATGTTACAGAAGTTTTAAAGAGGTTTAACATGCAGAACCGCAAAGTAGCAGCAACTCCAGTTGTCATGGGGTTAAAATTAAGCAAAGAAGATTGCAACAAAAATGTTGATGCAACATTGTACAAGAACATGGTTGGAATTCTGATGTATTTGATTGAAACTCGGCGTGATATTATGCATGTTGTAAGTGTAATTTACATATTCATGGAGACACCAAAGGAGACACATTGCCAAGCAGCCAAGAGAATGTGGAGGTATGTGAATGGAACAAAGGAGTATAGTTTTTTATACTCATCAACTGATAAGTTTAAGTTGATTGGTTACACTGACAGTGATTGGGTTGGAAGTGTATATGATAGAAAGAGCACATCTTGGTATGTGCTTCATTTGGGATCGAGATCCATTTCATGGGCTTCCAAGAAGAAACCAATAGGTTCATTATCAACAACAAAAGCTAACTATGTGGCAACAACAACAACAACATGTCAAGCAATATGGATGAGAAGGATGCTAAGAGATTTGTGTCATGAGAAAAACAAAGCAACCAAAATTTATTGTGATAACATCTCAGTAATAGCATTGTCAAAGAATTACGTTTTCAACAAGAGAAAAAAGCACATAGATGCCAACTTTTATTTTATAAGAGAATTGGTTAACAATCGTGATATTGTTTTGTAGCATTGCAGGACAGATGAACAATTTTCTGATATCCTCACAAAGCCATTAGGATAGAGGAATTTTGTTTATCTCAGAGAGCTTCTGGGAAAGACTGATAGCAATAGTTGTGATTAAGGGGGAGTGTGGAATGAACTCCCAACCACTGCCATGAATAAGCAATGGCAGCAACCCACACTTCAATCAATTTTTGTTGCAGGGAAGGACAAGCAAAGATCTAAGAACCAGGGGCGTTTTAAAGAAATCCACGCAAAATCCAAAATAGAGTAACCAAGCCATTCCCTGCATTTATTTTTCTGACCACTTTGTTGACTTACGTTTTACCCAAAACGCGCAATCGCAATTTTTTACCCCTTAAGCCTGTTGATCAGCGGTTGTCATTGATGTCAACCCAAGCAGCACCAGGGGCTAACCCAATATTGCATGGGAATTTTGACCTACGAAATTAATATATTCTAGATCAGTAATGCTTTTGATGGTTTCTAGTTGTCGATAGGTTTCCCTTGATATATGGCACACCATGTAATTCTTCACGGTTTGAGAGATATTCATGTTTGAATTTTGTACCCAAGTTAGTGGGCCAAAACCCCATGGGGTTGGGGCATGGGTCATTGAAAATTCATAATTAATATTTTTAAGCTCCTAAGATCCCTCCCACGTTCACTTGCTGAAGCCCCTCTCAACTTAAGCATTCATATATATTGTAATCTTCATTTCCTCCTTAGGCAAGGGATTCGGCCATCTGAAACAGGTCATTGTGGAATTTTCGCTCTAAATTTTTTTCTACGAAGGCTCAAAAGATAAAATTTTTATGAGGCAAAGCTGAAATCCTGAGGAAGCTGCAGTAAAAGTTTCAGATCAATTTGCACAATATTTTTGGAGATATGATTTGTGGAAGTAAGGGTATTTGCAGGCTCCTGAATTCATCTGAAAGAAGTGACCTTGGTAAAATATTCATAACTCTCTTTCTGAGTATTGGATTGGAATTTTGTAAAAATTGGAAGATATTTCATAGTCTGTAATTTTTTCCCTATCAATTTCAGAAGCAAATGAAGAAACAATGACATGTGGCACGCTGTACAAGTGCGCTCTTTTGAAACAATCCATAATTATGGCATTGTGAGAGATTAGGTATAGCTCTCTCTTAAAGAATCCAAATTGGGTCAAACCTGTGGCATTGGAAAGATGACACAGAGGACTACTACAGGACCAAAAAGTAGATATTGAGGATCTTAAATGACATAGATACACCAGATTCAATATCGAGCTCCTAGAAGGAAACAAAAAGCTAGATCATGTGTTGTCAAGGGTTGCAAAAGACCAGAATTTCTACCGCAGAAAAGCAAAGAAAGGTGTAGAAGAGGGTAGCATGATAAGAGCAGCAACCAAGGTGCATAACAACGGCAAGAAGTTCATCATATGAAGTCTTCAAGTGGGCATCACTACATACAATGATTGTAAAGGTATCATTGTACTTAGTCATTGTAAATACATTATTGTACAAATTGTAATAGTGTCTATCTGCCAAGGGTTGAGGAGGCAGTATTGGGAGGTCTAGGATCATCATTAGGTGGTTGTGTAAAAGTTAGGGTTATGGTCTACTATATCTTCTTCTTCTACATCATTCTATATCATTGTAAAGTGGACCATTTTCCTTGGTACGGGAGTCCATTCTTCTTTTATTCTTCTATAGGGTGGTAGGGTGGTGCTAGGGTGAGTTGTAGCTCATTGGGTGTTGGGGCATCCATTTAGTTGACTATTGAAGAATCTCAAGCATTGGAGCATCCATCCAGTGGGAGCTGGAGAAGAATAATTTTCTAGATTCTAGGAAGTTGGAGCTTTATTTTCAATTGGAGTTGAAAAGAATTATTAGAAAAGAATTGGGTGGTTTTTGTCCTGGAGTGGGTTTCCACCTTAAAAATTGTGTGCATTTGTGTTCCTCTTCTTTGCTGCTATCATTGTACAAACACTGATAATAATTTAATATTAACTAATGCTCTAATTGAAAGAAATATTGATTTACCCCCCTCTCAGTATTTCCAACAATTGGTATCAGAGCTTGGTTCCTTCAATAGCAGTTTAATAGTGGGAAGGAGGTCATGGAGCATACCAAGAATGGTGTACCTATATTCAATGAAAATAATTATGCACTTTGGAAAGGAAGAATGCAGGTCTATCTCTTGGCACGAGGTTATGAAGTATGGGACACTATTCAAAATGGATTTATATCAACCGTAGATGAACAAGGTAAGAAGAATCTGGTAAATGATGCAAAAGCAAAGAATATTATTATCAGTGGACTTATTGAATATGCTTATCATAAGGTGTTGTGTTGTAAAACCACTAAAAATGTATGGGACAAGCTTGAGAATATATATGCAGGTGACTCAAATGTCAAAGAAGAAAAGCTTCAAATCTATAGAGCAAATTTGAGCAACTCAGAATGAAAGAAGATTACAACATTGCTGCATAATTTCAATACATTGATGAAATAACCAATACTCTGGAAGGATTGGGAGAGCTAGTTGACGAGAAGACTATTATACGAAAAATTCTTAGAACGTTACCAGGGAGATTCAACCCAAAGGTATCGGTCTTAGAATACAGTGCAAATATGGACAAACTCGGCAAAGAGGAATTACATGGAGTTCTCATAGCATATGAAATGAGACTTGATGAAGAAGATAGTACTTCGCATCTAGAAGCTGCGTTCGTTGCATCTAATAAAACCAATAAGGATAAAAAACCTTCAATTGAAAAGACATGCACCTGCAAGTGTGAAGAAAAGGGAGATGATGAAGAAGGTCTTTCAGATGAAGAATATGCTTACTTCACGAGAAAAATACAAATTGGTAAGGGACACTTCAAAGGTAAACTTCCATTGATATGTTTTAGCTGTAATGAGGTTGGGAATTTTGTAGCAAAATGTCCAAACAAAATTAATGCCAACTCAAAAAGAAAGAAAGGCTTTAAGAAATTCAACAAGCAAGGATCCAAAAGGAACTTTCTCTCTAAAGAAGATAGCTCATCATCCGATGAAGACAATGATAGTGAAGAAGAAGCCAATGAGAGAGTATTGTTTATGGCCAAGCACAATAAGCAAGAGGTATCAAACAACGAAGAAGGAGGATGGAGCATAGATGAATTTTATGAAGAAGCAATCAAGCTTATAAAAGATCTCAAGGCGGAGAAGATCTGCTCCAAAACTCTTGAAGAACAAGTTCAAGGTCTCAAAATTGAAGTTGAAGAACAAAAATGCATTGAAGAGTCACTTCAAAAGAAGTTGGAAGAAAGCAACCAAGAAAGGCAAGAATTAGAAGCCGAAGTAGTCTCGCTGCGTGAGGAAGTGAAGAAAGGAAAAACTATCCAAAACTATGCCAACAGCTCAAGGGCATTGGAAGAACTCATCAACAATCAACGATCTTACAATGAAAAAACTGGCATCGGTTACAATGAAGAAGAAGCAGGACCTTCTAAAACAAAATACAATGAACCTATGAGATATGACATGCATGTAGACTTCATTGGACAAGATTCGTAAGAACAACTTTGGAAAACAATTCCTCGACGAAAATTCCCATCCAGGTACCAAAATATTTTTTATGGCTACTGTTATTCATGTGGAAAATTTGGTCATAAAGCTGTAGAATGTCCCACGTACCGTAGGAACGAATACAATTCCAGGAGATATATCAAATATGAACCTCCCAGGGCTCAGCGAAACATCAATAGATTTGAACATTGAAGAAATAATATTGAATGTTACAAATGTCGAAACTTTGGACACATAGCCAAAGGCTCCAAACTTGAAAATCCTCCAGAAGGATCTTCGAAGCCACAGAATGAACGAACATGGAAGAAGAAGAAGAATGATAATTGTGCTCTCGCTCTCAAGGCTCAAAAGAACAAATATGTGTGGTATGTTGATAGCGGTTGCTCAACGCATATGACTGGAGATAGAAATAAATTTGTATCTCTGAAAGAGAAGAAGGATGGAACCGTGTCCTTTGGAAATGATGGATCTTCAAATGTTATAGGATCAAGTAATGTCACTCTCGGAAGCAACGATTCTCAGGCCAATAATGTTCTACTAGTTGAAAACATGAATCACAATCTGCTCAGTGTTGGACAAATGTGTGATCAAGGACACACAATACTATTCAACTCCACGAAATGTGAAATCAGGAAAGGCGTGTATGGTGAAATTGTGGATACAGCAAGTCGAGCTCTAAATGACATATATGTTCTGGATGAAGCAACTAAATCATTTCTAAAAGCTAAAGAGGATGATACAATAATTGGTAGCAATGATGATCGACTAAGTAAGAATTTTGCTACAAAGGTGCAAAGTGATTTCTAGATGTCTTTACTTGGTTGCAAATTGAGCATAGACAGCTCATCTAAGGATGTGGATCAAAGGTTGTACAGATCTATGATTAGTAGTCTTCTATATGTAACAGCCTCCAGACCAGATGTTATGCAAGCAGTTGGACAAGTAGCAAGATTCCAAGTAGCACCAAAAGAATCACATATTAAATATTCACCATCATTGGAATATCTTCGCCAGAAGCTTGGAATTCTCCCAAGTTCTCATTAGATGTTTCTTTTTTAGAATATAAATGGGGAGTGGAAGTGTGTACAGGTCTGCAGGACGGTTGTGTGTCAGCGCGAGTGGAAGTGTGTATAGGTCCGCAGGATGGTTGTGTTTTTGGGGGAGTTACCCTTTTCCATTGATGTCAAAGGAGGAGACAATGTTGTAGGAAGAGGTGTCATGATCGCAGGGGGAGTACTTGTGTCGCCATCAATGCCAAAGGGGGAGATTTTTGATCAGCAGTTGTCATTGATGTCAACCCAAGCAGCACCAGGGGCTAACCCAATATTGCATGGGAATTTTGACCTACCAAATTAATATATTCTAGGCAAATAATTCTTTTGATGGTTTCTACTTGTCGAGATGTTTCCGTTGATATATGGCATGCCATGTAATTCTTCACGGTTTGAGAGATATTCATGTTTGAAGTTTGTACCCCAGTTAGTGGGCTAAAACCCCATGGGGTTGGGGCGTGGGTCATTGAAAAGTCATAATTAATATTTTATAAGCTCCTAAGATCCCTCCCACATTCACTTGTTGAAGCCCCTCTCAACTTAAGCATTCATATATATTGTGATCTTCATTTCCTCCTTAGGCAAGGGATTCAGCCATCTAAAACAGGTCATCGTGGAATTTTCGCTCTAACTTTGTTTATAAGAAGGCTCAGAAGCTGAAATTTTTATGAGGCGAAGCTGAAATCCCGAGGAAGCTGCAGTAAAAATTTCATATCAATTTTCACAATAGTTTTGGAGATAGGATCTGTGGAAGTAAAGGATTTTGCAGGCTCCTGAATTTCATCTGAAAGAAGTGACCTTGGTAAAATAATCATAAATATCTTTATGAGTATCATATTGGCATTCTGTAAAAATTGGAAGATAGTGCACAGTTTTTAATTTTTTCTCTATCAATTTTAGAAACAAATGAAGAAACAGTGACACGTGGCATGCTGTAGAAGTGCGGTCTTTTGAAACAGTCCATAATTAGGGCATTGTGAGAGATTGGGTATACCTCTCTCTTCAAGAATCCAAATTGTGTCAAACCTATGGCATTGGAAAGATGACTCAGAGGACTACTAAAATTCCACAAATTAGATATTGAGGATCTTGAATGACAGAGATACACCAGATTCAATATCAAGCTCCTAGAAGGCAAGAAAAAGCTAGATCATGTGTTGTCAAGGGTTGCAAAGGACCAGAATTTCTATGACAGAAAATGAAAGCAAGGTGCAGAAGAGGGTAGCATGACAAGAGCAGCAACCAAGGTGCATAACAGCAGCAAGAAGTTCATCATATGAAGTCTTCAAGTGGGCAGCACTGCATACAATGATTGTAAAGGTATCATTGTACTTAGTCATTGTAAATACATTATTGTACAAATTGTACTAGTGTTTATCTGCCAAGGGTTGAGGAGGAAGTATTGGGAGGTCTAGGATCATCATTAGGAGGTTGTGTCAAAGTTGGGTTTAAGGTCTAGTATATCTTCTTCTTCTACATCATTCTATATCATTGTCAAGTGGACCATTTTCCCTGGTACGGGAGTCCATTATTCTTTTATTCTTCTATAGGGTGGTAGGGTGGTGCTAGGGTGAGTTGTAGCTCATTGGGTGTTGGGGCATCCGTTCAGTTGACTACTAAAGAATCTTGGGTGTTGGAGCGTCCATCCAGTGGGAGCTCGAGAAGAATGCTTTTCTAGATTCTAGGAAGTTGGAGCTTTATTTTCAATTGGAGATGAAAAGAATTATTAGAAAAGCATTAGGTGGTTCTTGTCCGTGAGTGGGTTTCCACCTTAAAAACTATGCACATTTGTGTTCCTTTTGTTTGTTGCAATCATTGTACAAACACTAATAATAATTGAAGATTAACTAATGCTCTAATTGAAAGAAATATTGATTCACCCCCCTTCTCAGTGTTTCCAACAAAGCCTTCTGCCATATGTTAAGTTTTCAACGATGCGATATCTAGTGGGACCCACCTTACCTCCAACCACATTTGTAATCCACCACAATCCTTTGTATTCCACAAATTCCTTTGTTTTTTCATTTCGCACTTACCACATTTTAAGCTGCACCGCAGAGCACATTTCACAGTGTTTATGACTGACCATTCTGTTGCCACAAGCTAAGTTATTTACCATGTGATGTGATAATGCAATCGCACATTGCAATCATAACATTTTGGTTTTCCACTAAGCGCCCGCAAGTTATTTGTTTTGCAGTGCAATGCGATCATGCCATCGCACAACGTGACTGCAAATAATTTTACCGTCAAGTCCCGTAATGTATTGTATTTACGATGCGATGCACTGCAATCGCAATCACACATCGCAAGGTTTTGAGTTTTTCCTACGTCTGTGCATATGTTAAGTGTTAACATCCTCGATCTGTGATCTAAAATGAAGCACCAGACGCGATTAATTTTTAGAGCCGGAACCAATAATATTTCAATTCTGTGGTTATGTGTTTTGTACGTGTTTCGTGTGTAAATAGAGAAATAGAGTAGAAGGACGATTTTTTTGTTTAATGTCCGATTCTTACATTGAATTGATTTGAATGGCTTTAGGTTTTTAGGCTTCGGCCATTTGTATTAAAAATAAATGTAACTCCATTTTTTAGTGTGATGGAATAGAAAACTAAATTTTGTTCTGCTTGTGTGTTTTACACTCTCTTAATTCTATAGAAATTGTGCATTCTCTGTGTTTTGTTTATTCAATATTTCCAACACTCTCCAAATACATAGGAATAAAAGCTTTTGGGCTACACAGACCCTCATATGCTCTTGAAGCTCACATCCATCTACCTACAACTCCTTCAAAGATTGCAATGAATCCATACTAATCATTTCTTCTAATTCACAGCATCGACCAACATGTGGGAGTCAAAGCTTTTTTAAAGCAGCATATCCCTTGCTGCTATTCAGTTTCACACATCCGTCCACCCACAACTCTTCCAAACCTCCGAGTGCGTCCAAAAATTGCATCTCTTCTAACTTGGAGCAATCGCCAACACCTAGGAGCCTAAGTTGTGTGGGCGGGGAAGAGTCTCGTATTCACTTAAACCTCACACATCCGTCCGACCCTCGTTTCTAATTTCGTCACCACTTGAAACCCACATGCGCCACCTGGAACTCACTTGCGCCATCCTAGATGCAGAGCTCGAATCCAAGGAATTTTTGGTGCAAATGAGTGGGCTCTCAAGGAGGATCACAAAATTTTTATCTTTGGTTCAGTCTTAGTCTTCAGATGGTAATAGAGACGTGCAACAACTCAAGAAGAGATGAATCCATGGCTTTCTATTGTTATTATGGTATTAGAGGTTATATAGTTGTCTAGGGGGAAGAGATATTAGTAGTGGTTATAGAGTTAGTTAGGTAGTTAGGTTAAATGAATAAGGCATTAGATGAATGGTCTAAAACATTTCATTTGATGGTGTACACAAGTACACCGTGGAAGTTGAGAAATTTGTTTTCAAATTCAAAAAAAATAAGCTTATCAACCTATTCATTATTATTAATTTACACAACATTTTCTTTAAATTGTGTTCAACCCTTCTTACTAGTAAATATTAATATATTCTAAATCCATTTTATTATTAGATATTCATATATTTTACATGTTTATATTAAAATACTAACCTTTAAAATTACTAGATTTAAGTCAATTTTATACATTATCTCTCTTTTTTTTTTAAGTAAATAGTAGAACTAAAATGTTTTTCTCAAATATTTATGTTATCAAGAAAATAAGTTAAAATCTTATATATAAAGTTAATATAAATATGCAATCATAAATATTTTAAAAGAATTCAAATCAATTAGAAATTTTAAAATTATTCTTTTATTTTATATATTTTAGGATTTTTTAAGTTTATTTTTATTTTAAATTTTATATTATTTCTAAAAAAATATCTGGATTAGTGATAATATTTTTTTTTTTTGTAAATTATGTGGGGCCACACTATTTTCTATTTATATTTGAAGGATAGGCTACAACATATAAAATTCAGGCTATGACCTCAACCTGCTCGCAGGAAATCAGGTCTGTTGGCCACCTGTAAGCATGAAAAGCATACCAAAATTGAAATTGTTTCATCCGTCTGTAAGTTTCATTAGCTAGCTGTCCTACTACTGCAGATTGACCATACTTATGACACAAAGACAGTTTATATAAAACTAAAAAGTGCATCAAAAATCACTATAAGTAAAGCTGCTATCCATCTGAAGAGGAGTCTGGCGCTGGGTCTTTTATAGTAGACCCAGGCATGTCTGCTTGCTGAAGTTGCTGTAGTAACTTCTCCATTCTTCCTACCCGATCACCCAATCGACTGATTCGATCTGTTGCCTGGTATTGTGTTATCTTAATATGGTGCAACTGGTTTTGCATGTTCTCCAGCAGGTCTTGTAAGCTGGGTTCCTTCTTTGTCGGGTATGTCTTGATACCGACAGGAGGAAGACTTTGAATAGCTTTGACTATAAGACATTTCAGAATCCAATAAGTGTGAATTGTCTGATTGAATAAGGTAAGACGGCCATGGGTGTTCCCTGGGTCAGTAATGAAATCTAAAATCTCTGCTTCAACTTCATTATCTTCTGGATCAATCTATATTTCTCTCTCCCAACCTCGGATTTCTTGACGAACCAATCGAGGATTTACCAACACGTAGTTCGCAGCTAGGGTCTCGAGATGCTCTTGACTAGTTTTACTACCTCGTTTCTTTGGGACATGGTCGGACTAGACTTGCTATTTTCCTTTAGCTGACTCAGACCTGGTACGTTTCTTCCCCATAGCTGACCAAGTCCTATTCAATAACACAAACCCGTAGGCAGAGACAACAAGAATATGAGGATCCATATACAGACAGTCTGTGCGCAACCCCTTTTGGGTTGAGAGGAAAATTACATCATAGAAACAATGAAAACTACACCTCCAGAGCCGGTTCTGTAGCCTTTGCAGAAAGCCAAGAAAACCAGATAGATAACAAAGGATGGTCCTGTTAACTGTAAACTGAATGAATCTCCTACAAGAGGAACTGACCGCGCATTCTACATATGCAATTTCCGAGTTGACAACATACAAAGCATGGGCGCCTTGAATATTGGGCTGAGGAATAGCGCGGATTGCTACAATGCAAAGAAGCAATGACTTTATCTCCCACTTCCTAAAGCAGTCCCGGGGATCTGAGGGTCCGAATACTTTGACCACAGCTACATGGAGCAGCGTACCCTTATGCAACTTGACCCAATTAGAACCTCTACAAAGTAGGCCCACGCAAAGACAATTGTAACCTCTTTTCCGACTTTCCTAGCATTTGCTAAGGCCAGCTGAAGCTCTGCAGAGCAGAACCATGCAAAAAAAAAAGCAACCCCCTCTCCGTCTATCACATGAATTACCAAAAACAATCGACAGTGAAAGGGCCATAAAGCATAGAGGAATCAAATTCAATACAGGATTAACACAGCAAGGGATAATTACCCGACCCAAAATATCTTTACCAACTTTAAAACTGAATGAGCCCTTGGTGATTCGCTCTAAAAAAGCAAGGCAATTAATATACACGGGTTGACAACCATTATACAGGGATCTCTAAAGCAGGGGGAACCGGTTGCAGTTTGGGAATAACCGAACTAGTACAGGGAACTACCATTACAAACTTGGAACTAACCACAACCATGACTTTTAGCACTATAAAAACAAAGAGGAAAATAGATACATACCCCACTGGAATTGCAAAGTTGACGAAAAGTTTGTCGTTCGGCTTCCTCCACTGCAGGCTCGAGACGATTGCATGGAGAACGAAATGAAAAAATGAATGAAGTGCGGGAGGAAACCCACCTACCTTAACAACAACTTTCCTCCGATACTCTGACACAACAGCCTGCCCATACTGCGGCATAATAACATTCCGAGTGATCGCACACTTCAATGAGGTGGCCTGACTATACCGCATTATTGTGTTAAATGCGTGAGGGCCGGTCTGTTTACAGCTTGCCATGGCTCAAATTTCATTTGTGCCATTTGTACACCCCGATCGGGGGGTGGATTAGTAATAATATTATAATAGTTAAAAATATATAATAGATGAATATATAGTAACAAATATTTAAATGTTACACATATCAAATATGAATATGTATACCCCGATGGTGGAGGTTGGGGATATGCTGAGTTGAAACCAGCTATTATACCTTTGAAAGTAAAAGATAAAGACGTGGAAAGAAGCTGAAATGAAATCACTGATATGGACGTGTGATGGATGTGTTTTTGAGGTAGTGTATTCGACAACGTGGAAGGAGGATTGCCAAAAGGAACTACAAGTTTGGGCTGTGACACGGCCATGTTTGGGCTGTGACGAGTTCCTTGATTTTATGTTCTGAATATATTTGAAAATTAAATTTAATGAATAAGAGTAAGATTATTTATTCAACAATATCATTAAATTTCACAATATTGAAAATCTATAAAGCCAAATCTCTACATACACTTCTTCCCAAGGCTATAAATCCACGTCTCTAACGATAATATTATAGTAGTTAAAAATATATAATAGCTGATGATATAGTAACAAATATTTAAATGTTACACATATCTAATATGAATATGAATATTTACACATTTAAATATTTGAAACCACGTCTCTAATGATAATATTACAGTAGTTAAAAATATATAATAGCTGATGAAATAGTAACAAATATTTAAATGTTACACATATCTAATATGAATATGAAAATTTACACATTTAAATATTTGTTACTATGTTACTAATATGTATATTTAAGTTGAAATCAAATATTATACTTTTGAAAGTGAAAGAGAAAGACGCCGAAAGAAGGTGAAATCAAATCATAGGTATGGATGTGTGATAGGGAAAACCAAGCACAAGACTTTTAAGAGATCAAATCATAGGTATGGATGTGTGATAGGGAAAACCAAGCATAAGACTTTTGAGAGATGACGTTGCAAAACACAAGTGTCTACACAAACGTACAAATGAGGTTGAAGCAACCAATTGGAGGGAGGGACAACTTAATTGTGAAAAATAGGCGTCGACGTAGTGAGGTTGAACAAATAAATCCAAGCGTAACAGATTGCAGAGATGAGTGAATTGTAAAAGAAGAGGCGTCAACAATCCCTAACGTTGAAGGTAACCAGTTAGTGACAAAGGTGGGTTTCTCCTTGACACGATTTGAAGTTGAGTTTCTTGAATTTCGTGGATCCCCATACATCTCTGGAACCATAAAAATGTGCCACCAAAACTTCCACTCTACATGCAACTTATACGTTGTCTATAAATAAGATCCATCACAGGATTAGATTTAGAAGAACACGTCTTCAAATCGATTTCCAAATTTGGAAGAAGAACAAATATTTCGAAATAGATTTAGTTTTTTCTTGTGAATTAACAAGATGGCCATGAAGTCCAAGAACATGGAAATGATGGGGATTTAAATAATAGCAATAATGTTGCTGACATCCACGATTGTGGTAACGGACGCCAAAGCTGCGAATGAAGGTTGCACACGTCGAGGATTGCTTGGTTGCTCGGGAAACGGTAAGGCTACATCAGGGTGCCACAGAAGCTGAAATCAAATCATTGGTATGGATGTGTGATGGCGAAAACCAGGGATCAAACGTTTGAGAGATCACGTTGCAAAAAACAAGTGTCTACAGAAAGGCACAAATGAGGTTGAAGCAACCGATTGGAGGGACGACTTAATTGTGAAAATTAGGTGTCGACGTAGTGAGATTGAACAAATAAATCGATGTGTAACATATTGTAGAGATGATTGAATTGTAAATTTTAAGGGCTAATATTTGCACGTGGGCTAATTTTATATGGTTTTTCCAAAAAAAATTGATCAATTTCTATTTTTTTATAAAAATGATTCGCCCAATTTTACCATATAAAATTATTTTACATTAAAAATCACCCACATTATATAGACAATATATATAATGTCATTATAAATTTGAATAATTTTACAAATACATTAATAAACATTTTATAGTTTGCATATTAGGGACTAGTGAGATTCGCCAATTTTTTAAACTTCAAGATAATTTTCCACCTTTAAAATTAGACAAAAGTGACTTTCTCCTTGACACAATTTGAAATTAAGTTTCTTGAATTTAGTGGATCACCATACATCTCAAGAACCATAAAAATGTGCCACCAACACTTCCACTCTACATGCAACTTATAAATAAGATCTATCACACGATCAAATGTGTTAGAACAAGTCTTGCAAATCAATTTCCAAATTTGGAAGAAGAAGAAATACATCAGGGTGCCACAGACAGGGGTACCTTGTACCCCCTGGTTCTACCCGTCCTCTCGGTCCCGGTCCACCTCCCCATCATATCCGTCCTATTCTACATGTTTAATCTAACAACATCTGCCTCTTTGCATTTCTTCATTTAATTATCTCGAGACACAAAATATGAATCATTCTCCATTACGTTCAGTCACTTTCTCCGTAAGTAGAGTCTCAATAAATATCAGTCAGCCATGTTATCATTGAGCATGATATATCTATTATCAAAATAAATAATGATATACCTATTATCAAAATAAATAATGGAGCTTTTTTTGAGTTACTTTGATGAATAATGTTTTATATTTTATCGATGTTTATATTATTTAACTTTAATTTTCATGTATATTTTTCTAATGGAAGTATGAATTAATTTTAAAAAAAAAAAAAAAAAAAAAATTTAACATTTTATCTTTTAAAATTTATATTTATATATTAATTATTTAGAAACCTTAATATAATATAGAGCTTTATATAATTTATTTATGAAGTAAATATAAATTATCAATAAAATAAATTACAATTATAATTTCTTTTACATTTTTAAATCTTTCTTTTTTATTATATTTATTTATTTATTATTTCTTATTTTTTTAAATAATTTTATTAGAAAAATTCTTATTTTAAATCTATGTGGTGAGATATCATTTCTGCTCTTCTATTTAACAATATTGACCCTTAAAAACATACCATATAAACCAACATAGATATAAATATAAATAATAAATAAATTTATTTTCTAAATTCATTCTCTACTCATTTTTCAATATCGTCCTGAGGATAAGCCTCA
The DNA here is from genome assembly GCA_034641835.2 of Pinus albicaulis. Lineage (NCBI taxonomy): Eukaryota > Viridiplantae > Streptophyta > Pinopsida > Pinales > Pinaceae > Pinus > Pinus albicaulis. The sequence continues at coordinate 1,275,086,587 of CM076581.1, read as the reverse complement.
TTAATCCTAATTATGTGATTCATCACAAAGATATTCATCTACATTATGGAACACAAAAGTCTTAGATTTAACACTATAAAACAATTTACATATAAATAAATTTGATGAAAATAGTATAATTGTAAAGATTTAATTTGTTTTCATTTCTAAATAATTTTCAATTCAAATATCCAATAAATATGTTTTTATTAAATATTTTTTCCAATGAAATTTATTTTTATAATTAAAAATAATATTTATTTAAAATAATAAAAAACTAAACTATAAATCTATTTTATCATTATAACTTATAGTATAATATAAAAATAAAGAAAACAATGAGTTGAGTTATAAAGCCTATATAAATAATCACTTGGATCAACAACATAAAAGTATTAACTTAAATAGTTTTGCAACATTTCTCATTATTCTGAGGTTGTCTAAAATCTTACCTTATAGTTTCAAAGTTGTTTTCACTTAGGGTTTAGGGTTCCGTAGGAGAAATTGTGTCATTAACATATCCTAGACTCTTTTTCATAAATATTTATGAGCCTCCTATGCTTACAAGTTTTGGACTATGTGGTCCAAGGATTTTTAAATTATATTTTAAGTGGTTATTAATTGATTTATTATTTTTGATATTTTATTTTACTAATTTAGATGATAAGATAGGCATCAATACATGTATCAAAACATTTATTTTATGATATATTTCTTATTGTCAATTTTAAAAGAAAAAAAATCCATGGTAGTTAACTAAATTATATTTTAGTTTTATGTTTTGTTATTATTTATTATAAAAGGAATTAATATATGAGTTAAACATGTATGCATTTTGAAAAAATGTAGCAATATTCTTAACCATGGAGATTCATAACTTCTTAATAGATTTTCTTGCAACACCATGGGCCAATACCATGGTTTATCATACCCCATGCACAATATAACACTTATTGATGTGATATTTTCTTAAATTAAAAAAAAAAAAACATAAATAACTTTTGGAAAAATGTTAACCCTTGGTGTGTAAATACTACTATGAATATTTTGACATATTTCAAGGGTTGAATCCATTGTCATATTTTTCTTTACTGTAATGCTTTATGTTAGTGGTTGGTATATCATTATATGTTACTTTCAATGAGTGAAGGATCAAATGGAAATTCAATAATTATAGGATGTTTCAAATTATTGCAATGGGGTTCTAGTGATATGAGTTATGAGCTCTCTAGTTCATGTATTTTTCAAACAAAGTATTTGTAATGAAATGATTTTAGTCTTTCCATTATTTAGGGATTTAGGAAACTTTATATATATATATATATATATATATATATATAGCTGAAAATGTGAAGTTGGGTTACAATTTTTGCCCTTTTTTGTGAAAAAACTTCCATTTTTTTCCATTCTTCAACTTTCTGCAAGCTAAAACAATTTTTGTGTATAGAATTTCACTTTTCAATATAAATAAAAGTTGTCACAATTTTTATTATCTTTCTATTAATTATTTTTTGGAATTTTTTATACACATTAGATATTTCAACTTAGCATTTCTTTGACTGTGTGTTTTTTAACAATCAAAGGATTCATAAGAAGTCATGTTAATATGAAATGTTGTATTCTTTGAAACTTTGTGTTTTTTACAAAAAAAATGTGTTACAACAATTTAGATAGAGTCTACTTCGGTTTCATCATATTTACAAAGCCAACGGATGCATATCACAATTACTAGAATTTTTTGAACTGGTCCAATATGAAAAAAATGCATATTTTGAATATGTTTCGCGACACAAGAAATTTCTTAACATATAAGTTATAAACTAAAAATATAAAAACTACCTATTAGAGACGACGAACCAATGTAATGCATCATAATTTTTTCAATTTTTTTTACAATGTACTTTGGAGGATAAAAAATTATGATTTCAGTGAATCATAATGACCTTTAGAAATTGTTTGCATCCATTTTATTACAAAATTAGTTAAAATTGGTAAATATTTATGAAATTCCATAAAATTTATATTTCCTAAAAATAGATTCAATTGTAAAAATCCTTGTCTTGGTTCCGACAGCTAATTCACAATGTTTCATGGATTTTAATCAATCCAAAGTTCTAGATACGTATTCAGAGCTTGGTTTTATGTAATTGGTGATGAGTTCGGTTCAGCCGACCTCCTAAAAAAAGTTCAGCCGAATTTTTTTTTGCGCTGACAGCCCATCAAGTGTAATGACATAAAAGTTCAGATAAATTTTGTACAAAAGTTCGGCCAAACTTTTACCCAAATTTCCATCGGCTCGAAAATACCAGGGAGCACCTCCAAAAAACCATTTCGCGGCAATATAAATTGCCATGAAATAATTCATTATTTTCGCATATTTTTGCAAATTTGGTCTAATTTTACAAAGGTATTGGTATGATTTTGCAAAGAATTGTTTTGGGTTTAGGGACTTTTCTTGGAGGTACATTCAAAGAAAATTTTTGCAAAGGATTGTTTTGGGTTCAAGGACTTTTCTTGGAGGTACATTGAAAGGACATTTCTTGGAGGTATGTGATACATTTTTTGGATGTTTTTTGGGCTTCATATTTTTTGAAAGTATCGATTTGGGCTTAATTTTCATTGTTTTTGAAGGTATGGATTTGGGCTTAACTTGGAAAGGACTCTTATTTGGCTTAATATTCAAAAGATATTTTTTGGACATTTTTCGGAAGTATTTTTTAAAGTGATCTTTTTTTAGAGGCTTTTTTTGAAGTATTTTTTAAAGTGACATTTTTTAATCATATGGAATTAATTTTCAATGGACATTTTTTGGAGGCATTTTTTGAGGTGACATTTTTTTAGAGTATGTGTTTTGGGTTGAAGTAAATTTTTTATAGTGATTTTTTAAAATGAGTTTTTTTCTAACTTTTCAAATCAATTTTTTTTACAGGACATGGAAGGAAATATTTTGAGGTTTGTTTCATTTTTATAAGACATTTTTTTCTCATTTTTTTTTTAAGTAAGTGTTTTGGATTGAAGTATGTATTTTTTGCAAAATTTTTAAAATTAGTTTTTTTAAAATTAAATCTTTTGTGATGTTTTTTTTTATTGACTTTTTTTCTAAATGTTTGAAGAAAATATTTTGAAATTCATACTCTATTATCATAGGAAATAGAAGGAATTGTACGAGAAAATATCATCAAAAAAGAGACCCTGAGGAAGGTAGAGAAGAGACGAGACAATATCGCAAAAGAAAGATAGAAGCAATCTCAAATATTGAAGGGGAAAATCAACCTCAACTAGAAGTTGAAGCATGTATGTAAATGTAAGTATTATGAGTATGATATATTTAATTTTTCTTAGTGTAAAATGTGAAACTTAATTTTTATTTGATGAAATAATTTGAAAAATATTTTGTAATGTAAACAGAGAGAGATATTCCTCAAAACATTCATGATGAGATACGTGAAAGAGATATTGAACCAATGATTGAAGATGGTGAAAATGTTGAAAGAAATTCAAGTGAAGAAACTGAATCACAAGGTATATATATATATATATATATATATATATATATATATATATACGTTGAACATATGCACGTATTATTGAAATTATACATATATTTATTAATTTAGTTATTTATTGAATATGTAAACTTATTATGTACTATTCATTCGAATATGTACATATGAAATCAATGTTGATGATGAGATGTTAGAAAATGTTGACACACACACATATGGAGATAAAAGAGCTAACCATTATATACGATATCGTGTTAACCACATTTTTTATACGTACTTCATAAAGGAAAATGTGATAGTTCAAGCCCAAATGTTGAAAGGTCTCCTATCATTAAGGAATTTAAAAGAAGCTATGACTTTATTGGATATTTGAAAATCAACCAAAGATAAAAAAAAAAAAAATTGAAGGAAAATGTGATACAAAATATAATTAGTGCTATAAATTCAATTAGAAGATCCAAACAGTAAATTTTTTTAGTTGTACATAGAGAAATGCATATGGCAGTAGTTTCATCAAGTACTAAAGAGAATCGCTTGGTAAAATCTATGGAACGAGCATTAGGAACCTCACAAAAAACATTGCACAAACATCAAAAATTTCGGTTGCAAATAGATGTAAATGATGAACTCGCTTGTTGGAGAGATATTTGTAGGCAACCACACAAAGATAGACTTGGAGAAAAGGTTGAAAAAATAATATATGAATATTGGAAGAACAATTCACGTGTTTCTCCAACTGCAAAGCATGTGATGCGAAGAGGAATAACACGAAATCAATATGAACAACATGAAAAACATTTCTTGGAAACTACTTAGATAGATTTGTTCAAAAGGTTCAAAGAAGAGGATCATGAAATTAATGTGTCAATCAGTGCTTTTGTTCAACAAAAACCATGGTATGTAAAACTTATCACCGTATGCGACACTTTTTTTTGTCACTATCATGTGGAATTTGAGTTATATTATGACACATTCCTTAATTTTGGTAGAACATTTTGGAAGGATTCACCTCCTCCTTCCACTATCCGTGATTTCATATCTCAAATTATATGTGAAATAAAAAGAAATGAAATATTTTACGAAAAGAAATGTGTTGCTGGTAAAAAAATGCGATGATTGTGGAAATTTGACTAAATTTCAAAATAAATATCATATTGATATAAGTGATCAATCATTTTCCAACATGAAAGTGAAATGGAAGAGATATGAATATATCCATACATCGATTCAAGGTGCAAATAGTGCTAAAAGAATTGAATTACGAGAAGGATAAATTTTTGTGACAGGATTTTTGAGAAAGTTTGAGGCAGAAATTTATAAATACACCAAGCATTCCCAGAGAGCTCAATGGAAAGACTTCTAATTCAAAAAATCCCGTGAAGGTTTTACACCAGGAATCATTTTGTCAGTAATTGATTTTGCAGAAAACTACACATTTGTTCCACAAAAAGAAATTCAGAGTGAATACTATCATTCTGACTAATTCTCCATGCTCTTCCATATTCTATATAGACATGCTAAACAAAACGCCAATCATGTAGAAAGCACCAGTGAAAATTGACATGTTATTAAAGAATATCACTTTTATATCAATCATGATCGTACACATGATACACATTTTGTACAACACTGTTTTGGAAAGATTTATGACTCCTTGAAAAGTCATGGAATAACATTCAATGAACATTGGATATGGTCAGATGGATGTGCAGGCCAATTCAAATCTGCATGATCATTTTTTTGGTTGTGTTGTCTTTATAAGAAAACCTGCATTAAACATTATTGGAATTTCTTTGAGATTGGTCACGGAAAAGAAGAACATGATGGTGCAGGGGAATGCATAAAATAAGAACTTCGAAGATATCAAATGAACCCCTCTGCAGGCTTACTTTTGGACGCTAAAGAAGTTGTTCAACGGTGCATCGCTTCTCTAAGCAATGAGACTAACTGATCAAGGGAAGTGCAAAGGTACATTCAATTTAATTTTTATTGGATATATAATTTTAAACAATATACGTTTATCTTTGATTGTATTTTGATATCATATTTACATTCTTCTTTGAATTTTCCATAGAAAGTATTTTTTGGCATACTGGGTTCGAAGAAGTAGATAGATCAATTGGAAATGACATTGAAACAATAAAAGGGACTCGAAAATTGCATTCAATTAAAAACAATTGTCCAAAAATGTCTTTGCATTGGATAAAATAAAATATTCTTGTTTTGGTCATGTTTCCATAGACAACGCAGAATCCAATGAAGTTTGTGAAAACAAAATTTATATAAAATATTGGAAACATATACAAAGAGAAAAATGTTCGTTGCAATGTTTGAAGAAATGAAATAAGAGGAGACTACAATATCATCCGATGGTGATCGAGTTTCTGATCTTGTTAGACAAGGTAACATTTGAATTCCTTTCGAATGATGATGATCTAGAAATAAATTTAAATACATAATTTTGTTAAGTTTGTTTTATTGTGTAGGAGATGTTTTTGTTGTAATTGCACCTACTAACAACGATGAAAATGTGAAGTATTATTTGATGTGTTTCACTGAACGCAAAATGAAATTATTAGAAAACTATAATGATCACAAGTTTCCATATCAAAGAGGATTTATTATACTGAAAGGTTATTTTTTCAGATAAACTAATCAAAGTGGGGATTTTCTTTACTTTGAAGACTATGAACCTGATGTCATAAGCTTTCAATATATTCACTTGGTGTGTGCAACAAACGTAAAGTTAATAGAGGTTCAATCAAAGAAAAAAATGAAAATTAAGAAATGGAAAATGTTAAAATCCGATCATGAATGGATCATTGAAGATGGCATTCCATTGGAATTTTTTTTATTGAACTGCCCAACAATTTATTCTCTTTGTATTATGTTTTAGAACTTCTAGAACTCAACTAAAAATTGAGCTTCCTTGTTATGTTATCTGTGCAAGTGTTTCCACATGTACAAATTGTTTTGGTACATGCACACTGGGATCAACAGAAAGTAGTTTTTCTATACATGCATTGATGAAAAATGTTGCATGTGTTGGATATATATATATCTGTGTGTGTGTGTGTGTTCTAGAATGCAATTAACTGAAAGTAGTTTTTCTATGTGCATTGATGAAAAATGTTGCACGTATTGGATATAGACATGGACTGAATGTGACCAGTTTTTCTCGTGTGCCTTTCTAGTAAAAAGTATGGAATGTAAATAAATCACCCACAATATATTTTTGTACTAAGATTCTCTTTAGACAAGAGACTCGGAGAACTTCTCTGACTTTTGGTGGGATTTGACCCACATCTCTATTCTTGATAAACAATCTAGTACAAAATTTGTCTATCTAATGGTTGGATATGTTCTAGGAAATTAACTGAAAGTAGATTTTCTATGTGGATTGATGAAAAATAATGGATATATACATACATTATAGATTTCATTTTTAAAATTTTATGATTTTTTTCAACACATCTAACAAGACCTAGAATCAATATGTATATAGATACATCAATATGCATTTTACTTCACAACATTGCTTCACATGCCAAATGTACTTCAACAATCCAAAACTTGAGTTTTAATTTTTTTTTATTATATCACAACATTACTTCACATGCCATGCCAATTGTAGTTCAACTATCCATAAAAACATTTAACATTATATCGCATGACAAATGTAGATCAACCATCCAAAACTAAAAGCTTAAAAGTCTTAATTTAACAAAAAATTATAGATCACAACATTACTTCACATGCCAAATGTACTTCAACCATCCAAAACTTGAGTTTTAAAAAAAAAATTATTATATCACAACATTACTTCACATGCCATGCCAATTGTAGTTCAACTATCCAATAAAAAAATTTAACATTATATCACATGCCAAATGTAGATCAACCATCCAAAACTTAGGTTTTAATTTAACAAAAAATTATAGATCACAATATTACTTCACATGCCAAATGTACTTCAACCATTGAAAAATTAAGTTTTAAAAACAAAAAAAATTATAACACAACATTACTTCACATGCAAAATGTAGTTCAAAAGAAAAAAATTAATTTATAGATCACAACATTACTAGTAGTTCAAATATCCAAAACTTAAGTTTTAAAAACCAAACAAATTATAACACAACATTACTTCATATGCCAAATGTACTTGAACCATCCAAAACTTAAGTTTTAAAAACATTATATATCACATTGACATGTACCAAATGTAGTTCACATAAAATATGTCCAAAATTTGTAGATTAACAAGTATCAAGTACCAAGTTATATATAAGACTGCATCTAGATCATATATAAAAAAGTAAATTTAAGACAAGAAATATCAATCAAATATAGAAATCATCCATCAAATACAGATGGATGTAGTGTCTTTCCCAGCAAAGTCTCAATCCACGAGCTATCCTATAAAGCATGGGGAACCTTTACACAATGCATGTACAAACATTAAAATTTATGTTTTAAAATTGAGTGAGAATATATAGAACTTCATGTAAAACACAAAATATAAAAAAAAATTCATGCAATACCTCATGAGGTTCCCTCCATTTGTTTCTCGTCAGCTACAACTTCCCCCATGGGAAAATCTGCAACAGTAAACTATACAATATATATATATGTGTGTGTGTGTGTGTGTGTGTGTGTGTGTGTGTGTGTATTAAATTTTTTCAAATGAAAATGAATATATATATATAATTATTTTCATTAATATAAAAAAAAATATCAGACAAATTGTTCAAATGGTTGAAATACTGTGGATGTTCCTATCTCCATCACTAGAGTCCGTGGAGAAAAGAAATCCTCTATAAAGATCTAAAATTAAAAAAATTAATTTAAGTATGAAATGACTCAAGATCAAGATCTCAGTTTATAATAAAACTTTTAAACTTCAATTTATAAATTATAAATTAAAAACATATATATTTAAAAGTGAAAAATTGAATACTTCTGTAGGTGGATTTGGCACATCTCCTAAGAGAGGCTCCAAAAGAAAATATCCAAAAACCTAAAATTCAAAAAATTTAAAATAACTCAAGATATAAATATATCTCATTTTTTAATGGAACTTTTTGAGGTGGAATATATATAACTTAAAAACATATAAATTTTAAAATTCAAAAATTTTCCATACTTGTTGTGAACCTAGCACATCTCCTAAGGAAGTAGAAGGCACATCTCATAAGGAAGTAGAAGGTACATCTCCTAAGGAAGAAGGTACCTCCATTCCAAAGGCATCGGATGGTATCAGAATCTGTTAAAACATTTTATTATATATACATGAAAATGTACATGTGTGCACAATTATTTATTTTAAAAATATCAAGTTTAAAAAACACTAACATTAACTAACATATCTTGATGGTGAGACTCATCTTGATTGTTTTAACCTGAGGCTCCGAACGTGATATTAAAATTTTATTCATTCATCAAGCATGACAACAGGAAATGGTGTTAAAATATAATAATAGATTTCTGTTAGATTAGTGTACATACAAATAAATGTATGTATATATATGTATTTAGTACAAATTGTATCTATGTGTTAATATAATTGAATCCTAACCATTAACACATATCATTCCCACGCCCTCTTCCTCATGAAAAATTAGGTCATGCCAACCATTGCGACAACTCTTTGCATATGTTTTTAGATATTCAACACTTGTGTTGTCAATCTCTTCATCTCTATAATACACAAAATTGGTGTGTGCATTCTCACGTACTCTTTGTTAATTCAGACAAACATCGACTCCACTCAATCCATTGTGAACATTGTCAATGATGGCATCCTTTGCTTCTCGACTAATTTGAGAAGTGGCTTTCATCTCTGACCGCAAAGTTTCGACACGAACAATTCGACTAACCAATGGTGGCTCTGGACAAGGAAACTCATCATCACGCCTAGCGCCCCTACGATCACATAATCAACCTTTCCCAAGACCAAAAAATTTAAAGGGAAGGTCATTGTAATTGGGTTTCATTTCCAAAAAGAATTCTGCATAAAATTATTTTGAAAAATAAAATGGAACCTTATCATTCAATGGGAGTGTTCCATAAGCCACAAGGTGTCTATCATACAAATAGTGAGCTATATCAAGGTGCTTGAAATATTTCACCTTCAGCATCTTTCTTTTCGGCCCTTCTTTGAAATTAAATATAGACATTTCCATTGTTGTTGTAACTCTTTCCTTAATAACCTTCCATTTATCGAGTCCCATCACTGTTTCCTTTCTTTTTCTCATGAAATCCACAAAAGTATCCGTGGTTGCCCCAAGCTTTTGGTACACATCTACTAGTTGGCCTAAAGAATTTGTAACTATTTCCAAGCTTTGTCAACTCTCAGCAGGCAGAGTCAAAGACACGAGATCTCTCTGCAATTTTAAATGAAGTTGTTGACACCTTTCTAAGGTGCAATGATGCATATTTCTTTCCCATGGAATATCGGAAATGTCAGTCGGATATGTCGTGGTCAGTGGAAAACCTTCTTCTTGAATGAAGCGTTCTTCCCCATGTCTATTTGGATCAACATTTGGAGCATTTTCATCCTCTGCATCAATATATAAAAATTTTGTATATTACAAGAAACACATGTAAGAAAATTTGTACAAATTGAATGAAAAAAATATTCAAATTGATGGCAACCTCGATGTGGTTGGCTAGCATCTTCCCCACCCTAAAACTGTTGAGAACCAGAACGAACCTTTTGATAACCAACACCACCAGCCATTGATTGGCCTCCAGTAGAATAAATATCACCACCTTCATGCAACATGCTAGCACTTATTGATGGCTCTCTAAGGGGATTTGAACCACCACCAACCTCTTGAGACAAGAGAGAAGTTTCATAAACAAATACAAATTTATAATCAATTGAAAAATACATTCATATATATAAATACATGTACATATTCATTGATTAAATTGCGTGAACCATACCACGACCGGGTGAACCATGGGCATGCTCCATGGATGGAGTAGAGACCCTTCTCCTCTTAGCTCCTAAAAATAAAAAATGAAACTTATTAATAACTAATTCAAATCGCAAAGTCGATAAAAAATCAATTCCATATGTACACACATGTATGGAGATTTAAGATTATATTTAAATACCATGAACATCCCTAGATCCCTGATCCCCCCCTGTCGTAGAGATATGGGATTCTGTTGAACTTCGTCGTTCATCCTCCATGATATATATATCTACGGTGGAAATTTACAATTATTTTTTTAACTGAATAATTCAAAATAAATTCAAAATAAATTTCAGAAAATTAATGTAATTTACTATACACAAATTATTTAGAACACAATTTTCAAGACACTAATTGATGTGTGAAACTCAATTTAAGAAAACAAAATAATAAAAATGATAATTTCACCAAATTCCATGGTGGGAGCACATTTGGTATAAAATTGAAAAAACACATCATCATTAAAAAGAAGTGAAACTCCATTTTAACAAAAAAAATTTGAAGTCCCCGCATTTTAATTTTATAAAAATGTGAAGTTCACCACTTGTTGCAAATGTGAAGTTCACCAAGTTGCGCTTTACATGGTGTGGTGGGAGCACCCTTGGTATATAATTGAAAAAAGCACATGGTCATTAAAAAAGACACATTTATAAGCACAAAACACACACATATCCAAGATATGTTGCAACATCCATCAATAAATTTTGAAGGAGAGTGTTTCAATGTAACACCGCTAGTTTATGTTTTTCTTTCAAAGCTAGACATTTGAACCTTAATCCTAAGGGGAGTGGACCCCAATGGAAAAGTATTTTGTGGATGTAATTAAATATTTAAGTATGAAAAATAAATAAAATAATTTTGTGTATATTTACCAAAATGAGAATTATGAGATCAGCTGCTAAATCCATGAGGATGGAAAGAGGAAAATATTTCCCCAAAAATCTTTCAAAAATCATTGAAAGAATTTATTTCCAAATTAGATTTTGAGGAAAATCTAGTTGCCCCAATGATGTGGAGATTAGTTGGGAAGAGATAAAAAGCTGGGAAAAGCAGAAATCAGCTTTAAAAGTCCGTAAATAAGGGAAGCCTAGGCAAACAGGAAGAAAAACATCCTGATATTATGGACGCAGAATTAGAAACAAGCTCTGGGGAGAGAAAGCTTAAATAAGCTAGTCCTGAACATATTAGAGGTTGGTCTGTTCTAGAGGTGGTCTCAGCTCGGGGGTGAGCTCTGGAGATAGAGGGGCTCTAAGGTTGGGAGGATTGGTCAAATTGCAGAAGTGGTATATCCCACATTCACTACAATCGATAGTACTAGTATGGGTTAATATGGTTAATTTTCATAGATGCTAAGTAGAATTATAATTTGAAATTTTCATTCTCTACATTTAACAGAAGTCTGTAGAAGAAAATTTCCTCTTAGTTCTGTACAGTTGTAGGAATCAAATCTATGGGAAGGAATTCATCAGAATCTCTAAACCAATGTTGGTCTAAATCTGAAAATACATATTTTCCCAAAGATGACTTATAGTTTAACTTTAATCTGCTTCTGTATTATGAACTAAATACTATGTATAGAAAAAGGAAGCATAGTACCCTCACATGCATCATAGATGAAGGAAGCTAGACATAAAGTACATCTATCTGAAATAAGCAGTGACATAAATAAATGGAAAACATGGAGTTATACAATTGGTATCAATGCAATGAATCAATAGTTTTTTTTTTTCTAAGTGATACTAATTCTATTAAGTGTAAAAGTACTAGTAAAAAACTGCCACGGCTGCTGCTATGAAATCCAGACAGCTGGGGTTGATAAGCAAGCTGTTCTTAAGAAACCTCGATCGCCCATAGCGGGAAACCGATCCTAAAAACACAAATATCTAGGCCGCCCATGATAGGGAAACCGGCCTTAAGTTTATGCAAGACATAGAGACAGTAACATATAAACTAAAAAAATATATCAGCCATACTGGCTCACATCGAAAATAGTAAAACACAAAAGCTCCAATAGTATTTGAGCAAGGAGACCTGGGGAGAATGCTGAATGCGCGCCTTGGGTCATCCATCATGCTCTGAAGACATCGGCTCCTCAACAATTCTGCACCCATATTCATCGTCATAGCTATTGTCTGCCATGCCCGCTTGACTATAAACCTTCAGGTCCTGGTTCTCAGCAATAGAAATCTGCCCAGTTTGAAGAGGGAAAATGGAACTGGGGGCGCGGGGAGGAGAAGGAGGAGCAGGACGGTCTGGACCAGAATGAGGGATTTCTTCACGGAGGGAAACAGTTATGAAAGATGTGACAATGGAGTCAACAGAGGTACAGTGAAAGCGAAGCTCCGCATTTTGGGTAGTTTGCCTGATGGTGGACCCCAAATGCCCTCTGCCAGGTGGAATGGGCTAACTAGGAGGAGCAGAAGGGCCAGGAGGAATGGGCTGACTAGGAGGAGCAGAAGGGTCAGGTGGAATGGGCTGACTTGAAACGTGTCCGGGAGCACAAGCTCGCCCACGTCCTCTGCTGACATGGCTTGAATTCTCAACTTCCCGCCCGCGTCCTCTGCCCCTGCCTCTACGCGAAGCTGGCAAGGAGTGGGTTCATCGCTTTCAGAGGAAGAGCTCAAAACAGAAGAGGGTGAGGGAGGATTGACAGAGGCCTGACCCCGACTAACTCCATGCCAGCAGCGCATCCACTGCCTGAGGCGAGGCATGGAGAGGAGAAGATGGCGCAAGCGAGGCAAGTCGATGGAGGAGACGGAGACACTGTGAGCGGAGGGACGACGACCAGGGCGGTGCGAGCAAGGCAAGACGCCAGAAGAGACAGTAGCCCTGTGAGCAGAGGGACAACGACCATAGGAGATCATATTAAAGTCAGAAGGAATCAAAGTACCTGCAAGGAGCTCGACAGAGACGCCAGGCGAGGCGGAAACGCTGCAGAAGGGGCTGTTGGTGAAGTGAAATCCCGGAAGCGTCTCCAAGCAGGCCAGAATACAGCAATGACGTTCAGTCTGAGTTTTAAAACTGGAATCAACAAAGCCAGGAGGGCAATCGCTGCGAAGGGGAGTCAGAGCTCTCCCATGGCTGCTCCTGTCATGCTCGCCATCCATAGTGAGAGCCATCAACCAAATGACCGCCATATACAACAGCGCCGAGGTGCAATAACTCCTGAACTAGTCGACCCGAGGCGTATTAATATCTCCTCTAAGTCGAATGCATGAGGCCATGTGGGCGTCCCATGCGAGCTCCGTTGGGAGCTGCGCAGGGGCCCAGGTCTCTTCATACCACCACCTCATCCGCATCCGGAAGAAGGCTATCCTTGTGCACCAGCGTTGTGCAATTCTGAAGCATGTCTCCATCATGGATAATTGAGAGGGGGCCATGAATGAGCGTGCTATTTCTCTCAGTACCAAAATTGGCCAGGAGATCAGCAGCCTTGTTACCTTCATGCTTGACATGAGTGAAGGATACCGCCCTGTTGTTTTGAAGCCAGTTGCTGATCCTATCAATTCGAGCAGCCAAACGCCAACTGTGAGCCACTTTGTTAGGATCGTCCCCCCATAGAAGCTGATTAACCATGTTGATAAGTATTTGAGAATATCCTTCTATAATAATAGGGAAATAGTTGCACTGGAGAGTGAGACTTAGTCCTTGCCAGAGGCCTTCAAGCTCGGCGGAATTGTTGGTGTCCCAGCCAATGGAGCCAAAATAGAGGCGCTGAACTTCTCACTTGGAATTTCTGAATATACCACCAAAACTTGCTGGTCCAGGATTTCCTTTGGAAGCCCCATAAAAATTTAATTTAAACACTCCAAGAGAGGGAGGAGTCCAATGCAAGGGCGAGTCTGAGGCCACCTTTTTTTTGATCTTTGGAATGAACGCAAGGTTGAGATTCCAGTTTTTCCAGACAGATATTTCTCTTCGTTGTTTGGGAAAGTCTTCTTCTTGCCAGGAATGGAGCGCTAAATATTCCTGAAGATTTCCAATGAAGGAAAGCCATAAAGAGTCTGGTGTAGAGGTTTGATTTTTGAAAATACGCTTGTTCCGTTCCTTCCACAAGGTCCAAAATATCAGTCCAGGAAGGAGCTTCCAGAGAGCATTAAGGAGGGCAGAGAGGTAGGGACATTTGGGCCAGTTGCGCAAGATGGAAGTGATATCACTGGAGGGCTTGTTCTTCTGACAATGGAAACTACACTTGTCCCATAAGGATTTGGCGAGAGGGTAGAGCAGCATGAGATGTTGAATGGTCTCAGCATTTTGAGCGCAGTGGGGGCAACGAGAGGGTCCAATGAAGCCTCTTTTGATGAGGTTGTCCCATGTAAGGATGCAACGATGGCTTAAGAGCCAAAGGAAAGTAGATACTTTAGGCCAAGTATGAGGATTCCAGATCATTTTCCAGAGGGAGTCCCTAGGGAGCGGGGAGGGATATAGCAAAGAGTAAGCTTCCTTTGTTGAAAACATTCCCTTAGTAGTGTGACCCCATCTGAGAATTTCGGGGTCATTTGAGCATCTGATTTGCCTCCGTTGCAGCTCCTTGTTGAGGGCTTCCACCACAGGACTCTGAGCTTGGGGCAGAATGAGATGAGAGGGCTTCCACTTCCTGAAGCCGTTGCTATCAGTGTCCATCCAATGCGCACATATTTTATCATCAAGAGCTTCCCTAGGATCTTCTAGGTTGATTTGAGGTAGGAGTCTGACCAGAATCACGCTGATTTTCCATTGCGGATTTCCCAAAAACTGTGTTGTTGTATGAGCGCATAGTTCTGCTTGGCAGCTTTCCAAACCAATGAACCAGAGTGTGTAGGAGCCAGTCTTATTAAGTCTGCAGCAGATCTATTGTTGGCATACTTAGCAGTCCAGAGTTTGGCCCAAGGAGTGTGGGGATTGGAGATCCATCTCCACCAAACGCGTGCTGCCATGACCTCATTGCTGTGCAAGGGATTTCTCAAACCCAGGCCGCCAGCTTCTTTGGGGGTACAAACTGTGCTCCAGTTAACTAAAGCCCATTTGCGATTTTGACCAGAGGAGCCCCAGAGAAAGTGTCTTTAAAGTGCTTTGATCTGTTTGAGAACCCATTTCGGCGCTGCAAGAATAGAAAACAGATAAAGAGGCATGGATTGTAATATTTCTTTAATAAGAGTGAGTCTACTGACCATATTAAGAGCTTGGAAGGTCCAAGAAGATAATCTAGAATCCAATTTTTCAAGGAGCTGATTCCAGGAGGAATGCCTGATAGCAGAGTCAGTGAGAGGCGCTCGAAGATATTTGTCTGGGAGAGAAGCCACAGAGAAGCCGAGAATATGAGCAATATTATATTGGGCCAGAGGGGGGTGTTGAAGAAAAATATCTGAGACTTAGAGTCATTGATGGTTAACCCAGAGGCCAGAGAGAAGAGGTTGAGGATGGCTTTAAACGAACAGGATTCATGGACAGAGGGATGGCCAAAGAGCATATTATCATCAACAAATTGTTGGTGGGACGAGGTAGGGGCTCCATGAAGAGAGATTCCACGCAAACGATCGTTGTAGACGTCGTTATGAATAAGTCTGCCTAGTCCCTCAGCCATGAGAACAAAGAGAAAGGGAGAAAGAGGGTCCCCTTGCCTGATTCCTCGGGGGGGGGGGCGGCGAATGAGAGGGGAAGGGATGCCATTGAGAAGAATAGAAAGAGAGGAAGAGGTAATGAGGCTCATTATCCAGCGGACCCACATGCAATCAAAACTGAAAGCGCTTAAAATTTGCTAAATATAATTCCAATTCAGTTTATCAAAAGCTTTGGAAAGATTGATCTTGAGGAACATACCTGGCTTCTTGCAGACTTTTAGAGAATGTATAATTTCATGGGTTAGTATTATACCATCAAGGATTTGATTCCCCTTAACATATCCTGTTTGTTCTGGCGAAATAAGAAGCGGGAGAAGCGGTTTGAGCCTGTTGGCGATGAATTTGGAGATGACTTTATAGATAACATTGCAGAGGGCAATGGGTCTGAATTTTTCGGGCTTGCTGGGTTGCTCCTCTTTTGGCACCAGTGCGACGAAGGTAGTGTTGAGGGAGGGCAAGATCCAATGCATTGTTCATGATTCTTCTACAAGTTGCCATACCTCGTCTTTAATGAGCTCCCAGAAGTGGTGGAAGAAATTGGCAGTGAAGCCGTCCGGGCCTGGAGCCTTGCCATCCTTGAGCTGTGGCATAGCTGTGTCCACTTCTTGTGGTGATATTGGACGAAGAAGCATTTGGTTATGCTCAGCTGTGATCAAGTTGGGTATGAGCTGCTTGATTTTATCGATGGCTAGTTGTCTGTCTACCTGCTGCTCCTTCTGCATGTCCGTGAAGAAGTCTACCAGTTCTTTTTCCATGTCCTCATGCCTCTCCATTCGTTCCCCTTGCTGATTAGTGAGATGGCTTATCCTATTCTGCATTCTTCGTTGGATGGTTGTGCTGTGAAAGAATTTGGTGTTTCTTTCGCCCTCCTTCAGCCAACGAACTCTAGATTTCTGCTGCCAGAGGATTTCCTCTTGTTTGTATCTATCCTCCAATTTTCTCTGAAGGTCGAGCTCCATGGAGGCGAGAGATTCGGATCTTCCCGAAGTAATGATCTCTTGCTGCACATCCTTCATCTTCTGCTCAAGGATCTGTTTCTCCATAAAGATGTTGCCAAAGATGTTTTGATTCCAATCTTTGATGTGTTCCTTGACCCACTTAAGCTTCTGCTGGAACTGGAACATTTTGGACCCTTTAGGTGGAGTGTATCTTCTCCAGGCAGTCTGAACCAAGTCTTTTAAGGAAGGGTGAGAAAGCCAAAAAGCTTCAAATCTGAATGGTCTTTTGGGATGAGAGCGTATGTTTTTCCATTGGAGCATGATGGGCCAGTGGTCACAGCCTGAGAGAGGAAGTATTGACCCGGTGATGTCTCCTCCCACATGAATGGCATTGTCCGATAAGAGAAATCGATCCAGCTTAGAGGCTATTTGCTGTCTCCCTATTCTGTGATTGTTCCAGGTGAAAAAACTGTTGTAGAAAGGTATATCGATGAGCCAGTTGTTGTTGATAAAAGCTTTGAAATGGGAGCTGTCTTGATCTAGTCTAGCTCTGCCCCTAGATTTTTCAGCCATCCGCGTGATCATATTAAAATCTCTACCTAAGATCGAGAGGGGATGGGACCTGTTGGAGTTGAGGTGCTCAAGATTGTTTAAAAGTGCCACCTTGCTCGCCTGGTCTTGAGGAAAATAAACGTTGGACAGATGTCCATGTATGTTGGTGCCTATAGGGTGAAAGGTAGCCTGGATGAGATTATGGGAAGCGTGGAAGTCACTCACCTACAGTGACTGAGTATCCTAGGCTATCGCAAGCCCGCCCGAAAATGTTGAGGCATCCACAGCTACAGATCTGCTGTCAGGCCATGCTTTAGTTAAGATTGATCCCAGTGTTTGACTATTGCACTTGGTTTCCTGAAGAAAGAGTAAGTGGGGCTTCTCCTTCTGAATCATGTTCTTTATCATTTTGTATTTCCCTGGACCGTTGAGGCCTCTTACATTCCATGAGATTAATTTCATGGGGAACTATTTGCTAGGGGTTTGAAGAACCTAGTTAGCTTGGGATATTGTCCCGAATCCACCAGAAGCTCTCCGAGGGCAATGGTTCGCTGCCAATCGGGTTTCCTTCCTCTTTTCTTGGTTTCCTTCATCACCTTCAGACTGTCCCAGCGACTGCCTGGTTGGATACCCAATTTCTTGTGCTGTTGGACTTTGGCTAGTGCCGCCTCAAGAGATTCAATCTGCCTAGGGTTGATCTTATCAAATTCCTTCCTTCGGTAAGCGTCTTCAAGACCATTGAGATCCAACTCACCAAGGTCGAGACTTTCAGAGTCTTCATCCATTTGAATTTTCTGGTCATTCTCCAGAAGATCATTGCTATCTCGATTAGCAGTAGGGGTGAGCCCCTCCAAATCCATAAGGTTAGGGTCCCAAGTGACCTGTTTTTGCTTGAGGGAGGGATTGGGTTCAGGTTTGTCAGCAGAGCTCGACTTAGGAGGGTCAGGCACCGAGAATGCGGGATTGGGTTGATTTGGGGGGGGAATAGAAGGGCCAGTGAGGCTTGAAGTGGCTGGGATGGAGTCATCCTTGGGATCAGTCTGAGCAAGTAAGGCGAAGCTATTGCTAGTATAAGGGATAGAGGCAGAGGAACTAGGTTTCTTACCAGAAGAGGAGGGCTTTTTGTTGTGTCTTCTTCTGGGGGTGACTTTGGTGAAACCATCTGCTTCCACTTTGTCCTCTGTTTCTATGCTTCGGGCGTGAACAGTTAAAGGAGAGTCTCTGAAAAGATATCCGTGGGAATGACACCTTCTGCATCGAAAGGGGACATGCTCATAATCCAATGGTTGAATCCATTCGAAATCGTCATGAAAGATACTTACAGCATCAGGTAGGGCACTGTCCAGATGCATGTAGACGCATATTCAGGCATAGGAGGTGTACCTTCGGAGCTTAGTTTCTTCTGCAATTTTGATGAACTCTCCCAGTCCTTTTCCTATCGCTTGCAGTGATTCCTCATCCCAATACTCAAACGGAAGTGAGTAAAGACGAATCCATACTGGTGCCCAGTTGAAATTTTCAAGATCTGGGTTGAACCTCTCCACCCAGTTTCTAAGATATAACCCTGCTGAGTTAAAAAAATATGGGCCTTCATCCATTACCTTGTTTCTGTCTTCAAGACAGTTGAAAGTAGCTGTAAAGAAGCCCTTCACTCCCAGCTGCAGAGTGACTTCCCCCTTGGGTTTCCATTTGGACGCTATCCAGCCCTGCAGGGCTTTTTCCATTGGCCAGAACCCGACAAATTTTCCAATGAGGGCATGGTCCCTCATGTACTGAATCCTGGCATTGATGCGATGACTAGGCAGATCTATTTTGGGGCGTTCTGGTGCAATGGGCTTACAGGTGGTAGAAGTGGCCTTCTTCTTCTCCGTTCTTGTGTAAGGGGTCGATTTCTGGGTTGTTTCATTCCCCAGTTTGCTGTCAGAGTTGTCCTTCGTTCGTGCCTCTTGTCCATCTTCATTTGCAGGGGGAGGCCTGCTGCCTCCCCCCGTCTCCACCTCCATACTGAAGAGCAGGCCTGCGCGGCAAAGAAGGGACGGCGCAGTCAGAGCGTGAACAGGCGGCCAGAAGCGTTAGGGTTTCGGTAGAGAGCTGAATCACAAAACCCTAGCGCTCTCATCTCTCGGTCTCCCTTGGGTTACTAAATTTATATCGCAATGAATCAATAGTTACAGTATAATGAATTCAATTAAATGGAAGAACCTGAGTAGGTGTTACAAGTATATCTATATGTCTAGCAACAGAATTAAATTAACTTAGAATTTAAGACAGAGGTATGTTAATATGTTGCAAAGCTAGTTATAATGAAATCAAAGACCTATGATATAAAGGTGATAATATTACTGATTAGAATTGCATTCTAGACATGAGGAACAATTATAGAAATATAAAGTCTATCAAGAAAATAAAAAAAACAAAAGGTCCAACGAGGTTATTACCAACACCTTATGAACTTATTACCATCATAGTAGTCTCAAGGTCTGGATTTATCCCAACACCAAAAAGAATGAACAAATATACTAGAAAACCTAGCATTTTTAAATATGTGTACAGAGGTTAAATTGGAAAGCAGAATAATTATAAGACATTATTAGTATATGTCTCCTATCCTTCAGTGTATTCCAGGAGTGAAATTAAATGAGAAGTGAGTTATTGTAGTAGCATCTCGAGAACACCAGAAGTGCACATAATTAAAAGTATCCAGTGTCCACAAAACCATCAGGGAGTATTACTTTGGTAGTTAAATGAATGGGAAAATTAAACGTAGCATAAAATAAATATGTTTATCATTTGGAGACATTATGAGATTTACAATGACTGAGTAAAAGAAATATAACTGTTACCAATAGTAGAGAAAATCCAAATTTACTCCTGTGTAGTTATTTAAACAGTCCACAATCCATTACTAACAAAGAATGTAACTCTGCTAACATAGAAATCAAAAGACGTATTGACGGGATTCCATTTCTGAAATTCCCGAATACTAGTCATCACTTATAAATTACAATTGAGGAGTTTTCGGAGAAAATTTCAGAGTATCGAATTTTACAAATCCCAAAATGAGTTATGAATGGATATCTCGTCGGAGGAAGGCAACGAGTCACAAATACCGACCTATAATCAACAATGAAAAAAAAAAGAGTGATTTTAACGGGCTCCAGGGATTAATTGTATGAAAATCACTGAGAATTCCAACCATCCTAGAGTAGTAACTCACTTGCGCAAACCAAGGAGATAGATAAAAAAAAAATGGGGAGAGCGACGAATTAGAGAAAATTTAAATGGTAGGCCAAATCATGAAGTTTGTCGTAGGAAAAAAAATAGTTACCTCCTCGACCATTCTGGAAATGGAAATGCCTCTGAAATATCAAATGACATGTAAATTTCCCAAGTATGATAGCTATCCATCGAAAACAAAAGAAACAAAAAATACATGTACAACTACTTTGCTCAACTCATCTTGGAAATCTTTGGCGAGGAGGCAAACGCAAGAAGGGCAGAATCACCATCATCAAAATTTAACTAAATCACCAACATCGAGATGGCCAGATTTTCCATGAAGGATGCAACGCCTCCTGCATATGTATTCACTGGGGGTTGAGCGACACCATGAAATTGGAAGAACGTAACCAAGAATTAAAAGCTTACTGTGTAGAACTATAATAGAAGTCGAGAGTAGAAGGAAGTCGATGACCTGAGTTAACTCTGAAATATGGTCTCAAGAAACATTAACCAAAACCAAATAAATTTTACCTTGGGTGCATAAACCCGCTCATGTCGCCATCGAACCCTAGTAACAAAGGAGAGCCGAACACTGGTAGCAACTGAGGAGTTGAACGCTCTGGAAAGAGAAACAATTTGAGGGCGACAAAGTTTATTGCGAGTCGAAACCCTAAGTTGAAACAAATCTCACCATCCACACGTATCGATCTGAACAGAGTAGGCGTGGATCGAGACCTCAGTCTTGATGATGAGCTTCGGAATTAATCACCAGCTACATATATCGCACGAAGGAGTGAACGCATTTAAATTCCCTGGGATGGTCATATGAGCCAGTGACAAGATAACAATAAACAAACACCATTGTCAAATCAATCGATCAGAGCCATAGATACGCCGGCCTTGTCACAGTACGAGTGGAGTAAAGACTCACCACAGAAACCACACTCCAACGCGTACACAACATAAATTAATGTTACAACCAAATCTCTGTACCCGAATTCGTTGTACCAAAGTGACGGTTATGAGAGAAGTGTTTACATTATAAACCACGCAAGGTCAGACATGAACGTTTAGACATACAAAACGATGATTCATAAATCATATCAATACGTGACCATTGAACCCTGGGAAATGAATTATAATAATATCGACCTGTGTTGAAAATAACGAAGCCCAGGGTTGGACGTTAATATTTATATGACCTTTGGTCATGGCAATAAATATATATATTAAGGATGCCATAAGAGGATGGTGTGATCCTTTACCACGGTGATAAATTTTATATGTAAAACCAATCAATCCGTGATCACTCCACATGCCATGATATGTTCGATGGTTAGGGATATATAATAGTCCCATAAAAATCAAAATGTAATATACACTAACCCTCATGGGTTATGGGAGATAAGGGTAAATGGTAACAAAAACAAACATACAGTAGAGAGCAAAGTAAAATTACAAAAGGGAATATAATTGACTAAACTTTGTTTAGTAGATTGAGCTTTGAAAAGGGGCCATATTAAAACAAGTTGTAAACTGACATTCAAAGTAAGAGAATAATTACTGGGAACAAGAAACCTTCTTAGATAACCAGAATGATATGTATTGAGTTAAGGAGTTCAAAATACACCTACAGAAAAATAAAAATTAAAAAAAAATTAAAAAAAAATTAAAAAAATTAAAAATAAATAAATAAATAAAATATATATATATATATGAGTAGGAGGGACGTTACACTCAACAATTCATTTTTGAGAGATGAATATTGAATTTTTGAAGAAGAGCGTCTCAAAACTAATTCATCTTTGAGAGATGAATCTTGATTTTCTTAAGAAGAGCGTCTCAAATCTAATTCATCTTTGAGAGATGAATCTCGCATTGGCATGGCCCCGTATAATTCTAATTCATGTATTAATTCATCTTTGATAGATGAATCTTGCATTGTAATTTCCTCGTATAATTCTAATTCATCTATTAATTCATCCTTGATAGATGAATCCTAAATTGGAATTTCCCCAAGAAGTAGATCAGTAGACATATTATTCACATTTGAACAATGTCTTATACTAAAAAATTGAAATTGGCTAAAAATATTGTTTGCTATTCCATATATTTATTTTAGCCTCTCCTTCTTAACTTGGTACACGCCATTCATTTGGTTGCACACAAGTTCAGAATTGGTGAAAAATACAATTCCATTTGATTCATACTCCATAGTTTTTCCCAAGCCTTCTATCAATCCAATATAATATGCCTCGTTGTTTGTTTTTCCCGGTATATTCATTTTCCTTTGGACGACTTTTCTAGTCGCAATATTGGAAAGCACGTATGTAATCACTACTTTCCCTCGATTGGGATAGCAAGAAACATCTATGCATAATTTCCATTTTTCAACCATATTTAGTGTTTTTTATGGCTGAAAAAAAAACAAATTCAATAAAAATATATATTAAATTGACATTAATTGCAAATGCATGGGAGAAATGGCACAAGTGCATGAGATTTA
Organism: Pinus albicaulis; assembly: GCA_034641835.2. Taxonomy (NCBI): domain Eukaryota; kingdom Viridiplantae; phylum Streptophyta; class Pinopsida; order Pinales; family Pinaceae; genus Pinus; species Pinus albicaulis. The sequence continues at coordinate 1,275,063,298 of CM076581.1, read as the reverse complement.
TAACATGTGCATGGTTTATCTTAAAGTATGAGTTGAAACGTCTATGGTAGAATTCACATCTAGAATTAATGTGAGGAAAGCTTTAGTTTGCGGGAGAAATGAATTTTATGCACTTATTTTGTGGGAGAAATGACACATGTACATAGTTTTGTTACAGAGATTGAATGTTGGGCAATTTACTTGATATGTCACCTTTGAGAAAAGATGAGATCCAAAGGCGCTACATGGCCCTTTACAGACTTTTCCTTTAGAACTTGTAGAAGTTCACACTTGACAGACAAACTAAAATCATATGGAAGTTCAAAATCCTATGAGAGTTCAGCCACATTAGGTTCAATTTTTAGGACTTAAAGTTTGAGAGAAATGACATTTACATGGTTTGAAAAATTATTTTATGCACTTACAAAAAACATGCTTTAAATTTAATGGGAGAAAGCCAACATGACAAGTATGCTTTAAATACTTTTCCTAAGAATTTATGGGATAAATGACACATGTACACAGTTTGCCTTAAAGTGGTTTAGTTTAATGGATATTAAAATGAAGAACTTCTATTTAGATCTGTTACATAGATTGACCATAGGGGCATTTACTGGATATGCCACCTTTGATAAAAGATGAGATCCAAGGCTATCTGGCCCTTTACAGACTATGCCTTTAGAACCTGTAGAAGATAACACTCAACAGATAGACTAAAATCCTATGGAAGTTCAAAATGTTATGAGAGTTCAGCCACTTTAGGTTCAATTTTTAGGCCTTAAAAGTTGAGAGAAATGAAATTTACATGGTTTGCAAAATTATTTTATGCACTTACAAAAAGCATGATTTAAATTTAACGGGAGAAAGCCAACATGAAATGTGTGCTTAAAAAATATGCCTAAGAATTTACGGGAGAAATGACACATGTACACAATTTTCCTTAATGTGGTTGTGTTTTATGGATCTATTAAAACGAAGAACTTCTATTTAGATCTGTTATAGAGATTGACTATAGGGGAATTTACTGGATATTTCACCTTTGAGAAAATATGATATTGAAAGGCTACCTAGTGCTTACAGACTCCAGCTTTAGAACTTGTAGAATTTAACACTCAACTGACAGAATAAAATTCTATGGAAGTTCAAAGTTCTATGAGAGTTCAGCCACTTTAGATTCAATTTTTAGGCCTTAAATCTTGAGAGAAATGAGATTAACATGGTTTGAAATATTATTTTATGCACTTACAAAAAACATGCTTTAAAGTTAATGGGAGAAAGCCAACATGACATGTATGCTTTAAAAACTATGCCTAAGAATTTATTGGAGAAATGATAGATGTATACAGTTTTCCTTAAAGTGGTTGTGTTTTATGGATCTATTAAAATGATGAATTTCTATTTATATATGTTACAAAGATTGAATGTAGAGGCATTTACTGGATATGTCACCTTTGAGAAAAGATGAGATACAGAGGCTACCTAGCCCTTTACACACTCTGCCTTTAGAACTTGTAGAAGTTAACACTTGACCGATAGACTAAAAATCGTATGGAAGTTTAAAATCCTATTAGAGTTTAGCCACTTTAGGTTCATTTTTAGGCCTTAAAGCTTGATGGAAATGACATTTACATGGTTTACAAAATTATTTTATGCACTTACAAAAGCATGCTTTAAAGTTAATGGGAGAAATCCAACATGACATGTATGCTTTAAAGACTTTTCGTAAGAATTTATATGAGAAATGACACATGTAAAAAGTTTTCCTTAAAGTGTTTTTGTTTTATGGATCTATTAAAATGAAGAACTTTTGTTTAGATTTGTTACACAGATTAACAATAGGGGCATTTACTACATACGTCTCCTTTGAGAAAAGATGAGATCGAGAGGCTACCTATCCATTTACAGACTCTGTCTTTAGAACTTGTAGAAGTTAAAACTTGTAGAATTTAACGCTCAACTGAAAAACTAAAATCCTATGGAAGTTCAAAATCCTATCAAATTTCAACCACTTTGGGTTCAATTTTTAGGCCTTAAAGCTTGAGAGAAATTACATTTACATGGCATGCAAAATTATTTTATGCACTTACAAAAAACATGCTTTAAAGTTAATGGGAGAAAGCCAACATGACCTTTATGCTTTAAGAACGTTGCCTAAGAATTTATGGGATAAATCACACATGTACACAATTTTACTTAAAGTGGTTGAGGTTTATGGATGTTAAAATGAATAACTTCTATTTAGATCTGTTACAGAGATTGATTGTGCAGGCATTTACTAGATATGTCACCATTGATAAAGGATGAGATCTAGAGGATACTTGGCCCTTTACAGACTCTACCTTTAGAACTTGTAGAAGTTAACACTCAACAGAAAGACTAAAATCATATGGAATTTCAAAATTCTATGAGAGTTCAACCACTTTAGGTTCAATTTTTATGCCTTAAAGCTTGAGAGAAACGACATTTACATGGTTTGAAAATTTATTTTATGCACTTACAAAAAGCATTCTTTAAATTTAATTGGATAAAGCCAACATAACATGTATGCTTTAAAAATTATGCCTAAGAATTTACGGGAGAAATGATAGATGTACACAATTTTCCTTAAACTGGTTGTGTTCCATGGATCTATTAAAATGAAGAACTTCTATTTAGATATGTTAAAGAGATTGACTATAGGTACATTTACTGGATATGTCACCTTTGAGAAAATATGAGATCCAGAGGCTACCTAGCCCTTTAGAGACTCCTCCTTTAGAACTTGTAGAAGTTAAAACTCAACTGAGAGACTAAACTCCTATGGAAGTTCAAAATCCTATGAGAGTTCGGCCACTTTAGGTTCAATTTTTAGGTCTTAAATCTTGAGAGAAATGATATTTACATTGTTTGCAAAATTATTTTATGCACTTACAAAAAACATGCTTTAAAGTAAATGGGAGAAAGCCAACATGACACGTATCCTTTAAGAACTTTTCCTAAGAATTTATGAGAGAACTGACACATGTACAAAGTTTGCCTTATAGTGGTTGTGTTTTATGGATCTTTTAAAATGAATAACTTCTATTTAGACCTGTTACAGAGATTGAATATAGGGGCATTTACTGGATATGTCACCTTTGAGAAAAGATGAGATATAGAGGCTACCTAGCCCTTTACGGACTCTGCATTTAGAACTTGTAGAAGTTAATGCTCAACTGACAGACTAAAATCCTATGGAAGTTATCCTATGAGAGTTCAGCCACTTTAGGTTCAATTTTTAGGCCTTAAAGCTTGAGAGAAATTACATTTACATGGTTTGCAAAATTATTTTATGCACTTAAAAAAACCATGCTTTAAAGTTAATGGGAGAAAGCCAACATGACATGTATTCTTTAAAAACTTTTCCTAAGAATTTTTTTGGAGAAATGACACATGTACACAGTTTGCCTTAAAGTGGTTTTGTTTTATGGATCTATTAAAATGAAGAACTTCTATTTAGGTTTGTTACAAAGATTGACTATATGGGAGTTAACTGGATATGTCACCTTTGAGAAAATATGAGATCCAGAGGATACGTAGCCCTTTACAGACTCTGCCTTTACAAATTGTAGAAGTTAACACTCAGTTGAAAAACCAAAATCCTATGGAAGTTTAAAATTCTATGAGTGTTCAGCCACTTTAGGTTCAATCTTTAGGCCTTAAAGCTTGAGAGAAATGACATTTACATGGTTTTAAAGATTATTTTATGCACTTACAAAAAACATGCTTTAAAGTTAGTGGGAGAAAGCTAACATGACATGTATGCTTTAAAAACTATGTGTAAGAATTTATGGGAGAAATGACACATGTATACAACTTGCCTGAAAGCGGTTGCGTTTTATGGATCTATTAACATGACGAACTTCTATTTAGATCTCTTACAAAGATTGACTGTAGGGGCATTTACTGGATATGTCACCTTTCAGAGAAGATGAGATACAGAGGCTACCTAGCCCTTTACAGACTCTGCCTTTAGAACTTGTAGAAGTTAACACTCGACTGACAGACTAAAATTGAATGGAAGTTCAAAATCCTACGAGAGTTCAGCCACCTTAGGTTCATTTTTAGGCCTTAAAGCTTGAGAGAAATGAGATTTACATGGTTTGAAAAATTATTTTATGCACTTACAAAAATCATGCTTTAAAGTTAATGGGAGAAAGCCAACATGACATGTATGCTTTAAAAGCTTTTCCTAATAATTTATGGGAGAAATGAAACATGTAAAAAGTTTGCCTTGAAGTGGTTTTTTTCTATGGATCTATTAAAATGAAGAACTTATATTTAGATTTGTTATAGAGATTGAATATAGGGGCATTTACTCGATATTTCACCTTTGAGAAAAGACGAGATCGAGAGGCTACCTAGCCCTTTATAGACTCTGCCTTTAGAACTTGTAGAAGTTAACGCTCAACTGATAGACTAAAATCCTATGGAAATTGAAAATCCTATGAGAGTTCAACCACTTTAGGTTAAATTTTTAGGCCTTAAATCTTGAGATAAATGAAATTTACATGGTTTGAAAAATTATTTTATGCACTTACAGAAAACATGCTTTAAAGTTAATGGGAGAAAGCCAACATGACATGTATGCTTTAAAAACTTTGCCTAAGAATTTTTTGGAGAAATGACACATGTACACAGTTTGCCTTAAAGTGGTTGAGGTTAATGGATCTGTTACAAGGAAGAAATTATATTTAGATCTGTTACAGAGATTGATTGTAGGGGCATTTACTGGATATGTCACCTTTGATAAAATATGAGATATAGAGGATACCTGGCCCTTTACAGACTCTTCCTTTAGAACTTGTAGAAGTTAACACTCAACAGATAGACTAAAATCATATGGAAGTTCAAAACTCTATGAGAGTTCAACCATTTTAGGTTCAATTTTTAGGCCTTAAAGCTTGAGAGAAATGACATTTACATGGTTTGAAAAATTATTTTATGCACTTACAAAAAACATGATTTAAAGTTAATGGGAGAAAGCCAACATGATATGTATGCTTTAAAAATTATGCCTAACAATTTACAGGAGAAATGATACATGTACACAATTTTCCTTAAAGTGGTTGTGTATTATGGATCTATTAAAATGAAGAACTTCTATCTAGATATGTTAAAGAGATTGACTATAGGTGAATTTACTGGATATGTCACCTTTGAGAAAAGATGAGATCCAGAAGCTACCTATCCCTTTACATACTCCACCTTTAGAACTTGTAGAAGTTAACACTCAACTCAGAGACTAAAATCCTATGGAAGTTCAAAATCCTATCAGAGTTCAGCCACTTTAGGTTCAAATTTTAGGCCTTAAAGCTTGAGAGAAATTACATTTACATGGTTTGCAAAATTACTTTATGCACTTACAAAAAACATGCTTTAAAGTTAATAGGATAAAGCCAACATGACATGTATGCTTTCAAAAATTTGCCTAAGAATTTATGGGAGAAATGACACATGTAAAAAGTTTTCCTTAAAGTGGTTGTGTTTTATGGATCTATTAAAATGAAGAACTTCTATTTAAATCTATTACAGATATTGATGATAGGGGCATTTACTGGATGTGTCACTTTTGAGAAAAGATGAGATCTAGAGGCTACCTAGCCCTTTATGGACTCTGCATTTAGAACTTGTAGAAGCTACCGCTCAACTGACAGACTAAAATCCTATGGAAGTTAAAAATCCTATGAGAGTTCAACCACTTTAGGTTAAATTTTTATGCCTTAAAGCTTGAGAGAAATTACATTTACATGGTTCTCAAAATTGTTTTATGCACTTACAAAAAACATGCTTTAAAGTTAATAGGAGAAATCCAACATGACATGTATGCTTCAAAAACTTTTCCTAAGAATTTATGGGAGAAAGGACACATGTACACAGTTTTCCTTAAAGTGGTTGAGGTTAATGGATCTGTTAGAATGAAGAACTTCTATTTAGATCTGTTACAGAGATTGGTTGTAGGGCCATTTATTGGATATGTCACCTTTGATAAAAGATGAGATCCAGAGGCTACCTGGCCCTTTACAAACTCTGCCTTTAGAAATTGTAGAAGTTAACACTCAACAGAAAGACTAAAATCATATGGAATTTCAAAATTCTATAAGAGTTCAACCACTTTAGGTTCAATTTTTAGGCCTTAAAGCTTGAGAGAAATGACATTTACATGGTTTGAAAAATTATTTTATGCAATTATAAAAAACATGCTTTAAAGTTAATGGGAGGAAGCCAACATCATATGTATGCTTGAAAAACTATGCCTAAGAATTTATATGAGAAATGCGACATGTACACATTTTTCCTTAAAGTGGTTGTGTTTTATGTACCTATTAAAATCAAGAACTTCTATTTAGGTATGTTACAAGGATTGACTATATGGGCATTTACTGGATTTGTCACCTTTGAGAAAAGATGAAATCCAAATGCTACCTAGCCCTTTACAAACTCCTCCTTTAGAACTTGTAGAAGTTAACACTCAATTGATAGACCGAAATCCTATGGAAGTTCAAAATTCTATGAGTGTTCAGCCACTTTAGGTTCAATTTTTAGGCCTTAAAGCTTGAGAGAAATGACATTTACATGGTTTGAAAAATTAGTTTATGCACTTACAAAAAAAATGCTTTAAAGTTAATGGGAGAAAACCAACATAACATGTATGCTTTAAAAAATATGCCTACGAATTTATGGGATAAATGACACATGTAGACATTTTGCCTTAAAGTGGTTTTCTTTTATGGATCTATTAAAATGAAGAAATTATATTTAGAAATGTTACAAATATTGACTGTAGGGGCATTTACTGAACATGTCACCTTTGAGAAAAGATGAAATCCATAGGCTAACTAGCCCTTTACAGACTCTACCTTTAGAACTTATAGAATTTGACACTCAACTGCCAGACTAAAATTCTATTAAAGTTCAAAATCCTATGAGAGTTCAACCACTTTATGTTCAATGTTTAGGCCCTAAAGCTTGAGAGAAATGACATTTACATGCTTTGGAAAATTATTTTATGCACTTACAAAAAACATGCTTTAAATTTAATGGGAGAAAGCCAACATTACATGTATGCTTTAAAAACATTTCCTAAGAATTTATGGGAGAAACGACACATGTAAACAGTTGCCTTAAAGTGGTTGTGTTTTATGGACCTATTAAAATGAAAAACTTATATTCAGATCTGTTACAGAGATTCACTATAGGGGAATTTACTGGATATGTCACCTTTGAGAAAATATGAGATACAGAGGTTACATAGCCCTTCACAGACTCTACCTTTAGAGCTTTTAGAAGTTAACAGTCAACTGACAGACTAAAATCGTATGGAAGTTCAAAATATTATGAGAGTTCAGCCACTTTAGGTTCAATTTTTAGGGCTTAGAGCTTGAGAGAAATGACATTTATATGGTTTGAAAATTTATTTTATGCACTTACAAAAAACATGCTTTAATGTTAATGGGAGAAAGCCAACATGACATGTATGCTTTAAAAACTTTTCCTAAGACTTTATGGGAGAAATAACACATTTACACAATTTTCCTTAAACTAGTTTAGGTTAATGGATATTAAAATGAAGAACTTCTATTTAGATCTGTTACAAAGATTGACAGTAGGGGAATTTACTGGATATGCCACATTTTATAAAACATGAGATCCAGAGGCTACCTGGAACTTTACAGACTCTCCCTTTAGAACTTGTAGAAGTTAACACTCAAGAGACATACTAAAATACTATGGAAGTTCAAAATTCTATGCGATTTTAGCCACTTTAGGTTCAATTTTTAGGCCTTAAAGCTTGAGAGAAATGACATTTACATGGTTTGCAAAATTATTTTATGCACTTACAAAAAACATGATTTAAAGTTAATTGGAGGAAGCCAACATGACATGTATGCTTTAAAAGCTATGCCTAATAATTTATGGGAGAAATGACACAGGTACACAGTTTGTCTTAAGGTGGTTGTGTTTTATGGATCTATTAAAATGAATAAATTGTATTTAGATATGTTACATAGATTGACTATAGGGGCATTTACTGGATATGTCACCTTTGAAAAAAGATGAGATCGAGAAGCTACCTAGCCCTTTTCAGACTCTTTCTTTAGAACTTGAAGAAGTTAACACTCGACCGACATACTAAAATCCTATGGAAGTTCAAAATTATATGAGATCAAGGAAAATTTTAAGGTTGGAAATTTATTTTAATGTTTAGAAACTAATAATTTTGTATAGTGTAATTTGGAAAATTTTAAGCTAAAAATAATTTATACTATTTAGGCTAATAATTTTTAGAAAAAACGGAAATTAACAATTTGTTTTTGGGAAAAAACATGGAAAATAAGGTTAATCAAATATAGATTCCATTCCATTTATTTCATTGAAATATATGGGTTTTGTTTTGTTGTTTTAAAAGAAGAAAAATAAGAGGTTAACATTCTACCCAACCCTTCATATATTTGAGAGGGTAAATCTTAAAATTGATATTCTAGGAAGTAAATTCCAAAGTATTCTAGGACTTCGACTCAACTAAAGTTTCTATCTGCAACTATGAATTTTGAATAAAGGAATTTGAGTAGTTGTGGAGGTGAGTCAAGATGTTTCAACAATAAGTCTACCTACAACTTAGTTGTTGCGTATAACAAGGAAGAGTGTTTATATATATATTGGTGATGAGAATCTAATTTAAATCTTACTCATTAGGATTAGAATGTCTTTTTAACTTAAATCTTAGAACTTATAGATTAAAATGTTTATTGAAAATTAACTTGATCCCTATGGTTAATGGGACTGAGAGGGATGAAAATAATTGTAGTTAATTAAAACAATGATATGCAATATGGAAATAGAGTGACATAAATATAGAAATTATATTTATAGCACCAAAATCATCTGCACATTCCAACAACACATCTATCAAATTGATGAACTTTCCTGGTTAAGTAGCAAAACTACGCATTGGTGGAATATCATGCAACATGGAAAAAAACGAACTAGAATATATTATATATAAACGGTTCATAGTGAATTAATAAAGAGAAAAGAGAAAAGAGATGGTACTTATTATGAATCTGTGTAACAGATTAAAATAAGAACATGGCATTCATTCCTTCATAAATAATATACTTGGTGATAATGATTCAAACACGCATCCAATAAATTTTTAGGGAAATATAAGAAGTAAAACATCCTATAGATCTACATTTATTCACAACAGACACAATTTAAGTAACCAAAAATACATGTGAATCACAGTTCATCTAAACTCAGTGACCATACAATATTACATATTAAATTGTAACTATTCAATGAAACAGTCTGACTGCATAGCCTCCTTGCCTTAGTAGCCTATGTAAGTTTTCATCTCCTTTCTCTTATTCCTTGGTTTCCTTTCCTTAATGCATTTCGATCTGCTACTAATGAAACTACTATTGAACCATACTAACTTAAGAAGAGTTACTACTGTTTTGAAATAGGACATAAAGCCAAATCAATAATTCAAGTATCTATATGTCAAGTCAAAATAGAAACATAATGATGTATAATATGTAACTAGCTTCTCTTTGTAATCAATAAAGCATGATTAAACAGAGTCACGTTACACCATTAGAGTTTCCGAGTCAAGAAGAGCTGCACCAAGGTGACAATGTCCAAATTACAACTCAGAGAAAATGTCAAGCGATTCAAAGCAAGTGAACTATACTTGGAAATGTGCACCCCAGCTATAAAACACTCCAGACAACCATAGTGTGATAGACAACATTACTAAACATAGTGCAAAACACCTATTTTCACATGGCCGATCATTTTCTTTGGCTTATAAAAGACACTAGACAATCTATGGAAACATTATTAGAGGTTGCAACGTGCATTCTGCGTCAAAAATCACAGTTGCAGTCCTATAAAAGTGTTAGAGGTTGCAGCTTGCATTCTCAGTGGTCAGTCACAGTTGCACACTTATAACAGACAATAGAGAAATTATGAATACATTATTGTAAATTGCAGCTTGCAGTGTACGTGACAAGTCACAGATGTAGTCATAAAAACTTTTATGGGAATTAAACACAAAGATCCCCATACCCAAAAGAAAGGGCAGGGAAAGGGAAAGGGGTATAGGTAGTTTACTTATTGGACTAAGCTTAAGTGGATTCAGTAGATTATGCAGATTAAGCCATATACTAAGTCATATAAGTTCTTACACTAAGATGAGGCAACATTTACATCAGGACTTAAACACTTACCTAGAAATTCATTGAAAGTCATCGTGACATAACTCCAAAGCAACAACAGAGTAGGAACCAAAGTGAAACAGAGAAGGAATTCAACAGAGCTCACCACAGCGCAACAGAGAAACAACACAACAGAGCCACAGAAAATCAGAATAGGAACACGTGAAAGAGATGTGAAACCTATAAAAGTTCGTGGGTGATATATTTATAAAGTATGAATTAAGCCGAACTAATAGTCTGACCAAACTAAAAGTTTGGCTGAAATTTTGTTGCCAGTTTTCCCACCTCCGGCCAAAAATATGTTTTCCTACGTCGTCAATGTAAACGCCAGAACGAGTTCTACCGAACTAATTTCGAAAGTTCAGCTAAACTCTCTAATAGTTCGGCCGAAGTATTGAGGAAAAACTTTTTCCACCCCCGATTCTCACAAAAGTGTAACCCAACTTCACATTTTCACCCTGAAAGAACCATTAAAATTCTCAGGGTGTGGATAACCTCACATGTTGTGAGACTTCCCACACAACACTCGAACAATACAAAATATTCAAGGAGTACGAGAATCAACTACAGTAAATGAAATTTCCCACAATATTCCCTAGATTAGTGTTGCATTAGAAGGCAGACACACTGAACACCAATCAACAATGATATAAATTGAATCTATGATTGTTGACCAACCTGTTTCCTTTTTAATATATCAAGTGGGAAATTTAAGTTATATGCGCCTCTATATAGTGGAAAATTGTAAGCTAAAATTAGAAACATTTGAACAAGCTTGGCTAGTGCAGCGAGCTACAGAAACAAAGAGAAAAATTACACATAAACTTCCCAAAACTGCTCTAAATTTAGATGGATATAAAACTAAACTCCATTTAACTATTCTCCCTCTATGATCCTATGATCCGTTAGTAGGAATGGATTGGTTGGAAGAACAAAAAGAAATAGTAAATTTCTTAGACAAAATAGTAAATTGCACAGATGATGTGGGAAAATATGTAATAGTAAAAATCCAAAACCAATATCTATCAAACGGATTCTGCATTACAATTGAAAATAACAACAAGAAAAGGTTGTCAAGTATATGTTGTACAAGTTGAGGATTTAGGATAATAAACAGAAAAAGGGACTATAGAAGATTTACCAATAATCAGAGAATTTAGGGATATGTTTCCAAAAGAAATCCCTCGTTTACCACCAAACACATACATTAATTTTTCAATTGAACTAGTACCAAGAGCTACCCCAATTTCTAGGGCACCATATAGAATGAGTATTTCTGAACTACTAGAGTTGAAACTACAATAGCAAGAATTATTAGATAGAGGGTACATTAGAGTAAGTGTGTCCCCGTGGGGAGCACCGGTGTTGTTTGTAAAAAAAAAAGATGGAACTTTCCAGATGTGTATAGACTACAAACATATGAATAATTTAACTATCAAGAACATGTATCTTCTTCCAATAATAGATGATCTATTTGATTAAGTGAGAGGAGCCACAATATTCTCAAAAATTGATTTGAGAACTGGATATCACTAACTCCGGATTAAGGATGAAAACATTAACAAAACAACATTAAGAACTAGATATAGACACTATGAATTTGTAGTCCTACCCTTTAGACTCACAAATGTCCCTGCTACAGTCACATGTTTGATGAAAATTGTTTTGCATCAATATCTAGATAATTTTGTCTTAGTGTTCATAGATGACATTTTGGTATACTCCAAAAATGAAGAACACCAATAACATCTAAGAATAGTACTGCAAACCGTTAGAGAACACCAATTATATGAAAAACTCAACAAAAGTGAATTTTATAAAAACAAGATCGAATATGTGGGTCATGTTATTTCTAATGATGGATTAGCGGTAGAGGCGAAAAAGGTACAAGTGATCATTCACAAGTATTTTCGAACAATATTAAAGATTTGTGGAAGAATTTTCTGTATTAGCCTACCCCATTATTTCATTGCAAAAAAATGAGTAAAGTTTGAGTGGACAACAAAGTTTCAAAGTAGTTTTGAGCAACTAGAACTGAAATTAACTATTGTACCTATACTGAAAATTGTTGATCCAAACAAATAATTTGTAATATGTACAAATTCTTGTATAGAGGGGCTACGAGGAGTATTGTTGCAAGACAACGCAATACTATGTTATGAATCATGAAAACCAAAGAAACATGAACACAATTATGTGGTATATGACATAGAACTAGCTATTGTTATATATGCACTAAATATGTCGAGACATTATCTGTTGGCAAAGAAATTCATATTAATGATAGATCACATATGCTTGTAATATTTATTTACCCAACCACATTTAAATGCCATACAAACAAGGTGGTCAGCTTTCCTTAGTGAGCTTGATATGGAAATAAAACACATAAAAGGAAAACAAAAATAGAATTACTGACGATTTGAGTAGAAATCCTCATGAAATTTTGACATATACAAGAATTAGTGTAAATTTTAATGTAGAAGAAGAGATTCGTGAAGTATTGTTGGAAGATCCACAATATGGAAAATTGTAAGAAAATATACAGCAAATTGAAATTGTAGGATATACCATAAACAAGCAAGGAATGATCAGCTACAAACAAATACTTTATATTCCTAATGTAACATATTTAAAATAGGAAATTTTAGATAAATACTATAAGTGATCTTATGCAGGTCATCCTGGTTATCAAAAGCTGATAACAACATTAAGGAAAAACATGTTTTGGTGAGGCATGAAGAAAGATGTAGCTGATTATTTTGCAAGGTGTTAGGAATTTCAACAAGTAAAATTAAAACATTAGAATCCTATAGGACTACGGAATCCTCTCCCTATTCCAGAATGGAAGTGGGAAGTGGTTCCAGTAGATTTTATTTCTGGATTGCCCCATACCAAGTATCAACATGAGTCTATAATGGTTGTAGTGGAGACTCTAACTAAAGCAACACACTTTCTATCGGTGCAATCTATTTTTGGCACAACAAAGGTGGCCAATGTATTCATGAAATAAATTTTTATAGTCCATGGAATTCCAAAAATGATTATCTCTGATTGAGATGACAAATGTACATGAGAATTTTTGAAAAATCAGTTTGGAGGAATAAGTACAAAGTTGAATTTCAGTATAGCTTACCATCCTAAAACCAATGGACACTCTGAAACAACCAACGAAAACTTCGAAGCCATGTTGCGCATGTACGTGATGGACAAACCCACTAAGTTGAAAGATTTTTTTCATTTGGCATAGTTTGCTTATAATAATAGTTATCAGGTTTCAATTAATATGAGTCATTTTCAAGCTTTATATGGCAGAAAATGCCACACTCTACTAAGCTAGGGTCAACTAGAGGAAAAATTGATCCTTGGGCCAGATGCACTACATGAAATGGAGCAAACTGTAAATACAATTTAGCAGAATATTAAAGTAGCTCAAGATCGTTAGAAGAGTTATGCAGACAAGAAAATAATTCACAAGGACTTCAAAGTGAGAGATCATATTTATTTAAAAATTAAGTCTCACAAAATTACATTCTATGATGGTATTTGTGCTAAGTTAACACCAAGCTACTCCAGACCATTTGAGGTTTTCGAAAGAGTGGGGCCAGTAGCTTAAAAATTGGCTCTACCTAGTCATATTAAAGTTCATTATGATTTTCATGTTTAATTATTGAAGAAATATGTAGATCACCCTACTCACGTGATTGACAGGACTATGATACATGTGGAAACAGAAGGGGAATTTCTTCTAGAACCACTTCGTATATTGGAGCAACAAGAAATTATGCTCCAGAATAGAACGGTAGCTCGAGTGAAAGTGTAGTGGAGGCACTTGAAACCTGAGGAAGCTACTTAGGAGCGAGAAGAAGAGATAAAAGAAAAATATCCATCATTGTTTATGGAATAAACAAAACAATTGCAACACCAAGGACGGTGTTTTGTTTTAGAGCGGGAATATGTAATATCCCTATTTTTCAGCTTTTATAGACAGTTAATAATCCTGAAGGCCAAGTGGGCCTAAGGGAAAACTATATGTAGACAAATTATTTTGGAAATAAATAAATGAATGTGAAATTTTATTATTTTATAAAGAATATAGTAAATTTTAGACCATGAATTGAAATCCATGAAGATGGACTAGAATCCTAAGACTTTCCCATATTCTCCAAAAAATCCTTGGAGAAAAATAAAATAAAACTAAAATTATTAGATGGGAGATAAGAATCTAATAAAAACCTTAGTAAAGTGAAAATTTACTCAGAAGAGGTAAGAATAAAACTAGAAAGAGAAGTTAGTTTTAAAAATGAGCTTTTGTGGAAAAAATAAAAGAAAATCCTAGGCTAATGGAAAGAACATCACAAAATAACTAGACGCAGTTATGGAAATATGTTGAGCAATAAGCCATTCCTAGTAAGACAAGGGGGTTTTTTACACTAAGGAATAATTGGTCTCTGCTCGGGGGAGAGTTGTGGAATAAGCTCAATTTTGGGAGGCAAATTGTCTTTGTAACAATGGTATGCACGTTTTGTGAAGTGTTATGTTTTATACTACTGTTAATATTTATCTAATTCTGATGTGGAATTTGGAAAAAATAGCAGTTTTATAAATTATGACTTGAATTGATGTAGGTTAAATTATACAAATTACGTGTATTGTATAGTGCTTAGTTTAGAAATTTTTTGTGTCATATGTATTTCGAAAAGGTTAACCATAGGGGAATACTGCTAATATTTTTGTGTTGTTACATAGAATTATTTAAAGTTAGGGACAAATAGACATAATCTCTAATCCTTGGTAAGGGTCTAAATCTATATTTTTATTCCAACAAACTATCTAAAATTTCAATGAAACAGTTACACTTTATATACTATGAAACTAAACATATTTCAGCTATAGTAATAGAAAAAATTATGAAACAGAAATGAAATGCTAAATAGAATATAGTTTAGATATACAACATTTTTACAAATACATATCTGAATGATGAATATACAGTTCATATTTAAATTATAAACAAAAATAAATATGATGTCATATATAAATTATTTTATAATTCTATCCATATGAAGATTCAGTCACACATTTATAAACATGTAATGTAGAAACAAAGTATTAAAATAATTAATTACATGAATTAGTCCTTTGCATTTAAACTACTCTATTGGAGATGAGGATAAAGAAATTTTATCAATTTCCAAAGATAAGATTATTATACAACAGTTTAATTAAAATTTTGTAGAAATTATACAAACAATATGTATACCAATGTATTGAATCCGATCATGTGATATTCTAAAGCAAGATACT
Organism: Pinus albicaulis; assembly: GCA_034641835.2. Lineage (NCBI taxonomy): Eukaryota > Viridiplantae > Streptophyta > Pinopsida > Pinales > Pinaceae > Pinus > Pinus albicaulis. The sequence goes on along the minus strand of CM076581.1, from coordinate 1,275,047,771 downwards.
AAATCCTTCTACAAATTAATTGTGGAAAATAAACACGATCACCAATGACACAAAGCAAAATAAAGAAGAAAATAAATCCACAACACATATGTTTTTGTTGGGGAAAGCTTGTTGCTTAAAACCCCTCTATCTTTTATTGCATATTCAACCAAGGAATAATGAAATAATTACAATGCATTCTTCTCACAAGAATTTGCTGCGCTCTCAAAACTATCTTGCACTGATCCAGATAGAATCGACCAACACTTAACCAATTTTCAGCCACTGTTCAACCTACCTTCTTGTGCAATTCATGTAAAATGCAATCCCTATTCTTTAGGAATTTTAGTATTCCAAAACTACACAATGCCCATGGGAAATCCTATGGATGTATTACTACATGCGGGTAGTTTGCTAATAATAAAACTCATAGTTAACATCCCTTTAACCTTTGTCTCAGCTGGGTCTTCATCAAAACTGGCATGCATGTAGCTATTAATAGTAAATCATCACGTGAATTAAATCTAATTTAATGCACTTGAAGTATCACTACTTCAACAATCAATTATAACTAGTTAAACTAATTTTAACTCAATTAATTAAGTTAACTAATTTCTCATGCATTAAACTAATGCACTAACTACAACTTGGACTCAAAATGAAGTAGGACCACTCTGCATGCCTCACCAACCACCCTCAACTCCAAATTCATGAGCTATATAATTTTATCACACTCAGATAACTATTATAAGTGATTATGAGATAAGATTACAATTTATTTCCAATTTAATTAAGGAAAAATTAAATTAGACACACATTTAATGCTGACTTTTCAACACTCCCTCTCAACAAGTAAGAGATTATCAGCTACCCCAATCCTACCTCTATGGTATTTGAATTTTCTCTTAGCGAGTACCTTCGTTAGAATATATGCATCGTGATCCTCTGAGCCCAGGAATACTGCTTTGAAGTAACAATATGTCTCTAAACACGACCCTGCGGGATAGTAGTACGCGGGTGTCTATGTGCTTGGACATGTCATGGAATACCGGATTAACTGGGAAGTTTCTTCTGTCTAATTATAAAAATGTATCACCATTGGATCATACGGCCTAGCAGACAATAAATGTCTCATCTGAGATAGCCTCAAATGTAAGCTTGAATAGCCTGTGTGCTGTATGGTGATGTTCGAAAACTCATCTCTACTTGTTGTACGGTGTTATGTCGATCCTATGTCCCGGAAGAATCCTCTGATATGCTCAATATGCTCTTGTTCTGATCAATTGCTATCCGTTTCCATCGTTGTTCCCTAGCTTATCTCTGTATGTGTGTACCATAATTGATATATGGTATGTCGAGATATCTCGAAGACATGCTTACAACCAAAAATAGCGAGTCTTGTCTTAACCATGAATTGACTAAGGTTTGATTTAACTGCGTAGCATATGTCTGGTTGTGTGTTCACAAAGTACATGAGTGAACCCATAAGCTGTCTATAAACAATAGCATCCACTACCTCACCTGAAGTAGCATCCTCCTTCCTCCAGTTTCCTACAAGAGTCTCCATGGGTTTACAACTCTCCATGTGGAACTTCCTAGGAATCTCTTAGTCATACTTGTCTTGAGAAACAAATAGCTCCCCATCCCACTTCCATATCTCCAAACCAAGGAAAGAGTGAAGGAGTCTGATGTCGTTCATCTCAAAATCTTTTACGAATCCACTTTACTGACAGTTGTAATTTTCATCACTAATAAAATAAGATCATCGACATAAAGTACAATAATCAAAAAGCTTACCATAAATCTGATAAAGGTAAAGGGTTTCGCACCAACTTCACTCTTTGTAAGAAATGACACGATGAAATAGATGTGATCATGGTGTAACAAAACCACCAGGGTTAACACCCTCATCATACGATTCTCTCTTGAGAGTACACACACATACGACTCGTTTTCAAAAGGTCTATATTGTATGAACGCTCAGTATCGTTCTTCCTCGGTAATATGCAGCACGAGAAATGCGGTCTTCATCCATCTGGTGTATGTTCATCATACGTGACGGTGAGAGGATGAGTCTAATCGTGGGTACAAAACTAGTGGAAAGGTCTCCTTATAGTAGGTCCTGGAAATTGTAAGAGAATCCCAGGAGCTGGCAATCATCCTTGTAGCATCACATCATCTTCTGATTTCTTCACCTTATAGATCCATATAGATCCAACCACTGATTTTTATACTGGTCTTGTGATAACTTCCCATCCACTATTCTTGATGATGGAGTCATAACCCTCAACCATTGCATCAACCCAAATTGGTTGTTATAGTGTTTCCTCAAAAAATAAATGCTTTTGTCACAATACACTTGCTCATTAGAGCCATGTATCCAGTAAACCTGTCTGGAGACTATCTCTATTTGTGTAGTGATGTAGGTGCTCCTACATGTCCTAGAACATCAAGTTTGAATCTTTCAGCTTCTCTGGTGCACCTTATTCCATGTCTGGTGGATGGCTCTTCATGAGTGGTTTCTCCCACTCCATGATCTTTTGCATGTGGCTGCTGCACATATTGAGGTTCATCCTTGGGAACCAAGAGATCCTCATATGCATGCAAATAAAGTTCCCTCTCAAGGGACAATCACATGGATTTCTCCTCATCAAATTTTATACCTCGTCTTACAACAGTTATCCTGTTGTTCGGAAAATACACCTGATAGTTGTGGGGAGTATTAGTGTACCCAAAAAAATCCAAATCTCAACTGTTGGCTCTAGCTTCCTTATGGAATCTTAGGACACATGGAAATAAACAGATGAACCAAAAACTTTAAAATATGAAGGGCATGTTTCTTCCCAGAAAAATCCTCCTATGGTGTAGTCATGCCAAGTATCCAATGAGGACTACAGTTCTGTAAAAATACCATTATGTTGCATGCCTCTTTCCACAGATGCAATAGTAGGCCTTAATCATGTAACACCACTCGTTGTGTACACACAATTGTTCTGTTATTTCTTTCTGTGATCCCATTTTGTTGTGGTTTACGAGGTGCAATAACCTCTCTCTGAATTCCTTCTTTACTACAAAAGTTCTTGAATTCATTGGAGATGTAATCACCAACATTTTCGCTCCTTGGGGCCTTCACATGGTTCCCTGTATCTTTCTCAACCAGTGCTTTGAACTCAAAAAATTTGGAGAACATCTGATCTTTCTTCGTCATGAAGTATATCCAACACTTTCTAGAAAAATCATCAACAAAAATCACATAATACCCGTGCTTTGTTGTAGAAGATGTAGAGAATGGTCCACACAAATATAAGTGAATTCTCTCAAGGATTTCCCCTGCTCGATTCTCCTTCTCGTGAAAAGTGGCCTTTTCATACGTCCCCATGGTACATCCCTTGTATGTGTCTATTTTTGCAAGAGTACCCTTCGGAAGTCTGATATAAATCTGTTGTATGACCTTCAAAGCACCCTAGTGTAGATTGCCCAATATAGTGTGCCATAACTCGCCCTCGTCCTGGATCACCACTCTTTCTGCTTTACCCATTAATGTTGTGTAGCCATCTACATCAAGTTTGTAGATATTATTCACATGAATCCCAATATTCTTGACTTTTCCTGTGACTTTGTGATGAAGGAATGCTTTCCCTTCACTGAAAACCACATCATATCCTCTATCCTCCAAAATAGAAACTGAAACTAAATTATTTTTCAATATTGGTACATGTGTGACATATTTTAATAATAAGGTTTTAGCTGACTATCTGTGGAAAGTAGTTGTACCAATCGTGGTAGCGATATATATCTCGTCATCACCCATTTCAATATGCATTTGAATATCCTTCTCCTCCAAGATACTAAAAATTTCTTTGTCTCCCATCATGTATAAAGACGCACCATTATCCAAGTACCACACTAATCCCATCACAATAGACACCATGCATTTGATGAGTGAGGAGTCAAACTCAAATTGTGAAGCCAAAGCCTCACCTGTTGCAGATCCTTAAGCCTTGTTGTTTTTGTTCTTCTTCTATGGAAAATTAGTAGCATAATGTCCATGCTCATGACAGTGAAAAAATTTCACTCTGGACATGTCATGCTTCTTTCCTTCCTTGTTGGTCTCAGATTTGGAATAGGATTTCTTGCCCTTCCCATTGTTTTCCTTACAATCCAAGGTGCAATTTTCCTCCTCATCTGTCTTGGATGAGGATCCATCCCTGGTATTCTTCCTAATTTCTTCTTGTACCAAATCTAACCAAAGTCGCTCCCAATCTAGTAGCTTCTCCCTCCCATTAACAGAGTCCTGATAACTATGCCAACTCTTCGGAAGGCGTAGAAGAGGTAGTTTGACCAAGTCATCATCCAATACAGTGATTCCAATGCTCCCAAACTCATATCCATATTGCATGAACAAGGTTAAATTTTTCGAAACAGTGTTGCCTTTCTCCATTTTGATTTTCTTGATCTTTTCCATCAGTGCCAATTTTATGTTCTCAATGTTACTCTAAAATAGATCTGTCAAAGCCTTCCACATTGCATACGTAGTTTCTTTTTTGTGGAGACTCGAGACAATTTGATCTCGAACTCCCTATAATAATATCCTCATCGCCTTTGCAACCTTCTTTTTCCAAGCATCAAGAAGAGAAGTGTCTACTGTTGGGGGCTTGGGAATATCATTATCAATCAATTATTTCAACTTGTTGTCCTTTATAACTACCTCATTTCTTTCTTTCCATGCAATATAATTAGAACTTCCATCGAGTGCATATTCCAATATTAAGCCATTGAAGGCCATATTGATCTTCCTGTCGCACCAAAGAATATTTTTGCAAATTTGAATGTTATTCACTACAAACTCAATTTCTTCTCAACTATAGTGATTTCCTTCAATCTAATACCATGTAGAAATTATACAAACAATATTTATACCAATGGATTAAATATGATCATGTGATATGCTAAAGCAAGATACTGAATCCTTCCACAAATTAATTGTGTAAAATAAACAGGATCGCCAATCACACCAAGTATAAGAAAGAAGAAAATAAATCCACATCATAGATGTTTTTCCTAGGGAAAGATTTATTATCAAAAACACTCTATCTTATATTGTATATTCAACCAAGTAATCATGAAACAATTAGGATTCACTCTTCTCACAATATTTTTCTGAACTCTCACAACTATCTGACACTAATTCGGACAAAATCGACCAAAACTTAGCTAATTTTCAGCCTCTGTTCTGCCTGCCTTTCTTGCGCAATTCATGTGGAATGAAATACCTATTATTTAGGGCTTCCAGCCTTCCAAAAATATGTAATTCTCATGAGAAATCCTATGTGTATATTACTGTGTGTAGGATGTTTTCTAATAATAGAACTAATAGATAAGATCCCTTAAACCTTTGTCTCAAGTCGGTCTTCATCAGAACTGACATGCATGCAACTATTAATAGTAAATAATCATTTACTTGACAAATCACTCCATGTGAATTAAATCTTATTTAATTCACTTGACCTCTCACTAGTGCAAAAATCAATTACAACTAGTTAAATTGATTTTAACTCAATTAATTGATTGAACTTATTTCTCATGCATTAAACTAATGCACTAACTACAACTTGGAATCAAACACAAATACAATAAATTTTCTTGCCTCACCAACCACCCTCAAGTAAAAATTCATGAACTAACTAAGTTTATTACACTTAGGTAACCACTACAAGTCATTATGAGATAAGACTACAATTTATTGGTCAATTTAATTAAGGGAAAATTAAATTAGACACACATTTATTGTTGAATTTTAAACAAATTTAATCTCGATCATCAATCATAATTCAAAGTACAGTGTATGAAAATGAATTATGTAGAACGGAAAAAATTGTGGATGAGCCTCCAATTCTCAGATGACCGACCTGAAAGAAGTGAAAAGGAACGACAAGTACTCTGACAGTTGATCTCAAAGAAATATATCAGAGAATGAAATAAATGGGAAAAAACTGAAACAAATGTAAAGATCAATGTTAGTGAAAATTTTTATTGATGAAAATGTTAGAAAATATTTCTGATCAGTACCAAAATTACTATAAAAAGAAAAAAATGGTTAGTTGGACAAGTTACATTATCATTCCTTTTCTTGTGACACGAAAACCTGAGCCATGAAGATTTTTATGAGATAGTATAAATGTATCAAACAATGATGCTTGGTTTCTTTGTTTTATTACAATGAAGGACCATGATGAAAGACATCATTTCTCCCAATATTTGGAATTTCTTCAAGAGACCCCATGAACCATGAAAATTTTTCTCTATTTATTATAGATCACTACATAGACTTGATGTGGTGGAACCAATGCATTAGTGGATTGTGGTTGAGGCTTTCGTTGAAAGGATATTTTACCGTGTGGGCCAAGCTTTGAGACATTGAGACTGAGGGCCAAATTTAAATTAGAATGAGAGAAATGTATTGAAAACCAAACTACATAATACACTAAGTATTAGGGAAATTCGGAGTCTAAATAAGAATATTGTCCCAAATATCCTCCATAATTCACCTAGATTTGAAAATACCATAGAACATTATCATGGACAGTAGGTGAGATATCTAGTTGATCTACCTCATGCCACACCAAATCCTTCCAAATGTCGTTATAATTTATGGTGGCTAGCTTACTTTCCTGAGTATGACTCTACATTGAATACCTCGATACCTTATAATTAGATAATAAAGGAGTTGTATGACCCTCCTATGGACTGGAAGTGTTTTAATGAATTCTTTGTAAGAGGAAAGGTATAGACATTGAAATCTTGTATGATTGGAACATCTAAACTAGAGTGGCGGAGTTGCCACCATTTGTAGCATCGCTTCCATGTTATCATGCTACCCTACATGTAGAGGACCCATTATTCATTATATTAGTCACTAACAGTTATTTTTTAGAAAAAAAAAATTATTATATTTATTTATTAATTAGTGTTATTATTATTTAATCTATTTTTTAGTTTTTTATTTTTTGGTTTAATTTTTATCTTTTATTCACCTCTTAATGTTATTTTTATTATCAAGTACCACTAGCACAACCGGTTGAGGATGATCCTCGTTAGCAAGGAGACCTAGGATGAAACCTCAATAGGGTGGTTGTGCCTTTTGCTAGGTAGATGAGAGATGCTAAAAAACCAGACATCTAAGGGCTTGTTTGGCCACAGTCATCTACGAATCCCGTGTGAATTTGCCGAATTAGATACCACTGGGTTACATGTGAGAAATGAGGTTTTAAAATAACACTTTGCAATTGGTATGAAATTTGTTTTCAACCATTTTGCAAAATCTCCACAATAACTTTACCTTTTATCCCAAAAACTATCTATATGGAAAATATAATTCATAATTACAACTATAAAAATGTTTATTGAAAGTCATACATTCATGGTTTTGAAAATATTTATTTAGTTACTCCTTGATATATTTTTGAATCAAGTTGTGGATAAACAAGAGATCCCTGAAGAGAAATGATTCATAATTGTTTCAATGGTAGGCATTATTTAGACTTATTATGCATCATTTTCATTAATCATTGGTTTATTTATAAAAGTATTCATAGGGCCTTTAGAATCCACATTAGTTTCTTCGTAGAATCTCAGTCATGTCCTCAAATTACATTTATTGTCTTTTGATTATAATTTTTTATATTTATACCCATAGAAAAAGTTCGCAATGTGTCGTTGAATGGCTCCATGAACTCATACGCAACTCACCATAAAATGAAAACTAGGAATTGGATGGAAAAATAATTGATTCTATTAGACTCCTCACAATGGGTTATAGCTAGAGACAACCCACCTAGTAGGATTCCATATGCTAAAAATGGTTTATTTGAGGATCTTCGAAGATGGTGTTTGTTCAATAAATCGTAACATAATTTTTTCACAAGGGGATTTAATTTTAAAAACACTATATAGAGTTATTATGGGTAGTGTTATTATATCTACCTTCAATATCTACAATTTCTAGATCTTATGGAACTCCCTTTTTCTACTCAAATTGGGTTTTATAGCCATAAAGAAAATTCAAAATATGCCCCTAAATGGCTCTAGGAATAGAGTTGCAACTAAACACAAAATTCAAACCAAGATTCTAATGGAAAAACCATTTATTCCTTTCAAATTGTAGGAAAATGTTACAACTAGGGACATCCCCATCCTAGGATTATACAGGCCAAAAAAATATTTATTTTAGAACCTTTGGATCTAGGATTATTTTCCATAAAGGCCAATGTGCATTTTTCTCAAGGAAATGAATTTTAGAAAATGATAGATAAATAGATTGTGATAAGTGGGTGGGAATGTACCTTGGACAGGAGAAATTTAAAATGATTATGGAACTAATTTTTATTTCTTATTTTTGCATGTATACAGGTGGAAATATTCCAAAATACATCCCTAAATGGCTCCAAGAAGCGAGCTGTAAATAACCATTAAATTCAAACTATGACTTGGATAGGAATATATTTTATCCCATTAAATACTTGTTAATGGATCCGAAGAAGGAGCGAACCCCTCCTAGGATTACGTAGGCTAGAAAATGAATTATTTGAGAAGCTTTATATCTAGAGTTCCTTTCGTAATACCAATGCAAATTTTTAATAAGTGGGTGTATTTTTCAAAGCAACATCTCAAGTTATTGTGAGTAGTGTGCTCAGGCAGGCCTTGGAAAAACATATTTTATAATGCTTATGGCTCTCATTTATCATAGTGAGTTTGGTTTTTATCTCATAAAATATGCATAGTATGTCCTTGAATCAGTTAAGGAAGAGAGTTGTAGCTCACCATAGAATTAAAATCGGGAATTGGGTGGTAAAACCATCAAATTCATTGGAGTCTAACATCGAGCTACAACTAGTGGAACTCCCCACCTAGGATTTTTAGAACTATTTTTGTCTTCCAAAATGACCAATTTAAATTTTGCGTAAGGCAGTTAATTTTGTAAAACATCGTCTCAAGAGATTTTGGGTAGTGCCATAACATGTAGTCTAGAAAAAAACACTTTCCAATTCTTATAGAACTAATTTTTTCTACTCAATTTGGTTTTAATATCCCTATACCAATTTCACCATATGTCAATGAATGGCTCTCAGAATAAAGATATGGCTGGCCATCAAATTCTAACAAAAAGCTTCAATGGGTGAATTGTTAATTCCATTAGAATCTCCGTTAAAACTAGTCATAGCACCCTCCTAGCACTCCATAGGTAAAAAATTATTAATTTGAGGATATTAAAATGTAAAGTTCCTCTTAGTAAATACTAATGCAAATTTTCCACAACGGGTTTATTTTTTGCAAAAAATACCGTAACTGATTTTTGTTAGTGCGCACACTTGGGATTTGGCCAAACAAATGTGTTTGATATTATGGAAATATGTCTTCTCTCTATTTTTTTTTTATAATCCCATACAAGATTCACAATATTTATGTTAATGGCTTTAGGAAGGAAGTAAAAAATTTCCATAAAATTCAAACTCGAACTTAGATGGGAAAATCATCTATAATGTTTGAATCCTAGCAGTAGGCTACAGTTAGGGAAAACCCCCTCCTAGGATTTTTATATTCTACAAAATTATTTATTTGATGATATTCAAAACTAGGGTTTTGTTTAGTGAATACAAATGAAAGTGTTAGAAAAGGGGGTGGAAAAGGTAAGGCACTATTTTTTATAAAATTTTCATTTATTACTTTAATTATACTATTTCAACAAACAAATTTCTTATGGATAAACATTCCTATGTATATGATCATCTAGTCTTTCAAGAGTAGACATGGAATGGAGGGGGTTGGGGAGAGAGGATGAAATAGTGAGAGAGGAGGGAGTGATTGGAGACAAAGGTGCAGAGAGTGGGAGAGAGAAATAATGTCAAACATGAGTGCATGCATTCTAGAATGCATGAAATCCTGCCATGTTCAACCACATATGAAAATGGAGAGGAAGGAAGGTAGGTGGATGTTAGTCTTGGAAACAAAAATATGTTTTTATTAGGAATGCATGAAGACTTATGCCAATAATTAGAACATGTTTTTGAATGATAAGTTTTTCTTTATGGAGGTAGATCTTCAATGCTATATTTGATTCAACACGCATTATAGAACGAGATCCCAAATTATGGTGGTTGGTTTGAGGATCATTTCAATTGGAGACTATTACTTGTCAACCTATATTGGATTATTATTTTTTCAAAGAGAAATGATGGAAGTGGTGTAATGAAATAGAAAATGCTGAAAATCACAATTATGGGTGAAAATATCATGGAAAAAATAATTGGTAAAAAATGATGACTACAAAAATTGAAAAGATAGTGCTTAAATGGAAATTATAGGGCATAATATTAAAACAATTCATTCTAAAAAAGGGAAGGTATTAGTCATTAAAAATATTCCATTCATTAATTTAATTGTCTTATTTTATTGAGGAAATTTCTTATGTATAAGCATTCTTATGTCTAGGATCATCTGGTCTTAGAGGACCACAAAATGTGGTGGGCGGAAGGGGGAGTGGGGGGGCAATGGAGAGAGAGATAAGAGTTACTAGATATAAGTGGGTGGAAAGATAGGGGAGAAGTAATTTCATAAATTATTTGAAATCACACAATGTGTATGGTATTTGCGACGTCCTCCACATGTCAAAAGGTAGATGGAGGAAGGTAGGTAGACATCAGTCTTAGGAATGGATGTGTGTTTTGTTAGAAAATAATGCATGTTTTTGCAATCAGTAAGGCATGTTTTTCAATTCTAAGTTTTGTTTGTTTTCATTTATAAACTCAATGATAAATTTATATGAAAAAATATTATATACATAGCTAAAAAATTAGGAAATTAACTTTTAGGGTCATTTTAATTACACCATATTATTTGGTGAACAATATTGGATTATTTCGGTCTTTAAGTGAAATGATGGGATTAGTGAAAAGTAATGAAGATATGTTTAAATCAACAATTTTAACTAGATAAACCATTAAAAATATAATTAGTAAAAAAATGGTGACTTAGGATTTTAAAAATATGATGATAATATAGGAATTACATAACATAATGAACAAGAATTTAATGTCAGGCAAGTTAAGGTATAATTTTTAGAAATATGTAATTGATTTATCGAATTATAGTTTTTTAATAAGGATATTTCTTATTGATAAAACTTCCTATGTCTAGGATCATCTAAGTTTCAAGTATGATCTATGGAGGGGAAGAGAGAGAGAGAGGAGATAATGAAGAGAAGCAGTAGAGAGAGAGGACGGAAGTGTTGTCACAAAAACATATCCAAAAAAGTCTCTATGGTACTAAAAGGACAACCACACATGTAAAAGAGAACCGAGGAAGGTATGTGAATGTTAGGCTCAGGAAAACTTGTGTGTTTCTTGAAATATGCACATTCTTTTTTAGGGAACACATCCATATTTCTACCAATCATTAACATGTGTTCTTCATGCGGTCCGAAATGAAGAGAAAATTATCATAGGTGTATAAAAAATAATATGCACTAGGAGCACATATTCATTGCTAAGTATGATGCATCATGGACATGTGAAAATTTCCATCAACACATGCATATTTCTAATAATATATGTGCACTCCTAGGACATTCTTACTTAGCATGCTAGTTCGTCTCCTGCTTGGTGATCCAAGGCTCACTAATATTTTTTGCCCAGGAAGGCATGCCCGTTCCTAGGAATACTCATGCATTCATGTGAAAAACAAACCTAGTGGCCCCATTTCCAATTTTTAGTTCATCATTATTATTCTAGCATCCTTTTCTATTTATAGAAAATTTTAGAGGTGACATTTCACCCATGGGAAAATTTTCAATTATTTAAAAATTCAATGAGTGAATTTTTGAATATCACACTTTATATATATATATATATATATATATATATATATAGATATAGATATAACGAGAGAGCGAGAGAGAGACCCAAATTAACCCAAGTTTCAACGAATCAAGCCCTACTAATCACAAAATTTCCTCCAAAAAATTTACATAAGTACAAGCTAATATGCATAGAATTCACCTTAATTTCATGAAATGAAGCTCTATTGATTATGATTTTACCCAATTTTATTTATTTATTACATATTTGATGTATATTATACTATCCCAAAGAATTCGAGGAAGAATAAAAAGGAATAAGTAACACGCTATGGAATTTTGTTAAAATATATGAAGTTACTAGAAAAATTTGATATACATAATATTCCCAAATATATGTGTATATAGACATATCACGACCCCTCAAAAATTCCATTAATATATCTTATTACGACATAGTATGGAAGGAATCATTAGATCATGAATATATCCCTTTCTAATTCTAGAAATTCCAAGAATATGGCCACCTATTAACAGATAGTCCACTGTAGAGGATAAAACCCACCCAAAACCAAGCATATATACCATACAAGGATGGGTTTTTATACTTTATTTAAAGGTGAAATGAACCCACACACGACTATCAACAATCTTTTATGACAAATACAAAGGTCTCAACTCAATTCTTTTTTGTCACTTAACACTTAGGAGGTATCAAATTATGGACAAGCTACCCAAGAAAATTCAAGCAATATCCATGCTAAAAGGGGAAAGATTCCATATGAGGGGGATATTAAGTAATTCAAACCATTAAAGCTAATAAAAAATCCAAACTTTACATTTTTTTTCCTGTCATTTCCTGTGTCCCTTGAGCATTCTTAGAAACATTTTATTATTTCTTCTTCTTCTTTTGACTTCCAGGTTTATGAGGGTTATTTTATCTAATGAAATGCACTATATGTACCTTGACGGTGTGCTCAAGATACATAACAATCATGTGCTCAAAATTATTCTTGGAATGACGCAGAACCTGAATGATCGCGCATATCTCATTGTCCTAAATCTTGTAGAACTTGTCTCGTAGAATATTGACAACCTATGCTCCCAGAAACAAATTCTGTTTTTTTCCCAAACAAGTAAAATTTCAGCAAAAATTGTGCAGGTTTCCCAGTCAGCAGTCTGTACAGCTAATTGTGCATGGTTTACTGGGATCGTTGGGACTATCAGGCCTCACCACTTGTCAATATTATAGTGGTGATGGTTAGTGTATTTTCGTTGGTTGCTTGGTGGCCAACCACATGTTTCCATGTGGCCCAAATGGAGGCCTCCACATGGTAGCACAGGGGTCACCAAAATGTGCTTAAGTGCCAAACTAAAACACATATGAATCAAATTCTAAACCTCACATCAAACAACGACAAGTCTTAACTGGGTGGTCTACCGAAATCCTTGTTAATACATAAAACTGAACCGGTTTTTAAATTTTATAGCGGTGGAATATGGGGTAAGGGGCTATGGCTTAGCCCTGACCCCCGCCCCCCCCCCCCAACAAACTCACCATACAACAAATGGTGTGACTTCAAGGATGTGGCAGAGGTAGAGGCCCACTACTGAATTTTTTAATTAAAAGAAGAATTAATTGAATAAGTTTTATTTAATTAATTTTTCGGACCTTAGGCCTTGGTGCACAAATTAACTATCTGAAACTTTCTCCCTAAATTCTGCGAATATGTTTCTTGGTTAGCTGAAATCGGGGTGAATTTGTAGGATGGTTCGAGATTTTGGGGAAATTGTCAAGCGATTAGGAGGAGCACTAGGGAGGCTCATAACGTTTTCAATTTTGGACCAATTATGTAGCAGAAAGAGGCTACACATGCATTTTTGGCAGTTTTGGAGCTAATGGAACAACTTTTAAAGCCATTTGAGCACAATAAATGTATGTAATCACCATTTTTAGCATAATGATATAGGGTCAAGCCATTGGAAGCTAGGCCAAGGAAATGTAGCCCAACAGGGGTTAAATACTTCATCACTTGTTTTGTTGTGGTTATTTTTATGGTGCTTAAGTCTAGTGTTTCTACTATTTCAAATTTTTAACATCATGCTTTATGTGTTTAAAAATTTAAAATAAAGGCTCATAAAACTCAGTTTTAACACTTGCAATTTACAAACCCTCAAGAAAATTGTAATTAAGATCTCAGACAAATCACATAAATTATAGATAATTAGAATTAGGGAAATTTAATGTCGAAATTGGGCCTCCTAGGGAAATTATAAAACAATAGTGGAAATAATAAAATAATATTATATTACATCATGAAATTTTAGAGGGAAAAAGAAAAAATTTATTTTTCTCAACTCGTATTTTCAAATTATATCCCTATGTGTTTACTCAAAATTTTGAGTAGGAACACTCATTGGATGAAAAATTTTATTTCTCATCCAAGGAATACCCATGTTGCATACTTTCAATGGACCATACTACATAAAAATCAGAAATACATGAAAAACGTGATTGAAATCAAGTTTTTTTTTATGTATTTGTAATTTTCCGTGTAGCAGCATCCATTGAAAGTATGCAACATGGGTACTCCTTGGGCGAGAAATTAAAATTTTCATCCAAAGAGTACTCCCACTCGAAATTTGTGTAAAACCTTAGGGATATATGATGAAAATATAAGTCAATTTTTTTTATTATTTCATTAATTTTTAATATTTTTCCTTTTTTACCCCAAAAATGGTTAATCATCCACCATGTTTGACATTATCATCTTGATTCCTATTGGTTCTTATAAATTTTATTTTGGTTGTACATTTTTCTTAGGAGGGTCATTTTAGATCTCAAAAGTTATCTAATGACATGAAATAATTCCATTCTTGTTTCTTCAATCAGAGTACTAGTGTGACAATTTGATGAACTAGTGCTAGTAATGGATTCCTTTCCTTTCATACCCATGGTTGTAATTTTATTTTCATCACCCGAGTCAGATTCCAAATCCTGTTAAGTGGTTGTAGCTTTTTCTTTTCCCTTGTTGTTGAATTTATTGGGCCTCATATATGGATGAAGCTTCCAACAATGTTCTTCATCATGACTCTCTTTGGAACAATTTTTGCATGTCATTTTATCTCCTTCCTTTTTACCGGATGCATTTTTATTTCCCTTACCTTTCTCTCCACTCTTAAATGGCCTCTTTTTACCGCCTTCTGGAATATTTTTCCCTCTTGCCTCAAGGTGGGTGGCTTGCACACAAGCCTCATATAGGCTAGTGGGATTGAACATAAGGATAATATGGCTTACATATCTATGTAAACCCACTATATACTTCACCAATATTTCTTGTGAATGAAAAACAACACGTAACATAAGAGCCATTTCTCTAAATTCTTGGGTGTAATATTCCACACTTTGACCCTTAACTTGTCTAAAGTTTTTCCAATTCATAATTCATTTTTTCATATATTCTAGAGGGTAAAAATATCTTCTAATTGCAGTAGTAAAATTATACCAAGAGAGTGATATATTACCATTTTTCTTTATCTCATCTTGTGCCTTGGCTTCACACCAAACCAGTGTTGCGCCCTCTAGTCTCAAGGAAGCTAGTTGTATCTTTATATTATCATCTTGAAGGTTTTGAATTCTACAATAGACCTCCAACTGAAAAACCCAATTTTCAAGCTTCTCTACATTCACTTCACCATTATAAATAGGAAGCTCAAATTTAATATCAAGATTTAACAAGGGCTGTTTACTGATTCCTTTTGAGGTAGGTTGATGAGTATGTGTAAGGGTTGTAGTAGTGGAAGAGAATGAATATGAAGGTGAATATGGTGGTGAGGATGATGTTGGATTTTATGGTGTCTTATCAATATTTCCATTACCTCCTCCTCCTGTAGAACTCTCTCCTCTTAAAGACCTCCAATGTTCACCCTGCAACCTTGTGTTCCTCTATGCATAGAGGACCTTCACCATCTCTTTCATGTCAATGAAATACTTCCTAAAATAATTTTCATCCTCTAACATGTTATCCATTCCTCCATCATGACACATTCTTACTAAAGCTTATACTACAACTGGAGTTGAATCTTGTGGTGGAAATGGTAGTGATTATGCCCTTCTTCTTCTTGCTCCAAGTAGAAGAACCTGCACCCACAATCTTTCCTTCTCCTCTCTTGAGGTTCAAGCTTGTAAGTATTTAAACACTTGAAAAATATATTAAATCCTCCTTTCACAATTAAACCTAGTGCTCTCATACAAACTTGATCTGAATGGGAATATTAGTTTTGTTGTGCTGAGATCCATTTCATAATATAAAGAAGATGGTTGATAATTGATAGGTTAATTGCATGTTTAATATGATTTTTTATGTGGATTTATGTGAATTTCATGAGAAAAATAGCATAATTAAAACACTGACAAACAACACCTACATACATGTACATCACCACAAACAGACACACAATGACACATGACGAAGGAGTTCACCCCGCATGGGCTACATCTCCTTGGTCCAACTTCCAATATCTTCGCCCACTTCTATTATGCTCAAATGTGTTATTACATGTGTTTACAATGCCCAAACAACTTTGAAAGTTGTTCCATTAGCTCTAGAATGCCCAAAAATTCCTGTGTAGCCTCTTTCTGCATTGAATATGGCCAAAATCTTATCAACTTATGACTTCCCCTAGTTGCTCTACTATTCGTTCCAAATTTCCCCCAAAATCTGGCACCAAACACACAATTTCTCCCTAAAGAGCGCTATTGGAGTGCCAGTTTTTCCAAAAACAAGCCGAAATTCTCAGGGCATTAATTTTCCCTCTAACGCCTAAAAGCCAGAATTAAAACCATATAAGCTAAGGGTTAATACAAATATAAAAATAACATTATGAAATTCATATGAAAATATTTTTTTCCACCATTTTGCAAATTCTCCACACTAATTTTACCTTTTATCCCCCAAACTATATATATCGAAAAGAGAATTCATAATTACAACTATAAAAATGTCGATTGAAAGTCATACATACATGGTTTTGCACATATTTATTTAGTTACTCCTTGATATATTTTTGAATCAAGTAATGGATGTTAAAATGTAAGTGAAGAAGAAAAAATATCTTTTACAATCCAATTAAACAAACAAGAGATCCCTAAAGAGAAATGAGGCATAATTGTTTCAATTGTTGGCATTCTTTTGATTTATTATGCATAATTTTCATTAATGATTGGTTTATTTAGGAAATTTTTTAGACGGCCTTTAAAATATGCATTAGTTTCTTTGTAGAATCTGAGTCATGTCTTGAAATTACATTTATTGTCTTTTCATTATAATTTTTTGTATTTATACCCATCGAAAACGTTCACAATGTGTCCTTGAATGGCTCCATCAACTGATACACAGCTCGCCATAAAATTACAACTATGACTTGGATGGGAAGATAATTGATCCTATTATACACCTCACAATGGGTTGTAGCTAGAGACAACCCACCTAGTAGGATTCCACAAGCCAAAAATGGTTTATTTGAGTATCTTCGAAGATGGTGTTTTGTTCAATAAAGGCCAACATAATTTTTGCATAGGGGGACTTACTTTTAAAAAAAATATCTAGAGTTATTATGGGTAGTCTTCTTATATTTACCTTGTACATATACACTTTCTAGATTCTATGGAACTCTTTTTTTCTATTGAATTTGGTTTTTATATCCACTAAGAAAATTCAAACATTTTCCCTAAATGGCTCTAGGAATAGAGTTGCAACTAACAAAAAAATTCAAACCATGATTCTAATGGAAAAACCATGTATTCCTTTGCAATCCTAGGATTTTACAACTAGCGACATCCCCATCCTAGGATTCCATATGCCAAAAAAATATTTATTTTAGAATATTTGGACCTAGGATTATTTTCAATAAAGACCAATATGAATTTTTCAGAAGGGAATGGAGTTTAGAAAATTCTAGATCAAGAGATTGTGAGTAGTCGGTGGGCATGTCCCTTTGACAAGAGAACTTTAAAATGATCATGGAACTAATTTTTATTTCTTAATTTTGTATGTATATCCCTGGACAAAATCCAGAATACGTCCTTAAATGGCTACAAGAAGCAAGCTACAAATCACAATTAAATTCAAACTATGACTTGGATAGAAAAATATTTTATCCCATTAAATACTTGGTAATGGATTACAAGTAAAAGAGAACCCCTCCTAGGATTTCATAGGTTAGAAAAAAAAATTATTTGAGAAGATTTAGATCAAGAGTTCTTTTAGTAATACCAATGAAAATTTTGCATAAGTGGGTGGATTTTTCAAAGTAATATCTAAACTTATTGTGAGTAGTATGCTCACATTGGCCTTGGAAAAAAATAATTTCTAATTCTTATGGGACTCATTTATGCTAGTTATTTTGGTGTTTATCGCCTTAAAAAATATTCATAGTATGTCCTTGAATCACTTAAGGAAGAGAGCTGCAACTCACCATATAATTAAAATCGAGAATTGGGTGGTAAAACCATCAAGTAAATTAGACTCTAGCATTAATTTACAACTAGTGGAACTCCCCACCTAGGATTTTTAGAACTAGTGTTTTTTTCCAAAATGACCAATGTAAATTTCTCATAAGGCGGTATATTTTGTAAAAAATTGTCTCAAGAGATTGTGCGTAGTGTCATAACATGTGGTCTAGAAAAGCACACTTTCCAATGCTTATAGAACTATTTTTTTCTACTCGATTTGGATTTTATACCCCTATACCAAATTCACCATATGTAAATGAATGGCTCTTAGAATAAAGATATTACTAGCCGCCAAATTATAACAAAAAAATTAAATGGGTGAACTATTAATTCCATTGAAATCATCATACTAAGTTAAAACTAGTCACAATACCCTCCTAGCACTCCATAGGTAAAAAATTATTAGTTTTAGGATATTAAAATATAAGGTTCCTCTTAGTAAATACTAATGCAAATTTTGCATAAGGGGTTTACTTTTTACAAAAAATAGCATAAGTGATTTCTGTTAGTGTGCACACTTTGACTTTCGCCAACAGATGCTTTTGATCTTATGGGAATATGTTTTCTCTATATTTTTTTTTTCATAATCCCATACAAGATTCACAATATGTCTATTAATGGCTTTAGGAAGTAAGTCACAAATTTCCATAAAACTAAAACTGTAACTTAGATGGGAAAATCATCTATAATGTTGGAATCCTATCAGTAGGCTATAGTTATGGAAAAACCCCTCCTAGGATTCTACATTCTAGAAAATTATTTATTTGAGGATATTCGAAGCTAGGGTTTTTTTAAGTAAACAAAAATGCAAGTGTTACAAAAGGGTGTGGAAAAGCTAAGGCACTATTTTTTCTAAATTTTTCATTCCTTACTCTAATTATATTATTTTAACAAGGGAATTTCTTATGGATAAACATTCCTATTTATAGGATCATCTAGGTTTTGAGCACTAGACATGGAATAGAGGGGGTTAGGGAGAGAGGAGGAAATAGAGAGAGACGATGGGGTTATGGGAGACACGTGTGTAGAGAGTGGGGAGAGAGGTAATGTTAGAAAATAGTGCATGCATTCTAGAATGCATGGAGTCTTTTCATGTTCAACCACATGTGAAAATGGAGACGAAGGAAGGTAGGTGGATGTTTGTCTCAGATAAATATGTTTTTATTAGGAATTCATGAAAACTTATACCAATAATTACCACATGTTTTTCAATGATATGTTTTTATTTATGGAAGTACATTTTCAATGCTACATTTGATTCAACACACATTCTAGAATGAGATCACAAATTATGATGGTTGGTTTGAGGATCATTTAAATTGCACACAATAACTTATTGACCTATATTGGAATATTTTGGTTTTTAGGAGAAATTATGGAAGTGGTGAAAAGAAAAAAAAATAGGGAGAAAATCACAATTATGGGTGAAGATATCATGGAAAAAATAATTGGCAAAAAATGATGACTACAAAACTTGAAAAGATAGTGCCTAAATAGGAATTATAGGGTATAATGGAAAAAAAAATATTTCCGAAAAAGGTAACATATTGGTCATTAAAAACATTCCATTCATTAATTTAATTTTTTATTTGATTGAGTAAATTTCTTTTGTATAGGCATTCTTATGTCTAGGATCTTCTGGTCTTAGAGGACCACTAATTGTGGCGGACGGGGGGAGGGGGAGAATGGAGATAAAGATAAGAAATATTGCATAGAAGTGGGTGGGGAGATAGGGGAGAAGTAATTTAAAAAATTATTTGACATTACACAATGTGTATGGTATTTCCAAGCTCCTCCAGTCAAAAGGTATATGGGAGAAGGCGAGTAGACATTAGTCGAAGGAATGGGTGTGTATTTTGTTAGAAAATAATGCATGTTTTTGAAATAACTAAGACATGTTTTTCAATGCTAAGTTTTGTTTGTTTGCATGTAGAAACTCAATGAAAAATTTATATGAAAAATCACTATAGACAGAGCTACAAGATTAGGAAATTAACTTTTAGGTTCATTTTAATTACATCGTATTATTTGGTCAACAATATTTTATTATTTCGGTCTCTAAGCAAAATGATGGGATTGGTGAATAGTGATCAAGATATTGTAAAATCAATAATTTTGACTAAATAAACCGATAAAAAAATGGTGACTGAGGATTTTGAAAATATGATGGTGATCTAGGAATTATATAGCATAATGAGCAGGCATTTCATGTCAGGAAAGTTAAGGTATTAAGTTTTAGAAATATGTAATTGATTTATCTAATTATTGTTTTGTAATACGGATATTTCTGATGGATAAAACTTCCTAGGTATAGGATCTTCTATGTTTCAAGTATGACCTATTGAGGGGAAGAGAGAGAGGGAGAGGAGGGAAGCATTGTCACAAAATAATGCATATGTCCCAAAAGGACTCTATGGTACTAAAAAGGACCACCACACATGTAAAGGAGAACTAAGGAAGGTATCTGAATGTTAGGCTCAGGAAAACTTCTGTGTTTCTTGAAACATACACATGTTTTTTTAGGGAACACATACACATTGCTACCAATCATTAGCATGTGTTATTCATGTGCTCCAAAATGAAGAGAAAATTATCATAGGCGTATAAAAAGTAAGATGCGCTTGGAGCACATGTGCATTGTAAGTATGATGCATCATAGACATGTGAACATTTCCATGAACACGTGCATATTTCTAATAATATATGTGCACTCCTAGGACATTCTTACTGGACATTATAATTGGTGTCTTGCTTGGTGATCCAAGGTTTGCCAATATTTTGTGCCCAAGAAGGCATGCACATTCCTAGGAACACTCATGCATTCATGTGCACAAACAAAACTAGTGGCCCCATTTCTAATTTTTAGTTCATCATTATTATTCTAGCATCATTTTCTATTCATATAAAATTTTAGAGGTGACATTTCACCCATGGGAAAAGTTTCAATGATTTAAAAATGCAATTGGTGAATATATATATATATATATATATATATATATATATATATATATATATATATATTTGTGTGTGTGTGTGTGTGTGTGTGTGTGTGTGTGTGTGTGTTTATTTGTGTGTGTCATGATTACACCCTAATATGTATTGACTTCAACTCAATTTCATGAAATGAAGCTCTAGAGATTATGATTTTACCCAATTTTATTCATTTATTACATATTTGATGTATATTATATTATTCCAAATAATTCTAGGAATAATAAAAAGGAATAAGTAACAGGCTATGAAATTTTGCTAAAATATATGAAGTTACTACAAAGTATTTATATACCTAGTATGCCCAAATCTGTGTGTATATAGATATATCACAACCCATAAAAAATTCCATCAATATATCCTATTAGAACATTGTATGGAAGGAATCATTAGATTATGAATATATCTGCTTCTAATTCTAGGAATTGAAAGAATATGGCCACGTATTAACAGATAGTCCCCTATAGAGGATAAAACGAACCCAAAACCAAGCATATCTACAATACAAGGATGGTTTTTTATACTTTATTTAGAGGTGAAATGGACCTGCACAGAACTATCTTTTATGAAAAATGCAAAGGTATCAACTCAATACTTTTGAGTCACTTAACACTTAAGAGGTATCAAAATATGGACAAGCTACCCAATGAAATTCAAGTGATATCCATGCTAAAAGGGGAAAGATTCCATATGAGGGGGATATTAAGTAATCCAAACCATTAAAGCCAATAAAAAATCCAAACTTTACATTTTGTTTCGTGTCGCTTGTTGTGTCTCTTGAGAATTCCTAGAAACATTTTATTGTTTCTTCTTCTTCTTTGGAATTCAAGGTTTATGAGGATTATTTTGTCTAACAAAATTCACTATATGTACCTTGATGGTGTGCTGAATAGACATAACGATCAGGTGCTTAGAATTATGCTCAAAAATGAAGTTGTTGGAATGAAGTATAACCTGAAAGACCGCGTAGATCTCATCATTTTAAATCTGACACATCTTGTTCGAAAAAAAACTCATGCCCTATGCTCCCGGAAACACATTTTTTTCATTTCCCATACAAGTAAAATTTTAGCAAAAGTTGTGTAGGATACCTAGACAGCAGTCTGTACAACTGACTGTGCATAGTTGTCTAGACTTGTTGGCCCAATCAAGCCTCACCAATTGTCAATATTCTAGTGGGCATGGTTCGCGTAATTTGGTTGGCTGTTTTGTGGAAAACCACATGTTTCCATGTGGCCTAAATGGAGGTCACCACGTGCTAGCACAGGGGCAACGAAAATGTGCTTAATTTCCAAACTTCAACACATAGGAGTCAAACTATGAACCTCACATCAAGCAATCTGAAATCCTAACCAGGCAGTCTACCAGAATCCTTGTTAGTACATACAACCAAACCATTATTTAAATGTTACAGTGACGGACTATGGGGTAAGAGGGTAGGGCGTAGCCCTGTCCTTGTCCCCACAAACCCCCCCAACAAAAACCTCACCATAAAACCAATGGCACGAGACCAAGGGTGTGGTAGAGGCCCACCGCTGAATTTTTTAATTAAAAAAAGTAATTAATTCAATATGTTATATTTAAGTAATTTTTCACAGCTTAGGCCTTGGCACACAAATTAACTACTTGAAACTTTTTCCCTAAATTTTGTGAATTTGCTACTCGGTTAGATGAAATCAGGGAAAATTTGTAGGAAGGTTCGAGATTTTGGGGAAATTGTAGAGCGATTAGGAGCAAAACTAGGGAGGCTCATAACTTCTTCAATTTTTTACCAAATTCGGAGCAGAAAGAGGCTAGAGAGGAATCTTTGACAGTTCTGGAGCTAATGGAATAGGTTTTGAAGCCATTTGAGCAAATTAAATGTATTTAATGACCATTTTGAGCATAATGATATACATTAGGGGAATTTTGAGGTCTAAAATGGGCCTCCTAAGGAAAATGTACAATCAAAATTCAGTTTATGAGAACCAATCACATTTTAGGGGATGACATCATCCCTAATGGTTGAGGTGGCATTGTTTGAGTTAAATGTACTTACTTGTCACATTCTCAATGGTGGATAAAAACTCATAGTTCGCCATGGTAGTGCTATAAGTACTTTTAAAGTCATAAAGTAAAGTACTCATAATAAATGTTATTTCACACTTTTTGAATAAAATATTATTATTTTCATTTCATATTTTTTGAAAGAAACAATGCATATCCCTACACAATCTTCATGTATTTACACACTTTTCAACAAATATTATATTTGTGTATTTTCAAATACTTATTTATAAATCAAATCAATTCAATACGTAATATAAAATGCATACATAAAACAATATATTATATTATATTATTTTTATATAGTATATTAATTACATGTTATTATATAATTTAAATAATATAAATTTTAATTAATAATATATTCTATAATTAAGAATTTATCAATTTATATTTATATTTTATTTTAAGTTATTTAAGTACAAAGGAAAAATGCATTAGTTGTGCAATGATAATGACTTTTTCTTGAAAATCTCATTCTTATTTATAGTCATATCAATAAAGTTTTTTTTTATTAATTTTATTTTGGTACAACTTTTGAATTGAATTTAACCATGGTTACATGGATTTTGGTGCAAAAAGTTAATTCCAAATTCATAAATATTATTTTATTGGTTTAGCTATTATTTTATTATTTCCTTAGGAGGCCCATTTTATACCTCAAAATTCCCGTGATGGAGTCAAGCCATTGGAAGCTAGACCAAGGAGACATAGCCCAAGAGGCATTAACTACTTCATCACTTGTTGTGTTGCGTATATTTTTATGGTCCACATGTCTAGTGTTTTTTCTATTTCAAAGTTTTAACATCATGCTTTCTGTGTTTGAAAATTTAGTTCATAAAGGCTCATAAAAAGCAGTTTTAACACTTGCAATTTATAAACCCCCAAGCACATTTTCATTAAGATCTCTTATAAATCTCATAAATTATAGAGAATTAGCATTAAGGGAATTTTTAGGTCTAAATTCGGCCTCCTAAGGAAATTATAAAATAATAGTGTAAATAATAAAATAATATTAAATGAAATCATCAAATTTTAGAGGGAAAAAAGTAAAAAATTGTTTTTTCAACTTATTTCCCTATAGGGTTAGTCAGAATTTTGAACATGAACACTTGTTGGATGCATAATTTGATTTCTCATCCAAGGAGTACCCATTTTTCATACATTCAATGGACCCTACTACACTAAAAGCTAGAAATACATGAGAAACATGATTGGAATCAGGTTTTTTCATGTATTTCTCATTTCTCGTGTAGCAACGTCCATTGAAAGTATGAAACATGGTTAATCCTTGGGTGAGAAATTGAATTTTGTGTCCAATGAGTACTCCCATTTGAAATTTGAGTAAAACCTTAGGGAGATATGTTGAAAATACAAGCAGAAAAAATAGTTTTATTATTTCATTATTTTTTAATTTTTATTATCTTTTTATCCCAAAAATGGTAAATCACCCCCCATGGTTGATTTCATCATCTTAAATCCTATTGGTTCTTATAAAGTTTATTTTGGTTGTAATTTTTTCTTACAAGGCCCATTTTAGACCTCAAAATTTCTCTAATGACATGAAATATTTCAAATCGTGTTTCTTCATTTAGAGTATTAGTGTGACAATATGATGAACTAATGCTAGTAATGGATTCTTTTCCTTTCATAACCATGGCTGGAATTTTAATTTCATCACCCGAGTCAGATCCTGAATCCTATTAAGAGGTTGCTGCTAATTGTTTCCCCCTTGTTGTTGAATTTCTTGGGCCTCATCTCTGGATGAAGCTTCCAACAGTGATATTCATCATGATTATCTTTGGAACAATTTTTGCATGTCATTTTATCTCCTTCCTTTTCAATGGATGCATTTTTATTTCCCTTTCCTTTCTCTCCACTCTTAAATGCCTTCTTTTTACAATCTTCTGGAATATTTTTCCCTCTTGCCTTAATGTGGGTGGCTTGCACACAAGCCTCATCTAGGCTATTAGAATTGAGCATAAGGATAATATCCCTTAGGTATCTATGTAAACCCCGTATATACTTCACCAATGTGTCTTGTGAATGAAAATCAACACCTAACATAAGAGATATTTTTCTAAATTCTTAGGTGTAATATTGCACATTTGACACTTGTCTAAATTTTTTCCAATTCATGATTCCTTTTTGCATATATGCTAGAGGGTAAAATTGTCTTTTAATTGAAGCAATTAAATTAGACCAAGAGAGTGATATATTCTCTATTTTATTTATCTCATTTCATGTCTTGGCTTCCCACCAAACCAGTATTTCACCCTCTAGTCTCAAGTAATCTAGTTGTATCTTTGTATCATCCTATTGAAGGTTTTGGACTCCGCAATAGACCTCCAACTGACAAACCCCATTGTAAAGCTTCTCTACATTCACTTCACCATTATAAATAGGTAGCTTAAATTTCATGTCAAGTTTTAACAAGGTTTGTTTACTGATTCATTTTTAGGTAGGTTGATTAGTATGTGTATGGGTTGTAGTAGTGTAAGAGAATGAAGATGAAGGTGAAGATAATGGTGAGGAAGATGGTGGAGTAGATGGTGGCTTATCACTATTTCCATTACCTCCTCCTCCTAGAGAACCATCTCCTCTTAGAGGTGTGGAGATTTCACCCTACAACCTTGTGTTCCTCTATGTGTAGAGGACCTTCACCATCTATGTCATTTCAATGAAAGCCTTCCTAAAATCCTTTTCATCCTCTGACATGTTATCAATTCCTCCTTCATGATACATGCTTACTAAATCTTCTACTGCAACTAGAGGTGAATCTTGTGGTGGAAATGGTAGCAAGTATTCCCTCCTTCTCCTTGCTCCAACTAGAGAAATTGCACCCACAATCTTGCCTTATCCTCTCATGAGCTTCAACCTTCTAAGTATTTAAACACTTGAAAAACAAATTAAATCCTCCTTGCACAAGTAAACTAGTGCTCTGATAAAAAATTGATCTGAATGGGAATATTATCTTTGTTGTGCTAAGATCCAATTCATAAGACAAATAAAGTTCTTGAGGATTGAAAGGTTAATTGGAAGTTTAATATGATTTTTTATGTACTTTTATGTGAATTTCATGAGAAAATTAACATAATTAAAACACTAACCAACAACATATATCAGACATATACATCACCATAAATAAACACACAAAGACACATGTTAGGCCTGAAATTGTCATTTACTTCCATTACATTTTCACTTACATTTCCATATTATCACCTTCACTCCACCTCCATTTCATTACATTTACCTTACCATTACCACTATTGGGTTACATTTATGTTTTTCCAAACTTTATTAATTCCTAGTATTTTTAAGTGAATTTATGGTTAAAAATTAGAAAATAATATGCACATACTTATACCTAACAAGTGGAATGAGTTTTTTTCCTTGTGCAGGTAAAAAATAAGCTTCTAGAAGACCCTTATATTGCCTCCTAAGGACAAATTCGAATTTGGATGCAGAATATCATGGGATCATAAGGATATGTGTCTCATTTCCTATTTGTATTGTAAATCTAAGAAGACGCGTGCCTTATCACTTCCTATTTGGATTGTAACTCTAGAGATATAGGGAGAGATTCATAAACTCTCATTAATGAGATAGCTTCTCATATTTTGTATAAATTGGGGAATCTTTTTGCTATCAAATCATGTGTAAAATTGGATTTATGCTAAAGGTTTGAATACAGAATTAGATTGTGGCACCTTACTCATAAATTTTCCTTCATTTTTATTTGGTTTCGCTTACTTATGGAGCATCTCGATTTACCATCTCTCATACTTTTAGATCAGCTTCCTAAAATGTGTGAGATTTACTTGCTTCTACAGATTAATGTTTATTTGCTTTCTTAGTTTAGTTTTAGAATAACTGTCTAATATTTTCTTTTCTAAAAACATTTCAAAAGGTTAGATTTATCTATTTTCCAATTGGATTAAGTTTGAGGCAATAAAGCTCACAGTTATTTAGTTTCCTTTCATGTTCTTCTTATTTAATTTCTTATGTCAAACTATCAATTCATTGTATAATTGAATAAAAGATCGAGCAAAGAAGGTAACTTGTCATACTTCCAAATTGGGTGATTGAATGTTCAACCTATGCAATGATTGAGCTTTACTTTTATGTTCTATTATCTATTTTCCTTACATGTTCTGTTATTTACTTCCTTAGATCAAACTATCGATTCATTGTATAATTGAATAAAAGATCAAGCCAAGAAGGTGACTTGTCATACTTCCAAATTAGGTGACTAAACATTCAAGATATACAATCATTGAGCTTTACTTTTACATGATTTTACATTGCTTTTGAGATCCTCATTCAATTGTATAATTGGGTGTTCCTGAAGATCATTTCAAGAAGGTGATTTGATCATATTTCTAAATTCTTGAATACCTAACTTATGAAATTATTGAGTTTTCCCTTTGCATGCTTTAATTGCTTTCCTAGATTTAAAGACTAAAGTATAATTGGTTTCTTATCATCTCAAGAGTGTGATTATATCATACTTCCATATTAAATGTTGGAGTGATTGAACATACCTTAGTTGTTTTTCTTTACGTGCTTTAGAATTCCTACAAGTGTGTTTGTGCCCTATATTTTATTTTGAATTTGTTTTCTTTCTTTTCGTTACTTGATTTCATAGGTTAGTTGAATTTCATTTTCATGATTTGATTTCATTGATTAGATGAATTGGTTTTCATTATTCGGTAGTTATATTTATCTAACTGAAAGATAATTTCTAACACATACAGTGCACGCATGTTTCATAAGCTTACGAAACCCCCGGGTTGACAAATTCAATGAAAGGCAATTATTTTACCCCAACATT
The DNA here is from genome assembly GCA_034641835.2 of Pinus albicaulis. Taxonomy (NCBI): domain Eukaryota; kingdom Viridiplantae; phylum Streptophyta; class Pinopsida; order Pinales; family Pinaceae; genus Pinus; species Pinus albicaulis. The sequence continues at coordinate 1,275,019,553 of CM076581.1, read as the reverse complement.
TTGGCGTTGTTGCCGAGGAAGTGTGCATAGCAACTAGCTTTCAGTATAGAGTGTATTTTATATTTTATTTTTTTTAGTTTTTACTAACCATTTATGGAAAGAGTGACTAGAGTTCAGCCCAAAGACTACATTGAGGAATGGTATCAAAAAGCAATTGTGCCACAACATTCATCAATTCTTCAAGAGATCTTTGTGGCAAATCGAAAGATCAAGTCGATTTCACATATCCTTTCAAACAATGAGGTACATTTTTCAAGTTGGGATATGAGCATTTCAAAAATTCTAATTGGTAAATGGATTCATTGGAAAAATGAATATGCTTAAAAATAAAATAAAATTATAGTTTTTTTTAGATAGATAGGAAAAATAAAAATAAAAAGTTAGATTTTTAGAATTTGTTTATTTATTTATTTTGTTTTCAAAAAAATAATAATCAACGTTGATTAATTCATTTTGAATAAATTTCAATGACACAGTAAGAATCACTTCATTTTCTATCACCATTAGAAATAAAATTTGTGTGTGAAAATATGAATTTATTTGACAATGCTAACTAGTATGCTCTCTTCATGTGCCTCATTGCGACCTGGAAGATCAGAAAATCAAATCAGTCAATTTCAAAATTAAAATTCAAAAATTCATTAAAATTTTTGTTGGAAAACGAACTACAATTCTATTGAAAATCGTCATCTGATTCATGATCCCATTTTTTAATCGGTTCTGCAAATTTTAATGTTTTGCATCATTTCAATATTTTTATGATTTATTGAATTGCATGTGCACAATTTTTCTTTCAAAAAAAAAAACACACACATAATAATAAATTTTTTTTTTGGCCCATGGAAAGGAGGCCCACGCATATGTGTGAGGCCACCCTTTGGCTTGGCCTTATGCATATGTATAGGCCTTCAATCCACATAAGGACCGATGCACTATAATAGAAAAACGAACCTTCTCTTTTCCATATTTGATCTTCCTCAAACATCAGTTATTAGAAATAGATGTTAAAAATTGCAGAGACAGACAATGAAGGTGTATTGGATGAAGAAAATGTTGATGAAGAGAATATTGCAAATTGCTGATGAAGAGAATATTGCAGATTCAATTGCAGAGACAGACAATGAAAGTGTATCACATGAAGAAACTACTGATGAAGAGAAGATCGCAAATTTCATTGCAGGTAATTGGAATGAGGGAGATCGATCTAAACTTATTTGTGAGAGACAAGCCATTACACATCAAAACCTCCAAATAAAAAAATCAAACCAGAACAATTTTATTTTGTTGCAGAAGTAATTTCCAGAAAACGAAATTGCCAGAAATGCGTAATTGTTAAAAACACCCAATTTTAAAACGCATTTTCTGAGAAAACCATATCGAATTAGGAAGAAATAAAACATGGGTTTTTTTGGGAACAAGGTGAATTAGGAAAATAGTGAGAAATTTGCTATATTTCGTAGCCATTTGGGATAAATTGAGGGTTCTTCGAAGCTCTGTTTGCAGATTGATTGAGGAAAAAATGATTCGTTTTGAACTGTTTAAACATGGGAAGTTGAAAAGAGAGGAACTCAAGTGAATAATAAACTCTACTCCACATGTCATGTGGTCTAATATTCCAATTCGATTTAACAAATTTTATTTTATAAGAATCCAAGTGAATAACAAACTCTGCTCCACATCGCATGTGGTCTAAGAGTCCAATTTGATTTAATAAATTTGATTTTAGACACATATGTGTCTCATTCCCTATGTGTCTCATCATTAAATAATAATAATAATAATAATAAAATATAAAAAAATAATAATAAATATAAAAATCAAATATATTTATTGAAGCAATTTATAAGGCAAAAAATACTTGCAAAATTTGATTGAAATAATTTTTCGTGCAAGTACTTTTCTTTTTACCACTTCAAATATTTTTGACAACATGATTCTGCAGCACATATGAAAATTCAATTTGAAAGTGACTTGTAGAACAATTGGAAGATTATTTAGATGATTTCTGAATATTTGGCATTAAAAATTTATTGTTTCTATGTATTTTTATATGAATCTTTAACTTGCAGGACACAACGAATCTTTGTGATGCCAATAATTTTTGTTGAGCGGAGTACATGAAGTCATCCGAAAATAGGGATTTGATTTATTTTGCATGGTTATTTCTTAAAAATGGATTGTTATCAATATCATGAACTGGACTGAATATAACACTTTTGACTTTCCTTAATCTGTTTCATTTGACATTCAAATTTTTGTGTAAGAATTAGAGAGGAATTGGTCATTTATTTTTTAACACACTTATGTTCTTTATGTCAATTTTTTTTTGCAGGTTTGGGATGATCGAATGATCATTAAATTAAACCAATTTTTTAGCACAATTGGTCTTTAAAGGACCAATTTCATGAGAAACATAAGAACAAGTCCATGTCCATATCCATCAAGACCATTACCTTTCCTCACTTTTGAATTATACATCCAACCAAGCAATTCAAATCAAGAAAAATTTATTTTCCTAGAAAGATTCAGTTGTTCATTTTTATTCACATACACTTTCCATTACTCTTTGTCTACTCCTAACCCACAAATAAAAGCAAAAAGCTCAGCTACATCCTTATTTTCCATTGTCATTTTCCATTTTCATCTTCCATTTCCATTTTCCTTCTTCTATCCTTTTCATTTCACAAATAAGCCTTGCTTCAATGCAAATTATTGAGTCCATAGTCCTTTGAGTCTAAAATCCTTACAAAAACACCTTGAGGCTTGCATGCATTAATGGAAAGTCTTCTTGCTGATGAATAATGGGAATACATTAATGTCCCTTCTTCATCGGATCTTCTAGGTACTCGACAGCAAAAAAATTATTTGTACCTAGCAAGATGTGTTTGGCCGTCTTGACTCTCATTGTCACCAATGGTGAGAGTTCTCGTGTTGACTAGTGCCATTCATTAATGGCCACTAAGTCAACAATTTTCTGCTATGTTTGACATCAGAACATCTATTCACATAGCAAGAATTATGCCAATGAGTTTTGAAGACATGAAGACTATAATTTTCAACATTTTGAAGCAAATGAAGAAGATATGTAGCTAGAACAGATTAGCACCATTTTGCAACAAATTTAATGATTTTAGTAGAAGTAATAAAAACTCATCTTGACTCTTTTATCCATAACTTGTAGAACCACACGAAGAAGATTATGACCAGAATTTTATAGCCACCACACATGCCACACATCCATTTTGAAAGGGTAAGTTAAGGAATGCCATTTTCTAACTTTTTACTATAAAATTCCTCGAAAACCTAGAATGAAATTTTTTTGAAAAATCACTTTTGTTCCTCAAATTGAAAATACCATGAGTTGGGGGGGGGGGGGGGGGATACATTCATATCACATTTAAAAGCCCACATACTTTCAAAATATATTACATATTACATTATTATTATGAGCATACAATGGCTTTTCAAAAGTACTTGAAAGATAATTATATGCAAACACAATTATGGTTGTCACACAAGAACCAACCATGATGAAATCCAATAAATATATACTTTGCAACAATAATAAAATTATCATCATGCAAAGTTCAAAGATCAAAATTGAATGCAAAAAAAAATATAGTTGAAACACAAGAACCAACCATGTTTCAATTCAACTAAAAGACTTTGCAGAAGTATGAAGTTATCAAATGATGTCATGCAAAGTTGAGCCAAATCTCAAAGGATAAAAAATAATTAATGTAATAGATTGCATCAGGACATGCAATAGCTTTAGTGGGGGTTATTTTAGGCCTTGAAATTGTGATTTACTTCCATTACATTTTCACTTACATTTCCATATTATCACCTTCACTCCACCTCTATTTCATTACATTTACCTTACCATTACCACTATTGGGTTACATTTATGTTTTTCCAAACTTTATTACTTCCTGGTATTTTTAAGTGAATTTGTCATTAAAAATTAGAAAATAATACGCAAATACTTATAACAAACAAGTGGAATGAGTTTGTTTCCATTTGTAGGTCAAAAATAAGCTTCCAAAAGACCCTTATGTGGCTTCCTAAGTCCAAATTAGAATTTGGATGGAGAAGGTCATGGGATCGTAAGGATATGTGTCTCATTTCGTATTTGTATTGTAACTCTAAGAAGACATGTGCCTTATCACTTCCTATTTGGATTGTAACTCTAGAAATATAGGGAGAGATTCAAGGACTCTCATTAATGAAATAGCTTCTCATATTTTGTATAAATAGGGAAATATTTCTCCCATCAAATCATGTGTAAAATTTTTGTTATGCTCAAGCTTTGAATACATAATTAGATTGTGGAACCTTACTCATGAATGTTCCTTCATTTTCATTTGGTTTTACTTACGTACGGAGCATCTTCATTTACCATCTCTCATACTTTTAGATCAAATTCCTAAAATGTGTGAGATTTACTTGCTTTTAGAGATTAAAGTTTATTTTCTTTCTTAGTATTAGTTTTAGAATAACTGTGTAATATTTACTTTTCTAAAAACATTTCAAAAGGTTAGATTTATCTATTTTCCAATTGGATTAGGTTTGAGCAAATAAAACACATAATTATTTAGTTTCCTTTCATGTTCTGTTATTTACTTTCTTAGATCAAGCTATCAATTCATTGTATAATTGAATAAAAGATAAAGCCAAGAAGGTGACTTGTCATACTTCCAAATTGGGTGATTGAATGTTCAACCTATCTAATGATTGAGATTTACTTTTATATTCTATTATTTATTTTCCTTTCATGTTCTGTTATTTACATTCTTAGATCAAACTATCAATTCATTGTATAATTGAATAAAAGATCAAGCCAAGAAGGTGACTTGTCATACTTCAAAATTGGGTGATTGAATGTTAAGCCTATACAATCATTGATCTTTAATTTTACATGATTTTACATTCCTTTTTATATCCACATTCAATTGTATAACTGTTTTTTCTTGAAGATCATTTCAAGAAGGTGATTTTATCATATTTCTAAATGCTTGAATACCTAACTGATCAAATTATTGAGTTTTCCCTTTAGATGCTTTAATTGCTTTCCTAGATTTAAAGAATAAAGTACAATATGTTGCTTATCATATGAAGAGGGTGATTATATCATACTTCCATAATGGATGTTGGAGTGATTGAACATAGCTTAGTTGTTTTTCTTTACATGCTTTGAAATTCTTTCTTAGATTAAAATTTCAATTCCTACAAGTGTGTTTGCGCGCTATATTTTCTTTTGAATTTGTTTTCTTTCTTTTCGTTACTTGATTTCATAGGTTAGTTGAATTTCATTTTCATTATTTGATTTCATAGATTTTATGAATTGGATTTCATTATTTTGTAGTTATATTGATCTAAACTGAAAGATAATTTCTAGCACATATAGTGCACACATGCTTCACAAGCTTACGAAACCCCCTAGTTGACAAATTAAAGGACAGGTAATTATTTTGCCCCAACAACACATGATTAAGGAGTTCACCCCGCATGGGCTACATCTCATTGGTCCGACCTCCAATGGCTTGGCCCTCATCTATTATGTTCAAAACTGTGATTACATGTGTATATAATGCTCAAACACTTCTGAAACATGTTACATCAACTCAAGAATGCCCAAAACATGCATGTGTAGCCTCTCTATGCATTGAATATGGCCAAAATATCATCAATTTATGACTTCCCCTAGTTGGTTGACTATTCGTTCCACATTTTCCCCAAAATCTACCACCGAACACACAATTTCGCCCTAAAAAGTGCTATTGGAGCACTAATTCTGCCAAAAACAAGGCGAAATTGTAGGGGCATTAATTTTTCCTCTAATTCCAAAAAACCTAATTTAAAACCATATAAGTTATTAGTTAATACAATTTTTTATATATAAAAGCATCAGGTTTTAGTGATAATCACCTTCATTAACCTTTGGCCTCAACACATGGCAGCATATAATGCTAAAAGTTAGGGATGTCGGCTTAGCACTCGATGGTTACTTGGCATTCTTCGCGGTGACATCCGTTGTGTTGACATTGCTAAGAGCGATGTCGTGGGGCTACCCTCCTAGCTATGGTCTTGCCTCCTATGGTGACTAGGGCTGCGGCTAAGCCCCAACCCCTTCCACCCAATGTGCCATGTATATTAACATAAAACTAAACTCAAACCATAGATGGTTAAGACTCATGGAGCAGGGTGTACTGGTAACGTGTTTGACTTTGTGCTCTGGTGTCGTAGGTTTGACCCTTGTTGCTGCTGCTCGGACTTGACGCAATATTCTATTGCTCCTCAGGCTACCATGTGGCAGCCCCCAGCTGGGCCACATGGCAGCATGTGGTTGGCCACCAATTCCACCAATAAAAACTTGCCATTTCGAACCAGTACCAATGTCCCGCTTGGCACCAACCATTCGCTCAAGGAAAAACTATTTTCACCAGTGAAATTTCCACACAATCATGCCTAGTTAGCTATACGGACTACTGACTCGACCATCGTGCATTTTTTATTTTTTTTCCTTTTTCACAAAGTGGAAAAAATGCTTTTCTCGGAGCATACGGTGTCAGTTTTCTACAAAACGAGTTGTGATGGATTCAGAAATATGACATCTATGCGGTTGTTTAGGCTCCCCACCAATCCAAAAACTTTTATTTTTTAGTATAATTTTGAGCACCTGATCATGTTTATAGCTTTTCCATGAAGATTGAAAAAATTACATTTCATAATTTTGCAATTAAGATATTTTTTTTAATCAACAATATATTATGACCATTGAAAATTAAAACATTGTCAATGATGTTTTTTTCTATCTTGTTCATTTTTTTGAAAAATGATAGCGACCTCACTTACACCAAAGTCAACATCAATTTTGTAGTAGAATTTACCAATCACAATTCACCATTAACCTCTTTAGGTCAAAACTCTATTTATTAAAGGAAGTTGGATTCTTTAACTTCATTTTCAATTGTAATATTCTTGGACCTATAATCTAAAATGATTCGAGTTTTTAAGAAGTTAGGATGCTTGTGGTTAGAAAGCTATGTTAATAACATAGATTACTAAGTTATGGATTTGTTAAATAATATAGGAAATATATTTCGTTTGTTGATAGAACATTAAGGAGAGAGTTATTTTTACATAATTGGAATTATCAAATTGATGAAGATAATGATAATTCTTGTTCACTAAGATCGACACGCCCTTAGATCAAACCTTAGGAAAATAAGAGATTAATAGAGGCTCTTTAATATTTTATTTCTATGATAAAAAAGAAGGGACAAAACCACTCTTAGGTGACTATATTGTTGAATTAATAAGTCAAGAAGGTTGGATGTGAGTAAGACTGAGACATTCTAATATAAAGTGTGAAATGGAATTGTGATTTTTATCATCCTCCCTTCCATTCATATTTAAAATGTGTGTTGTAGAGTTCTTTATGTATATAATCTCTATGCATGTGAATAAATGAAATCAATTTTTACGACAGCACGAGATGGTCCAAGCTGGGTATCGGGGTTAGTAAGTGCTAATATGGGAAACTTAGATTTTATACCGATCTCCCATGTTTAGTCATTCAAATTTTCGGGATTTTCTATACATAATAAAACATTTTATAGCACTAGACTTGAAAATTTCATCCTTTAGCAAAGTCACGTTGGTCAATAGTGTTTTAAGGAAATAAAACCTACAGATAGATAAGTTTACCTAAGTGTGGTGGACACACTAAGAACAATAGATGAAAGACACTTGACCTTTTCCTTAATATTAATAGATAAGAGAAGAAAACCTACTTGTGATCCTTCGCTATTGTTCGTCTCCCTTTTGTCACTTCCATCGCTCTCAATCAAACTAAACTCGCTTGATTGGTACCTGCAATGGCTAACATAAGAAAGAAAACGACATAAAGGCATATGATCTATTCATCTTAATCAAATTGAATCGATTGAATTTGAATATAGATATATAACAACATGAACACATGTATTAGGAATGGAACAAATCTCTTTATTATAAAGTAGAAGGAGAAGTTACAACCAATTGGATCGATTCGATGTCAACTCGCTCCAGATTCATTCCTATCCTCATCACATCCACAACATCACTCCAACAACATAACATTAAATGAAAATAAAACATAAAAGAGTTATTATCTCTCCAGCATAACTCTATAAATCTAAATTCGTGCTCCCTTGTGCACTATGCTTAGTGCTCAACTTATATTAAATGAAGGTGGTTTGGAATCAATTGATCATTGAACGGATTTTCCATAAATGGATGAGGAAGTTTCCTTATTCAACTGAAGAGGTGGATAAGTGATTTAATGGCTCCATGGTGTTCATATTATAATTTATCAGATAGTGTGATAGTTGGAACAACCTCTATAAGCCAATAGAAGGTGGGAATATTCCTAGAATCCTTTGAAAATTTCACTCCTAGTTGATTGATGCACTGTTAATTTGGCCTAGATTCTCTACAACGCTACATTTCATCGGGGTAAATGTTCTACAAAGCACTTACTATAGTCTATGGGAGCGTTGATGGCTCAATGGAGCATTTCAGCAAGACTTCAAGTAGTGAAACTTTCATGGATAAAAACCAACAATGAGATGACTTGTTTAAGGCAAGTAACAACTAACTTAGAGTATGCTAGACCCTAATTTATACTAATCTGGGTTTCGGGAGTGATGCCCAAACTAACCTGTAACAACTTCCCCCTAAATAATTAAGTCAATATGACAATGTTGAGCGATACTCTTTACGATGTGATGAGTAGGATCTGAAGAGAACGGTGACTTGCATCAATTACAATACATTACATCATGATATCCTTTTCATATTAGACATGAATTGTTGAGGGGGTCATACCCATACTCAACATATAAACTATCATAACATCAAAAATACTTCTATAGATACAGGCCCATGACATAATGACCATATGTGTAAAGACCATCATACGGGTGATGTGGTACTAGTCCTGAAATCTTAGCCCGAATGGATGAAACTAGATCCGAGGTATTATATCTTGTTCACTTGATCATTGAAGTATGATTATAACCATGAAAATATGTGACATGAAGTTGAACATGGGAATAAACCGTTTGATTAATGGCCAATGATGTAATCCATTAACATACGTGAGAGAAACCACCGATGATGATAATGGCTCTCAAGGTACTAAAGTACATACACATGGTGTCAATAGATGATTTGAGGTCGAACACTATACAAAGTATTTCGATCAAAGTCCAATGATGTAAACTTGTCGCTGGAAGTGAGAAACTTTCCATTGATGTATGTGAGCTCCAAGGTATTGTAAGGGTGTTTCTAGGTGAACTTTTTGGATAATGAGCTGATGTCGAGAGGAAGCGAATCATCGTAGGAGGGGCTTGATGTATCCCCCATCAACGACATGAAATAAGAGTAATGATTTCAAAGAAAGAATGTGATTGATGAAACAATTTTTAGGGATGGCAGTCACAAAATGAAGGTTTATGAGTATTGAAAAGGATGATGAATTACTGAGTGACTTTTCTTGAACATATCGACAACACTCAATGAGTTGGTAGCATTGACCCAAAACCAAAGTGATGGATGGTGTGATAGACCATAGGTATGATAGACCATCAAGTAGAGGACCCAACCCACCAGCCACGAAGATGAAGTGAATGAGTGTCATGTTCAAGAGTGACTTGCTACCATAGAGTGATTTATCGCTTTCCCATTTTCCCCAGTCATTGTTGACTAGTACCTCTTTATTGTTTAACAAGGTTGAGGAGGATAACATATGCTTGATGTGTAATTCCACCCTTTTGGTGAATCCATTGCTATGTGATGTTTTAACGAGTCTAGAGAAAGTAAAAATTGATCTTGTCATGATAGACAAGTCCATTTCTATTTTATGTTTTAACGAGTCTAAGGAAAGTGAAAAATATGTCCTTTTTCATGCTTAGAGTGTTTGAAAAAGGGACAAAAAGATGACTCCATAAGTTATTTTTTGTAAAATTTTCCCTCATACCCAAAACAACATAAAATAATACCTGAGAGAACCTCCTATCCATGTTCGACTAGGGTGTTCCTTTTTTGTAAATAATCTATCCCATTCTGGAAACGGGTTAAACTTATACTTAGTAGATGTCATTTCAATTCCTTTTACGAGCTCGAGAGGACAAGTGCCAGCCAATCTTTTCATGTTTTGGGAGAATGAAAAGAGTTGCAAGAGGACTCCAGGGGGGTTCATTTTTTGATGTTTAAAAAAGATTGAAAAATAGATAAAAGTGTGCTATGTGGTCAAAATTTATTTCAAGATCATCCACATCAAAATTCACCGTATCAGCTGTAAACCTACTCAAAGAACCACAAAATGGATTAAACATAGCCTGTTTAAATAGTATAAGTTGGTAAAAACCATATTCGATTCATTTAGTATGCATAAATAATCAAAAATAGTATTTAAATAAGAATTTACCATGTTATTTTACCATTTCAGATTTACCATTTAGTTTTTTAGTGCTCTAAGCTAGTTTTTCCCTTGAACTTTAGTAGCTCATTACAACAAATTTTGTGGACCGTTTCTCATTCCGTCAGGACTAGGTAGGAGATATGACCTTTCTCTTTCTATTGGTAGCATTGTTTTTCAGTTTCATGAAAACTATTTAGTGCTTTGGGCTCCTAGGGTAAATATACAATGCCCTAGGACGAACACAACCTTGAACGTTGAAAAGTGCGATGTAGAGGAGCTAGAGTGAAGCGCAAGTGCTCTGCAATGCTCTCTCTGAGGAACAGGGGTGCATTGGGCACAATTTATAAATTTGTATTGTGTTTTGTGCCCAACACTCTCCAGTTTTTTGCATGGAATGGATCCTAACTAGGCTTATGGTTTCATTTCAGGCTTTGATCATATCAGAATGTCGATTACATGGCAAGAAAGAGAACATGAGGAGCAGGATATGGTTTCCCTAAATTATCCTAGCAATTTGAGAGCCCTCTGAGACTGTGGGTTACTCAAGTACTTTAGATTATCCAGGATGAGGCAACATTTGAAACTATTGCAGGTCTTGATTGACTCATGGGATCTAGAACAGAAGGCATTTCACATTGGGGGAAAAGTGCTCCCAATATTGGTTGATGAAATTTACTTTCTGACAGGTTTGCCGAGGCGTGTTTCCCCCATTTCCCTTCCACGTTCTGTTTGTGTAGGTGATATAATGAAGCACTACATTAGACAGTTGTATCAGCCAGGTACAGAGCCAAGCAAGGATGTAAATATAAACATCAGAGAGGTATGTGATATGCCTTTGTGAATTCTCCTATTCATTATCACAAATTTAGATGGAAGCATGAAAATTTATGTCTCGAACATATCATACATGCAGTATGTGCTTGAGTGTCTCAAACCGACTGTGTTCAAATGTGATAAAGCAGTACTCTCTTAGATGAAAGAAAAACTGACCAAAGTGAAGAGTGACTAGATGGAGAATTTCAGCTATGGATAGATCTTGATCACTTTCATTTTGGAGTGAGTTCCATTGATGCACCTAGAGAATGTGACACTGGCTTTACCTAGTCCTAGGGATCTGCAGATGTAGTGGTGGGTAGAGTTGATGGTTAGACATGTTGGTCAATCATCAATATCATTCTCCACTTCATTCTTTACTTGTCTCTGTTGTCAACATATCTTCATAGACGAGCATCCATATGCAGGGATGGATTTCTGTGGAGACCCAAATTCAATTTTACCAGCTAGCGTTCAATGAGGTGCTATATGTAAATTTTTTTTACTATGTTCTTTTATTTTTTGGTTTTTTACGTATTTTTTGATTTTGATGTTTCTGAGACTAAAATAAATATGTTTTATGTATGCAGATGTGGGTATTGTTCGAACAGTGGGTCATGCATAGCAGGAAGGTGAACCAATAGAGAGGATTGTCGACAGGACAGTCTTTCGGGATTTGTATTTGGCCGAGACTCCAGCTGAGTTACAAAAACATGTAGAGGGGCTCACTCTCGAAATACCGATTGTACGGATCAAGGAGTTACCTATGAGGCTATAGCGCCATACTATTGGTGTGCCTAGCCAATGGATGAGTCTATTGCAGATGATAGCTCAAGAAGTGACCTTGTATCATGAGCACCACTAGATCTACTTATGATATGCTATGTCTACATACATTTTGAAGTCATTTGAACAACGTGCGTTGTGCACAAAGTTTTGTAAGAAAATCAATTATCTATCTATTTTACTTTCAATGTTTTCCTATGGTTTTGTGCAACCCTATTAAATTGTGTTATGTGAATTGAAAATTTATTTTTATATATGCTACAAATGCCTATTTAACACATAATTGGATAAATAGTACATTAAAGTGTTAAATTTTCTGGAAACGTGTTGATATTGAATGTAAACAAAATCTATTTCCAAAAGATAAACTCTAAGGAACATGAGATGAATAGCTGAATTTCAGATAGTATAAACACTAGTAAATTGTAGTACAACAAGTTGTGAGTCCAACCTGATGATGATGCAATGAATTCCAAGAGAAATGGAATCAGCGAGGAGTTCAATCAATGTTCTATACTCAACGATATTATTGGTGGATTGACTGATACAAATGCCTTTGAAACTCACTAAATCGCCACTTGGAGTGAAGATGTCCCGTGCTACAGAGGATAGATTTTGTGTACTATGAATAACACCATTGACATAACCAAAAAATGGTTCTGAATATTTTGACATCTACAACAAAATGAAAATTAGATTACTAACCACTTGAGAAACTCTTAAAAGACACACTCTGACACACATACAATCAAATCATATATGCAGTATCATAGAATGTTTACTACACAAAATAAAGGATAGTAATGTTTAAGATACAACCCATTATGAGGCTGTGAAAATGTAATCCCATCATAATCTACCAACTCATAGGCACCCTTTGCCATAACATAGTTGACAATATAGGGGCCATGCAATAATGGTTCTAATTTTCCTGTTCCTATATTATTATCTTCTTGATCATAAAGCAAGACGATGTCTCCTTTCGAGAAGGTACGAAACTTAATATTGTGGTCATATTGTGCCTTGATTCGTCTCTTATGTGCTTCATTGGCCAATGCGGCTTCACAAGGCGTTTCATCTAGATGGATGAGATCTAAAATATGTTCCTTTTCATCAAAAGTGTTAGGTACCAGGTCAATCATGAGTTTCAAGGATGGAATTTGACATTGAATCAGTAAGATAGCTTCCAGACCATAAACCAATTGAAAGGGAGTAAATCTGGTTTCTTTTCTCACCAAGGTTTGATAAACCCACAAAGCCGAGTACAAGATCAAATTCTAGTTTTTTTTATTAACTCGAATCATTCATTGAATCTTACACATAATAATTTTGTTTATGGCTTAAACTAGTCCATTAGCTTGCGGATAATAAGGGGTAGAACTATCATGTGATATTCCTAACTTGGCAGTCAACTCAGTCATCATGTAATTGCGAAAATGCTTTCCATGATTTGTGAATATAGCTTGCGGTACACCAAACCTTGTAACGACCTGGTTAAAGAAAAATAATGCAGTTGTCTCACCTATGATTTTAAATGCATGCATCGCCTCAGCCCACTTAGTAAAATAGTTGATGATGATGATAATATACCCATGCCCCCTAGCCAAGCGATGGTTACATGTCATGAAGTCAATACTCCATTTGGAAAATGCTCAAAAAACGACAAGAAGATGCATTGGTGCTAGCGGCACACAATTTTTACGATCAAATATCTATCAAGCATGACAACTTCTAACCACAAGAATGTAATCGTGAAATATGGTAGGCCAAAAGTAACAAGCTCAGGGAATATTCTGTGCAGTAGGAAAAATGGACAAATTTCCTCCATAGATATCAGTGTGGCAATCATTTAATACTTTATTAGCTTCCTCGTAAGTAAGGCAACTACGTAAAATTGTATCAATACCACAACGATAAAATGTATCTCCGACGATCAGATAATATTTGGCTTCGTATCGAATATGTCACTATTGCAAGAAAGAGGTATTGGGTGGAAAATTTTGGGTCTGGAGATAGATCAGATAATATCCATACCACGGTTCAGATGAAATGATCAGAAACAAAGACTCATGCGGAATGGATAGTTCCATTATAGACATAGTGCTACTTAAGGGAAGGTTGCAGATAAGCTGAGAGAAAACCAAAGATGTATTTCACATGGATTTCATGAACTCCAAATCAAATTACTACAAACTAACTATCCATTTTGAGTATTTCCCACCCATCAATTGACGTGACAGAATGTATGTCATAGGGTTGCAATCTGAAATGAAATTTGTCCTCCAGATCAAGATATATTGGTGAAATATTTGTACATATTGAATGACTGCCAAAGTTATCTTCTCAACATAAGTGTAGTTAACTTCAGTATCCTTGAGATTGCGACTAAAATAATTAATCAGATTTCCAATCCCATCTTCCTAGACTAAAACCATGGAGATGGCTATATTTACAAGGATGAGATACAAGAAATAATCACTTTGATAATTTTGGGGATACATTGATGATGCTCGGATCAGGGTACCTTTAGGAACACCAAAGGAATCTTGCGCAACCTTATCACAATGGAAGGGAGTCCTCTTTTTCAAGAGTCGAGTAAATCCTTTAGCCATTTCAGCATAGTTGGGAATGAATCTCCTTAGAAATTTATCCTTCCCTTAGAGCCTTTGTAATTGAACTAGAATGGAAGGTGTAGGAAAATATAGAATGGCTTGAACCTTCAAAGGATCAAGTCAAATTTCATCTTTGGACACGAAAAAACCAAGAAAACGATAAGAACCGACACAAAACATACATTTTTGTGGATTGAGACGTATTTTGTGTTGACGACATTGTGAAAAGATGTCCCTCAAATATAAAGGGTGGCCATCCTGTTTCTATGAATATGCAAGTAAGTCATCGAGATAAGGTTGAAAAATGTGTTCTATGTCATGGAAACCATAATTCATTTCCCTCTGGAAGGTTTCCCCATCGTTATTTAAATGAAAAGGGATTTTTCGATAAACGAATGTGCCCCAGGGAAAAATAAAAGGTTTTTTATATTGGTGCTCTGGGAAAATATTGATCTGACTGTAACCAGAAAATCCATCCATGAAGGAAAATATTTCACATCTGTAACATTTTCAATGATTTGGTTGATAAAGGGAGTGGGATATTTGTCCTTTGGAGAAGCATGATTAACATCTCGATAATCAACACATACTCTAGTTGTCCCTTGTTTCTTCATGACAGGAACAATGTTGGAAGCCCAATCGATAAGCGGAATAGAATAAATGAAACCAACACGCAAATTTTTCTCAACCTCTACTTTAATAGAAAAAACCTTCATAGGATGGACAGGACGGAGGCATTTTCATACCGGTTTGACATCAAGGTACATTTTAATCTCGTGTTCAATGATACTGGAATCAATGCCTGGCATTTACTCATATGACCAAGTGACTATATCTCAGAATTCATGAAAAAGTGAGTGGTAAGTGTCAATTTCAAATGCAAAAAAAGACACTCTCACATGAATGTTTTCTACAACACCAGGTTTGGTCAAAATATCAATATAAATCATTTCTTAAATATATGTTTGGTTTCACTTAGAATCGACAGCGTGGATAGGAATGGAATTCCTCAATAAATCGGCGACTGTAAGGTGATATAGTTTAGTAGTACTATCTTCATTGTAATATGGAAGATGGAATCAATGATGATAATCTACCCATGGTTCTTCTACCAGGATCATGGATTCCTTAATGCTCTCATCAGTTGATAATATGTGTGAAAAAGGGTCAGAAGAAGTACCAAAAACCAAATAATGATCGACCCAATCAATCAGGGACAAAGGATCAGGATTGGCTGCATAAGCCAAAAATGTTGACTCATTTACGAGCTAGATTGGACTTAGCATGATTAGATTTGGATCAAGGACCTAAGTGATAGCTCAAATTTGAAAGTGTTTGAAAGTGTGTTGAACTTGAGCGACCAGATAGATCTCGTCTTCCTGATTCTGATGCCATGAACTGTTTTAAAATCCGACATCGTATGAAGAAGTTATCATGTTCTGAAAATTCGAGTAAACTGAAATTTTCGACATTTGACCAAGGTTGACTAGTCAAGGGTATAGTCAGCAAAAATAATATTCCAGGGAATATTCCTAGAATATTATTGGAATATTCCTCAAAATATTCACCAGAATATTCCTTTCAGGCCAACTACAGGAGGAAAAGTGTTGGCTTATTACTAGTCAAATGGTTTTTGGACCAATCTGAAGGTGCCACATGGCCAACCCTGAGGCCACCACGTCGCCCTTAAAGGGCGTGTTAAATTTTTTGGGACTCCGCCTGGTTCGACCGTGGAACCTCCTGCCCGCCATACCCACACCTTAACCCTCTCTGCTACCGTTGGCACTTAACCTTATCATTTCACGGCTTTTACTTAAGTTTTTGTGATTTCTTATGTCGGGGAGTGGAGCCAACCCCTCCACATATGGCCTTAGTCCAGGAATCATGCACCCGATACAAAGCCATCGATAGTTCTGCTTGATGTTGTCACATGCAAAAGGTTTCGTAGTTGCTAATAACAACCACCATTTAATCCGAAGTTACCAAAAAATTAAAGTCATACATATCACATGAGACTGTTTGTTAACAACTCCACACAGTTACCGCCCTTCCAACTAGAGTTCCTCCTCTGTAACTGTGGTTTAACCCTTGAGTTACGCTAACCTCTAATTGATGTTGCAGGTTTGGGATCATGTGGACACACAAATGGTTATATTTATTTTAACGGTCAGAACTAGTGGATCTTTTGGAGCACCATGAAATTTGGTGATTTTCACTATTTTTACTCCAGTTAGCTAGAGTGCTGAATTTTTAGTGGAGTTGTCTTAGGTGTTACTAGGTAAAATTGATTATGATTTATCGTGAGCATTATTTGACCATTCTGAGAGTGTGAATAGTCAATTTCGAATATCTTGAACATTCGAGAATCATTGGTGAGGGTTGCAGAGCCATCAAAGAACTTTTGAGCACGATTTTTCGTTAGGGAGGTTCTAGGGGCCACTAGGACCACCAGGAGCCAATAATAGAAAGAGGCCTAGCAAGGGCAGCTAGAAGCCTTACTCACAAACAAAATAATAATTTTTGTATGTTTCAGAAATTATGGAACTAATGGTTTTTAGAGCCAGTAGAGTACTTCAGAAGGCCGAGATACTTCATAGAAGTTTCAAGGGTCACCAGGGGGCAACATGAGAATGAGGTCTATCCAAAGTAGCCAGTAACCATTCTAAGCAAAATAATAGTCTATTCTGACTATATTGAACCTTATCAATCCAATAGAGGGATTTTAAGAAGCTTTTTCATACTTCTGAAGTCTTATATGCTTCATAGAAGTTTCCAGTGATGCTAGAGCCACTGGGTGCCACCATGTGTTTGGGGCATAACTGGAGCATCGAGAGGCATTTTTCAGCAAGTTAATAGTCTATTATAACTATTTTAGACATTACAAATCCAATGAAAGGATTTTTAGAGCCATTTGGATAATTATAAAGGTCTATAAGCCATAGGGAAGTTTCAGGCAGGTCAGGGCCAACAATTGATGGAGGCCTAGATTGGGAAGCCGGAGATCATTTGGAGAAAATAAACAGTCCATTTTGGGTAACTAATATATGGTGGAGATATTATAAAAGGTTACAGCGATAGAAAATAATTTCCTAGGGAATTAGTGCCACAGAGAAGATTAGGGAAGCTTAAGGGCATCGACAAAGGAAGTCAAGTGTAAGGGAGTCGAGATCCATCTCCAGAGAGATAGCAACTAATCCATGGTTATGACGGTATTATAAACACAATGGTATAGTGAAAATAACCATTGGATTTTATTTAGTAACTTGTAAAATAAATTTTTCCATCATAATCCCAAAGAGCCAAGTCAGTTGACATAGGCTCAAGGAGACGTAGCCCACGACATTATCGTGAACTCCTTTATTGAATTTGTTGTTATGTGTTGATTCTTATTTGTTTCACTTTATGGTTTTTGTACATGTGTTTAATAAGAAAAAAAAAAATTTAATTCCTCACACATAAACACTTAAAATAATTTAAAACACATACACCTGTTTCAAGTATTCAATTCCACATGATCAAGTATAAGAAAGATCTTAATTTGTTTAACTGAGTGGGATGTGCTTGAAAAGAATAAAAATTTATCCACCCATTTCATATCAGATGGTATCATACCACTAGGTTTATTTATTTACAGAGAACTAGGTTGCTTTCTTGACAGAGCACTAGGTTGCTTGTTTGACTTGAAAAGGTGTTTAACAGTGCAAAGAATTTAACTTCTTGAAAATTGATTGATGCTTACAAGTTTGAGTTTACGGAGGTGAAGGGGAGCTACTTTTAGCTCTATCAAGAAGAGGAAAAGAAGAAATAAGTATGAAATCATCCTGCTTACCCAAAGGACCTCAAGGAAACCCTTGAAGCACAAGATGGATTTTTTGCAAAAGTGACTGCTTGAAGAAGAGATATAAGTTGCATAGTAGAGCTTGAATCTACAACCATATTGTTAATAATATTTTTCAATTGTTTTTGAAGATTTATGAATTGTTTTTGAATTTATTTAGTTCATTTACATAATGATGACAACTTCATCAAGTGAGGTTTCAAAATCCTCCTCCTTCACAAGATTATTTGATGAAGAGATGAAGCAGAACTTCTACATCCTCAAGGATATGGTGCAAATTTTTTATGAAGATGGAAGAGAAAGCACTATACTTGATGATAAATTGGTTGCTATTAAGCAAGAGAAAGAAGAACTTCTTCAAAGAATGCATCAGACGGAGATGCAACTCCATCATGCCCAAGAGGCCTTAACCAAACACATTTACCTTGAAGAAGAGGTAAATCACTCAAATTTCTCTTCAAATTTCTCTTCAAATAGATGTGTAGGTTCATTTGACAAGCACACTAGAGGTATAGAGTCCAATTTGATGTTAAAAATGGGCTATGAAGGCAACGGTTTAGGCAAACATTCACAAGGCATGATTGATCCTATTTTGGTTGAGGAAAGGCCTAAGAATTTTGATCTAGGCTATGTTCAATCTTATGGTGAAAAGTCTACAGCCATGAAGGTATTTGAGATAGTTAAAGAAGAACTTTTGTTGCAAGTTCAAACCCATAAACATGTAAATTTTGTTTTCAAGTTGAATTCCATTTTTTGAAGCCTATGTTGCATCAAGATGTTTGTAGACATTCAGCTTATGGCGAGCATGAGAGTTTTGACAACTATCAAGACATGAACAATGATGTTGGTCTTCAAAAGAAAGCTGGAACCTATTCAGGTTCATATTCTCAAGAAGGTAAAAAGGATGGACATGCAAAGCAACATTTTAGGTATAATTCTTCCCATACTCAAGTTAATTATGTTTATGGTAAGCATGGAAAATATGCATGCTTGAAAGGAAGAAAGAATTTATGTTCCTATTGTGGTCTGTGTAACCATGAAGTTTCAAAATGCTGGAAGAGGATGGAGGCATACAGGAAACAGTTGAAGCGAAGGAAAGTTGCACAAAATGCAAAAGACTTGCACACATTGCCAGAAGAAGGGACATCTTACTACCCAATGTTGGACACTGCATCCAACTAATCATCCCAAGCTTTTGAAGCAAGAGGATAAAAACACTGGAAAAATTGGAATAAAGAGTCCATCATTGATGTTAGAACAGATGTTTCACATGAAGAATATTTTCCGTAAGAAAAATTTCCATGGAAGTGGCTTGGTAAGAAATGGTTTTGACTTCTTAACTTAGTAAGACATACATTCATTTGTCCATATGAAAATTTCAGTCATGTATGCATGTAATTATATTGAAAAATTACATTTGTTTGAGCCACCTTTGATTGATGATCAGGGAAGCGATGTTCAGCTACCTTCTATTGAATTTTTCTCACTAGAAATTTCTGAATGAGTTCAAGGAAGATACAGTTCTAGATAGGAGGACATGAGCATCCAAGAGGGGAAGTGTTGACTACCTTCAAGTTGGGCTCAAAGGCACTAAGCCGAGCAAGGAAAAGTGTATGGAGGATGGAAAAGTGAGGGAATTGTACTCTCATCTACTGAACAGATAATCAGTCTTTTGGGGTCCAAAATATTCTGAATCGGGAGGAGTGATCAGATTTGGATCAAGGACCTAAGTGATAGCTCAAGTTTCAAAGTGTTTGAAAGTGTGTCGAACTTGAGTGACCAGATAGATCTCGTCTTCCTCATTCCAGTGCCATGGACTATTTGAGAATATAACACCATATAAAGAAGTTAGCACATTTTGAAATGTCCAACAAACTGTAACTTTCCACATTCCACCAAAGTTGACTAGTCAAGGGTATAGTCAGCAAAAAAAATATTTTAGGGAATATTCCTAGAATATTCCTATAATATTCCTAGAATATTCCACTAAATATTCCTTTCAGGCCAACTACAAGAGGAAAAGTGTTTTATTAGTACTATTCGAATTGTTTTTGGACCAATCCGAAGGCACAACGTGGCCATCCCTGAGGCTGCCACATGGCCCTTACACGACGTGTGAAATTTTTTGGGACTCTGCCGGGTTCGACCGCGGAACCTCCTATTTGCTAGTCCCGTGCCTTAACTGTCTTTGCTACCATTGGTTCTTAACCTTATCAGCTCATGAAATTTACTTAAGGTTTGGTAATTTGATATGCAGGGGAGAAGATGGGCCAACCGCTTCGACCGACCCCTCCCCATATGACTTTAGTCCTGGAATCAGGCACTTGATGCAAAGCTGCCGAAAATTTTGTTTGATGTTGTCACATGAAAAATATTTCGTAATAGCCAATGACAACTGATAGCTAATCTAGAGTTGTCGCAACATTAAATTCATACATATCACATGCGACTATTTGTTAGCAACTCTGCATGGTTATCGCCCTTCCAAATGGAGTTGCACCTTTTTAACCGAGGTTTAACCCTTGAGTTCTGCTAACCTCTAATAGATGTCGCGGATTTGGGGCCATGTGACCACCCCAATTATTATATTTATTGTAATGGTCAGAACTGTCGAAGCTTTTTCAGCACCCTAAAATTTGGTGATTTTCACTATTTTAACTTTAGTTAATTGGAGTGCTCCATTTTTAGTGGAGTTGTTTTAGGTGTTACTCAGGAAAATTGATAATGCTCTATCCTGAGAATTATTCGACCATTATGAGAGTGTGAATAGTCAATTTCAACTATATTGGACATTATAGACTCATTGGTAAGGTTTGAAGATCCATAAGAGAACCTCTGAGTGTGATTTTTCTTCAAAGAAGTTCTAGGGGCCACCAAGGCTACCAAGAGCCAGCAACAAAAAGAGGCCTAGCCAGGGAAACTAGAGGACTTACTTAGGAAACCAATAGTCATTTTTGGATGTTTAAAAAATTATGGAACTAATGGTGAGGTTTTAAAATCCATTAGAGGATCTTTGAAGGCCGATGTGCTTCAGAGAAGTTCCAAGGGCCACCAGGGGCCAACAAAAGAATGAGGGTTATCCAGAACAACCCATAACCATTCTCAGCAAAAATAATAGTCTATTCTGACTATATTGAACCTTATGAATCCAATGGAGGGATTTTTAGAATATTTTGAAGATTTATGAAGGCTGATATGCTTCATAGATTGTTTCACTGAGCCGAGAGCCACAAGGTGCCACTAGGTGTTGGGGACATAACCGGAGCTATCAGAGGCCTTTTTCAGCAAGTGAATAGTCTATTATGAATATTTTTCACATTAAGAATCAAATGAAATTATTTTCAGATATTTTTGGAGACCTTTGAAAGTCGAGAAGCCACAGGGAAGTTTTCGGTAGCCTAGGGCCAACAGTGGATGGTTTCCTAGAGTGGGAAGCCAGAGCTCATTTGGAGCAAATTAACTGTCTATTTTCGGTGAATGATATATGCTAGAGATGCTAGAAAAATTTTCACAAAGATAAAAGTATTTCTTAGGGATTTAGGGCCAGAGAGAAGCTCAGGGAAGCTTAAGGGCACCGACAGAAGAAGTCAAGTCTAAGGGAGCCGAGATCCATCTCCAGAGAGATATCAGCTAATCCAGGGGTAGGATGGTATTCTACGCCCAATGGTATAGTCCAAATAATCATTGGAGTTGAGTTAGTAACTTTCAAAAGAAAAAATTCCATCATAATCCCAAAGAGCCAAGTCAATTGACATAGGCTCAAGGAGACGTAGCCAATGACATTTGGGTGAAATCATTTATTAAATTTGTTGTTATGTGTTGATTCTTATTTTCTACACTTTATGGTTGTTGTACATGTTTTTAATTAGAAAAAACAATGTTTTAATTCCTCACACATAAATACTTTAAACAATTTAAAACAAATACACATGTTTCATGTATTCAATTCTGCATTATCAAGTATAAGCAAGATCTTAACTTATTTGACTGAGTGGGAGGTGCTTGAAAAGAATAACAAGTTATCCACCCATTTCAGATCATAGCAACAGAGTTTCACCCAACCTAACCATTTCATAATCATTGGGAATCTTCCATAAATCAGATGAAGTGGAAGATATCATATTGCATGCTTCTATTTTTGCAATTTCCACCAATGTCTCCGGCGACTGTAACGAAAGCTTTCCCATTAGGGAAAAATCCTTAAATATTCCTACACTATTGTTCTGAAGAGATGTTGGGGGTCCATGAATGAATGGAACACTTCTAGTTTCCTTGGAACCAAAGTCGAAAAAGGTGAGCTGATCGATGACTGTGATGCCACCCTTATGGGGGAAGATGACCATGCAAAAGTAAGTAGATACATCCACAGACATAACATAAACCCACGGTCTTCCAAGTATGATATTGTAGTCAAGGGATCTATCAATGACCTCAAATTCAATAGTAACATTTTTTCCCCCTAGTTCGACGTGCAAGTTATTGAGAATTCCATAAGGCTTTATCTACGATCGTCAAAATATTTCAACGTCGTAGGTGATTGTGATAAAGTCGGCGAGCCAAGTGACTTCCAACAACTGATAGACATGATAAAAGTACATGCACCTTCATTAATAATATTATGATAAATTATGCAATTCAGGACATTTACTTGGATAAAAAATGCTAATTGTGCTCACAATTGTGGCACATAGACTGCATGGTTAAATACTACAAGATTAGAGACTATCGAATAAATTCCACCAATCGCCGACAAAAAATCATGCTCTTGGGAGGGACAATTTTGAAGAACCTGAAGCATTTACATAACAGAAAATGACTAAGCCAGATCTTCGACTACGTTATAATTTTGAGCTACACGACCTCAAGGGTTGAAAGTCAATTTATGAACAACTCCCTTCGGCAGCTTTACTGTTGCTGGCGGAATTGAATTAGACGAAGTCAAAGTCAAAGTAGTAGGTTGATCTGTAGCCTGACCGTTCGACGATGAAAGAGGATTAATGTAATATTACTTCAATTAGACACCAAAATATTAGTTTTGGGCTTAGTGGCAGATAGCATAAGAACTTGTGAACTAGAAGTGGGATCTGTAGTAACCATATGTGTTTTCAGGTTCGGAAAAGGGTTTGTAAACACTGCAAATGTGGATAAAGTCTTAATAAGTTCTGATACTTCTGAGTGGTGAGGACAATATCATGTAAAATTCTCCTCATTACATATGAAACAAGGCTAATGAGGTTTCAAAAAGGTACTGGTTGTATGAGATGATTTTTCCTACTCGGATGAATTTTTTTCTTATTATCTTTCCCTTTCTTCTTACTTTCAGGTTTCTTGTCACTTTTTCCCTTCTTAGATGGCATGACATGTGTTTTGCAAGAAGATGCAAGATCATATACAATAGGTCTTTGACTAGACACATCAAGTGTGGAACCATATGGTCGACTTGCTGCCTGAGTATTAGAAAAACCAATCACATCGTCACTAGCATTAATTTCTTTACCAAATGGAGGAGGAGGAACAATCAAATTTGATCGTGGTGCATTTGGAATCTTTTCGTAGAGTGTGCAAGACTGGGTAGAAATCAAATCTATATATTGAGCACGAGAAATTACTTCTCTTCAATGACAACACCGCCTTTGGTGACATCCTCAATGATAGATGGCAAAAAGAACTTTATAAACCAATTAGCTAAAATTTGATCCAAAAAAAATGTTTTAACCATTCGACGACAACAATGCCATTCATTTATGTGATCTGATATGTGAGTAGTGTTCCTATGTTTAAAGTTGATCAAAAGTTCTGTTTGCGTTTCATATCTGATGGGTAACTGGAAGTGGGTTAGAAAAGTAGTGGCTAAAGCTGTGAAGTTATCAAAAGAAGCTCGTGGTAATTCAATATACCACTTTGCAGCTAGACTAGTGAGTGTTCGTTGCAAAAGACAGAGTTTAACAGAATCATCATTCAAGTAGTTTGACTAACACCATAAATGATAAGTCATAACGTGCGTAGATAGATATTCTCCATATTTTCCATTGAATTTTAGAATATCAGAGGGTAATTTATGAGGAATCACCAGCCACCAAGGTAAATAATTAATGGGATCATTAGTGAGCTGGCTTGAATCTGGTAACTCTAGTGTTGGAACATACGAAAACTGTTGGTTTAGATCAGGTTGAGCGTAACCAGTGTAATATTAAATTGTGTGTGAAATAGGCCATTGTGCACCAACATAAGGTTTCTATTTTTGGTAACCCTGATAGGGGTAAGTTTGTTGAGAAAATCCTTGATAGGCTTGTTGACCAGGACCTAGATAAGCTTGATACTATTGGAATGGCTATTGTGGATGCCATGGGATTTGATAAAATTATTGTTTCCCACCAGGATAATTTGGACCATGTTGTGATAGACGGGACCAATAGAAGCTTGTGACAAGGGTAAACTAACCTGTGGTTTTGAAATTCCAGATACAGATGGTTGTTGGAAACCAGCCTATGAAGACGGAGTCTATAGACCAGAAACTTGAGGGTTAATGGTTGAATTATATGCCTGAGTAGACTAAGCTACAACCATGGAAGTAATAATACGCATAGTAGGTACAGATGCAATAGGTTGAAGTGGTTCATATTGTTACACAACCATTATTGGTTGGATAGGCAAGGTAGGTTGGCATTGACAAACATGAATTCCAGCATAAGATTGACCTAAAACCAAAGGAGTACTGCCATATGGCATAAAAATATGTTGCCCCCTAGCATACAAAGTATAAATATATTGAGCATACTGAATTTCATATGATGGGAGTCCAGTGGAAACTGGATTAAATGGACGGTAATTGCATGGAATAGCTTGATATTGAGCTGATGATGTCAATAAA
The DNA here is from genome assembly GCA_034641835.2 of Pinus albicaulis. Taxonomy (NCBI): domain Eukaryota; kingdom Viridiplantae; phylum Streptophyta; class Pinopsida; order Pinales; family Pinaceae; genus Pinus; species Pinus albicaulis. The sequence continues at coordinate 1,274,994,165 of CM076581.1, read as the reverse complement.
GTATCAGGTCATTCAGTACTCGTAAGAGAGGAACCAAATAAAATTTCAGATGATAACATGGTTGAAGTCCATGGACTATAGGAGGCACCATAGTAGGTTCCATTTAAAGCTTGGTAACCCAGTGGGACGGATGGACCACCATAAAGATGAGACTTAGGTGTCGTAGAAAACATCAAATAGCTAGCAATAATACATGTTGTCACAGTTGTAACATATGGTGCAATATAGGATGTTGTCTCAACCATGATTAAATAACCCAGTAAATACTCTAAAGAATCTATGGGAACTTGGGGCTAAGGAGGATCAACAAGAGTAGTGCAGGTCAAACAAGGAAAATATAGATAAAGATGAAGCCTCGAACCAAAATGAGTTGGATTTTTGGGGGTTGTATCTTCCTTGTTTTCTTCCCCTATTGAAATCAAACTAGGTGGAATTACTTCACCATCAGGTCTAAGATAAATTTCAGGTGGTAAACTCTTCGGTAAAGAGGAAGACTCAATAGTTACGGATGATTGAGGATGAGTCGATTGATCATCTTCTGACATGGGAAAAAATCCTTTTTGTTTAACTTCAAAATCAATATGCTTTGGTAAAATAATCATAGGTTCCCGATCCACTTCTAGTTAAACCCCTTTGAGTTCTAGATTTACCATTTCACTGGATTAAATTCCAGTGTCCTTAGGTAACTGTAAGGGTTCCATCTCGACGGTGGAATATAAATTGAGATTGGTATAAACGACTCGAGACTCGGTAATTAAAGGATTAGATGACTCTGGTGATTTGATGAAGATGTAGCGCCAAAGGTTCTAGAGGTACCAGACTCAGTAGGACGAGCTTGTTTTCACCGAATAGGTATAGCTTCTGGCAATAAAGTTTGTTTATTTGTTGTCCTACGTGAATGACAGGGAAAGGGTTGACCTTCTTCCATGATTGCTGATTTATTTTAATACAAAAATAAATAAACAGAAAGAGGGTAATTCTAGGCAAAAGGATTACCAAGCAACTATGAATTGCAATATAACACCCCAGTAAACTAAGAACTTACGTATGTGCAGGCAACCTCCCCGAATGTTGTGTTTCATGTATCACAATGTACAACGTGACCGAATCGGTTACATATGGATGGAAAGAAACCTAATGTTGTCCTCCCAAATATACATGGATACATGGAGACCCAATCCATGTTAGCATTGTCTAATGTGAAACTGTACAATGAGAGCATCCCCTTATATTTTTCATTCTACAACACTGCCTAATATACTCAAGGTACGTGGACGAGATCTGATATACATACGTACATGGAATGAGGTATCACACTCTAAATGTATCACAGACAATTAATGATAGTTGATATATTTTATGATGCCGGAACACGTCTCTGGCCTATGTCTGTAATTGTTATCGTTAAGTGACAATTCTCCCTTAGATTAATTGAAATAAATTTAAATTTGATCTTGTATATAAATTTTCCTTTTAGGTTAACTGCATGATGTATTTTACATTCATAGTATGCAACAAATATGATAAGAATTCACTTCAATTCAATTTCAATAAAGAAAACCTTAGCTAGAATGGATATAACAATCATATTGTAAGCAATCAACAATGAGCACATCTAAATGAAAATTCCCTAACTATTCCTATGCAGCACTTACAAACCCTATATTCAAGTGCATGTTTTTATTTTCAATTTATTTTAATTGTTAATGAACAAAAAATAAACTTTGATGCCCAAATAATCAATCAATACTTTCCAGAGAAACGAATACTAGAACGACAATTCCTCTTTCCGATAATAAAGAACTAATCAAATGTAAAATTTAAACCTTGGAGTTGTTTTGACATTGATAAAGAAAACAAAAAGAAACATTGAACAAACAATCATCCAAGGTAAATGAGGATAGTAGAAGCGAACTAGTCTCTAGAGGCAATCATACACTTGAAAACTCAGCAAACAATATACTGAAATTGATGGAAAACGACAAAAATATGATGAATTTTGGTTGGTCATAGGAGCAACACACTCCTGAGTGGGAGATGGTGTGTTTCAGAGCACTATCTCTAAGTCAAAAGTGCTATGAAGACCATTATTTCAAACCAAAAATGCATTAGTATGAGAGGAATCTCAAATATAGGAAATCAAACACACTTCCTTTACCAAAATATATTCAAATGACTGTAATGAATCAAATAAAGTCTACTAGAGGCTATCAAACAATGATAAAACCACTAGGGATGATCAATCGATCCCCAGTGAAGTCATCAATTTTTTTTATGGAAATCAAACCTACGGATAGATAAGTTTCCTCAAGTGTGATGGACACACATAGAATACTAGATTAAAGACACTTGACATTTTCCTTAAGACTAATAGATAAGAGAAGAACGCCAACTTCTAATCCTTCTCTATTCCTTTTCTCCCTTTTGTCACTTCCATTTCTCTCAATAGAACTCAACTCAGTTGATTGGTACCTGTAATGGCTAACAGAAGACATAAAACAACATAAAGGCATATGATAATATCATATTAATCAAAGTGAATTGATTTCATTTGAAAATACATATATAACAACATGAACACATGTATTAGGAAAGGAACAAATCTCTTTATTACAAAGTAGAATGATAAGTTATAACCATTTGGATCGATTCGATGTCAACTCACTCCAGCTTTAGTCCCATCCTCATCACATCAACATCATCACTCGAGCAACATACCAGTACATGAAAATAATGCCTCAAAGAGATATGATCTCATTAGCATAACTCTATAAATTCAAATTCTTGTTCCCCTGTGCACTATGACCAGTGTTGAATTTATAAGAAATGAATGTGGTTTGGCATTAATTGGTCATTGAATGAATTTTCCATAAATGGATGAGGAAGATTTCTTTTTGAATGGAATAGGAGGATAAGTGATTTAATGGCTCCATGGTGTTCATGTTTGAATTTATCTGATAGTGTAATAGCTCGAACAACTTCTAGAAGCCACTAGAAGGTGGGAAAATTCCTAGAATCCTTTGAACAATTCATTCCTAGTCAACCAACACACTATTATGTGGGCTTAGATGCTCTGCAACATGCCATTTCATGGGAGTAAATGATCTACAAATAACTTGCTACAGTCTAGGGGTGTGTTGATGGCTCCATGGAGAATTTCAACTATACTTCAAGTAGTGAAACTTTCATGGATAAAAACAAACAATGGGATGACTTGTTGAAGGAAAGTGGCAACTAATTTAGAGTATGATAGATGATAATTTATATTGATCTGCGCTTCGGAAGTGGTGCCCAAATTGACCAGTAAAAAATAGTAACACTAATTTTCGCATCAAAGGAGTGTCATATATGGGTTATTTTTGTTTGGGTTGTAAAAAAATTGTAATCAAGTCAAGTTGATTTGATCGGATCCATTGAAAAAATGTATTTCGAAAATTGTGAATGAATTTTTGCATCAACTAATTTATTTATATTGAGCAATTCTTCTTTGAACAATATCATCCTTTTTGAAACCTTTAACGCAATTTAAGTGTTTTGATGATCCGTATCTTGGGGGATAAGATCTAGGAGGCAAAAATGCAGAGAGAAGAGGAGAGGGAGATTACATATATTCCTCAAACCACTCTTAAAAAATAATGAATATAAAATACACAATAATTACCTAACAACATATGAAAAGAACCTCATTATTTATTAAGTGAAAAAAATCCTTTCTACTACACCACTGTGGACGACTCTATCCTTTTACAAAGTGAGGCGAAAATTTATAGTATTTGGAGTTAGAATAGCATGGGTAAATATAATAGTTAAATATTGTGGGTAACTACCATGAGTATATGTGACTTTCCATTTGGAACATTCCTCCCCCCTTAAGAAGTAATGCTCCCCATTGCATGAATTTATATTCAGAGAAACTTTTATTGCAGATGAGTTGTGGGTTTTGAATGACCCAAAACAAAATTATTTTCAAGACAATGATTTTCTATGGCTGACCCATAACGAAGGGTTTGTATACGCCTCTTAAGAAATATTCACGAAGATCTGAGGATAGAGATACACTGTAATTCTTGTGAGCCAACTATGATTTTGATAGTGTGCAGCTTAACAAATGGACTTCAATGATAATATTTTTTTGTTTTAGACCCATAACCATGATGATAAAATATTTTAGGATAGAGATACCTTGTAATAATTATGGGCCAACTGTGATGCTAACATTGTGTGGCCTATAAAATGGACTTCATTAGCAAAGGGTTTGTGTGGTTGACCCACAGCCACGATGAAATAGGTTGCTTTCTAGTTTTCCTAGTAGAAATATGGTGGCTTATATTTGTATATTCCTGCAATACCCATAGAAATAAATATCTTAATAGATCAATGTGTTTTTTTCATGCTTACGTAGAACACCTATTCAATTTAAGTCATATAGGTTGAAACTTGATCCTGTCCTATTACTTATGCTCCTGAGGCTAGAATGATACCATGATGTGAATGTTATGTTTGTAAAATGTTAAAGGAAAGAGAATGTGAGAAAAGGAAATCATTAGATGTGTAACATGTCATTCAAAAAAAAATTTATGATGTCAAAATTATCCGGGAAATCATCCATAGTTTGGTCTTGAAATATAAGAGAACCAAAATAGATTTTATTTATGCATATAATTGAGGACAATGCCAATGACGTGAGACCAATGGGTTGAATTTATAAAGGGTCCTCAATTTCATTGTATATGGAATGAAAATTGTGATGACATATATAAGAAATCACAATAAATGCAATCAGGTGCTCAGTGTAAAACCTCAAAAATGAAATTTCTCAAAAGTGATTAGAAACTGAACGACAACATAGATATCATCACCAAGAATCCAACGCAATTTGTTTCGTCGAAAACGAAGTCTAGATGAAGAAGATAGAGCCTGTTGTTCGTGTTCCTAAACAACTAAAAAAAAAATTAGAACAGGACAGAATGGTGACATGGAAGCGTAGTTAGAAAAGATGGATGTTCTGGGAATATTATTTAGATTTCCCAATAACACTATGACAAGTGTCACTATCAGATTCGCTATTTTGGATTGGGAAGGTGATTTTTTTAAAATTTTCCAAGGTCGAATTTCAATAATTTGCAGGTTTAATGGTGCATTTCAATTACAATGTTGAATTTCATTTGTGTTTGAAATACTATATGGTTATCAGGTCCAATTATATTATTGTTAATGTTCAGAGTTAGGTCAATATCCAAAGTCTGCACTTGAAATATATTAAATCCTGGCATATATTTTCATATTTAAAAGTTAGAATTATTTAAATATTCCAAAGTTCAAATGAATTGGGCACATATATATTATTGGAAAAAACTTTATGAATGGAAGGGTAGAGGTCATGGTCGACCCCATGACCTCCCTCGTGCTAACCAACTGGCTTACCAGCAAGCCACCCACGTAGTCCTTGTAAGACTATGGGTCTTACCTATACTTGAATTCGATAGGTTTCAACGGCAGGGGTTTGGAGGGGATCATCCCCCTTCCCATATGACCTATCCACCAAACTATGGCAGAGCATGGATTTCTAATTGCGTGAGTTTAATCTTAAATGTGGTTTAATTAAACCCACAACCCATGATCTAAGCTCTAATCATTATTCTACTGTCGAATTAGTGTTAAATGTGCTTAATTTTCATAACTCAAACTTATCTGAAATTAATCTCCATTTAGCATTAATTAACTTCACCTTAGTTTTGCGGTTAATTTGGCGAACCCACCAATTTAGGCACTGCCCCAAATTTGGCGGCCCTAACTAGAGACTTCTCCAGTTTTGGAGGCAATTTAATAGGCCAAATAGTTTGGCCATATATTTAGAAATTTTGACCAAATTGAGAGCAATAAGAGTCATTATTGAATTATTTGGACATTATGGAAACATTGAAGTAGATTTCTGGAGCAGTAGGTGAATTTAAACAACATTTTTACTTCATGTTGGGTTTTGGAGAGACTGGAGGTCTTTTAGAAGAGGAAGCATACAAGAAGGTTTCCTATGAATTGACTAAAAGGGTTAGGATCCTCTTTGAAGAGAGGGACACCATGATAGTTGGAGAGAATTCTAAGTCTCCACATGGAGAGGGAACCTCAGAAGGAAATAAGGATGAAGAGAAGGATTCAAAGGGAATTGGAGGAAAACCTCCTCCATCTCTACCATCTTCATCATCATCCTCATATTCTCCATCAACATCATCTTCTACTTCCACAACTAAAACTACCCATGCTTACTCAAAGACCACAAGAGGAAAAAGTACCATACTCAAACTTGATGTCAAATTTGAGATTCCAATGTATAATGGTAAGATAAAGGTTGAGAAATTGGACAATTGGATTCGTCAGTTTGAGATGTATTGCAGAATTCAGAACCTTCATGAAGATGACATAAATATTCAATTGTGTTCCTTAACGATGGAAGGATCTACACTTGTATGGTGGGAAGAAAGGACTCAAGAAGAGATTAAAAGCTACGGTAAAATATCTATTTCTTGGTTAAGTTTTATTGCTACCATTAAAAGGAAATTTAATCTTCTAGCCTACATGAAAAAGGATATTATGGACTGGAAAAATTTTAGACAATTGAAAGGGAAAATTGTGCAAGATTATACTCATGAATTTAGGAGAAGAGATCTTATTTTGGGTATTAATTTTTATTCTCAAGAAACTTTGTTAAAGTATATTGGGGGTTTGCATCGTTACCTTAGGAAAACTATTCTCATGTTAAATCCAATAGACATAGATGAGGTTTTTGTTCAAGCAACACATTTAGAAGCAAGAGGGAAACATAACAGATATGAGAAAAGTGATAGTGAGGGTAAAGGAAAGGGAAAGTTTTATGGAAGAGGAAAGAGAAATAGCTGTGTCAAAAGAGAGAAAGATAAAGTCACATGTAATCATTGTTTGACGAATGGCCATGATGAAGACTACTATTGGCAACTTCATCAAGAGTTGAAGCCAAACAAACTGAAATACAAAGCAAAGATGAAAATTGTTGTTGTCAATGAATATGACTTAGGTTCAAATTCAGGAGATCAGACAAAGATCACAACCATGGGTTTGAAAGGTAATTATATAGCACACTAGTTCTTCAATTTCATCCAATGTCACTCAAGATGAAGATATGAGAATTGAAATTTTCAATATTAAAGTCCTCTCTAAACATACCAAGATAAACACACTTTTTGATAGTCAGTCACAAGCTAACTTGATTTTTGAAGACTTGGTTAAGCATCTAAACCTTGAAGCTATTAGACATGCATGACCTTATCCTTTAGGGTGGATATGAAAAAAAACAAACTTGCAGGTAACAAGGAAGTGCATACTAAGATTCGCCATCAATTCAAACTTTCTTGATGAAGTTGAACTTGATGTGGTGTCGCTTGAGATATCAGGTACTATTTCGAGAAGTCCTTATATTTAGGATAGGAAAGCAGTATTTCATGGCCATGAGAATAAGTATCACTAGTTTAAATATGGAATTGAATACATTTTTCATCGCATAAGAATAAGACAAGTTTTTCTCTTATACATGCAGGATAAATGAAGAGGATAGTGAATGAAAGTCATAATTTGACATTGTTGATGATCAAACATAGAGATCGTTTGAATCAAACCTTTTGACAATATGCATCGTATGAAAAAGTTGATTTCATTGAAGCTTCTTATGCTTGTAATCAGATGTCTTAGCACTCTAACTGGTTGCCTTTGAAAAAAGGTAAACAAGAAGTGACAGATTTGCAGCAGTCAACATGAGTGTTGAACAATGTTGGAAACAAGATGTGAGTGTAAGAGAGTACAGAGGTCTAAGAGAAAGTGACAAAGAAGTTTGAAAATGAAGGCATGGGTTCCAAAAGTGGTTTTTTTTTGTTTCCAAATGGTACATGGAAATGGAGAAAATACTTTGTCAAGAGTCGATGCAAATACAAAGCAAGATCAGTTAAGAATCGCCATGATCACAATTTTCAAGGTGAGATGGTTTTTATGTTTCCTTTTATTAATTACCAGGGTAGGAACAAGTTGATTTCTACAAGAATAGCTTGCTGCTCTGAAAATTCAGGGAAGTTACAACATTATGGTGTCAACAATAGCAAGAGAGGGTCGCAAGAGTCTAGGAAAGAGATAAGTTTTTGTGAAATTCTCCAGTTGATGAAAATAGGAAACTTTGAGTGGATTGAGATTGGAAGGGTGAGGGAACTGTAACCTCATCCACATGATTATTAATCAAAGAGATTTTGGGGTCCAACAGGCTTCTATTGGGGAGGAATGATTAGGTGCTCAATGTGAAATATAAAAAATTAAAGTTCTAAAAACTGATTGGAAACTAAAAGATGGGGTAGAGCTCGTCACTAGGAATCCAACAAAATTAATTTCATCGAAAGTGGAGTTGAAATGAAGAAGATGGAGCATGTTGTTCACTTTCATAAAAAACTAAAAAAGTTGCAGAAAAGGACAAATTGGTGGCATGGCAGCCCAGTTAGTAGAACAGGGATATTCTAGGAATATTCTTCAATTTTCCTATGACATTATGTCAAGTGTCACTGTAGGATTGGCCAGTTTGGATTGGGAAGGTAATTTATTTATTTTCAATTTACCAAGGTCGAATTTGAATTTGCAAGTTTAATGGTGCAATTTAATTACAAGGTTGAATTTCATTACTTTTCAAAATACAAGATGGTTCTAAGCTCTGTTTTTATTATTATTAAAGTTCAAAGTTGGTTCATATATCAAAATTCTACATTCGAATTAGATTAAACGTTGGCATATATTTACATATTCGAAAGTTCGAATTATTTACATATTCCAAAGTTCAAATGAATTGGGCACATAGATATTATTGGAAAAAGCTTTATGAACATATGGTCGGAGATCAGGTCAACCCCACAACCTCTCCTGCGCTAATCAATCGACTTACCACCAGGCCACCGACATATTCCTTGTAAGACTATGGGTTTGGCATATGGTTGAATTCAACAGGTCTCAATAGCAGGGATTTGGAGGCAGCTAACCCTCTGCCCATGCGACCTATCCACCAGACTACCACGGAGCACGAATTACTAATGGCACAAGGTTAATGTTAAATGTGGTTTAATTAAACGCACAATCCATGTTCTAAGCACTAATAATTATTGTAATGTTGGAATAGTGTTAAACGCGGTTAATGTGCATAACTCAAACTTATCTAAAATTAATCTTCGTTTAGCATTAATTAATTACAATTTAGTTTGGCAGTAAATTTGGTGGACCTGCCAATTTAGGCACTACCCCAAATTTGGCAGCCCTAACTGAATTCTTCTCCAGTTTTGGAGGTAGTTTACTATGCCAAACTTTTTTTGTATATATTTGGTAAATATCGACCAAATTGAGAGAAAAAAGGGTCATTTGTTAATGATTTGGACATTTTGGACACATTGAAGCGGGTTTCGAGAGAATTAGGTCAATGTAAACAACTTTTTTTTGCACATTTGAGCTAATACAAAGGCCCAAGCCATGGAAGCTGGACCAAGCAGATGTAGCCCAAGAGGTCAAAACGCCTTCATCAAAGCACTATGTTAATGGATCAATTGTGATGGTTTGCTGCACATGTTATTGTTGTTGTTCAAAATTATGTTTTTAATGTTTTTCTTCTCATGGATGTAACATAAAACTTAGTTTATTTACCTATTTAACACTCTTAAACCATAAGGAAAAAAATGCACATAAAGAAAGTGATAAAAAAATTACCTATTAAATTGAAGATGAAATTAGTAGAGAAAAACTAACACATAAATTCATATCAAAATGGTACATTGAAAATAAATCTTAGCATGTGAATGGTGCCACTAAACAATTTTACAATAGAGATACCAGTTGTCAATACAACATTGAGTACAAGTGGTAATGCCAAAGTGGATTTCAAAAAACCTTCTCTATTGAGAGACACCAATGGAGCCAAAATATGAACTATGGTGTGGTGGATCAACACCTTTTATTATTAATCGTGTTGCAATTCCTTTTTTCTCCCCAATAATTAGAGAATTTGTTTGCCCCATTATTGTTCCATGTGTTGCAAACTAGTTAAAACTTCCATCTGGACCCCAGTCAACATCCACAAACTTCAGTAATTTCATATCTTTGTCAACAATATACTTGTACCAAGCTCATTCCTCTGATGGCTTATTTAAATAAGCACTACAAAGGTGATTAATACCTACATCTAATGTCATAGCTTTATTAAAAAAAAATTAAACGCAAAAGTGCAAGCTCTTGTGTGCTTGAATGCTACTTTTCTTAATGGCCTCCATGATAACATTGAATTATTTTCAAATAAAGCCAAGAGATGTCACCAAGTACACAACATGTTACAAGTAACCTCAAGGACCCGAGTGTGTTTGAATATCACTTAAAGCCACATTGTCTTTGGTATATGAGTTTCCATACCTAGACTTCACACAGTCAACGATCTTGATTGTAACAAGTTGGGATGCCATAAATCATTCGAATTAATGTACACAAGCCTCTTCCCATTGGGTTCTCCCACAATAAATGTTTCAGCCCTCAACCTGAGAACAATACAAGTGGAATATCTCATCATGTTCACATCCGTATCCAGTCCTGTGATGTCATATGACCTTGTGTCGATCAGATGTGTGTCGCTGGAGGTCTCCAATGAGCCACGAATTAGAACAGAAAGGATTAAAATACACAAATAACGAGAAATGGAAGTTGGATCGACCATTAAACTGATGGTACTGATAGTGACTTTCAAATTAAAAATGACAAGGATCCCAAGACTTTGTGTGTTGAAATGACACTTGGGTTGCACTAGATGCAAAAATTCTAGAGAAATCAGATAGCGATGTACTAGATATAGTTGTTTTAGTGGATGATGTAGATGCAATACTAAATAAACACAATGGAGATGTTGATGAAATTGATGCTAAAGATAAGGAGAAATTAAGAAATGTGTGAGATGTGCCAGTATAATTTTTTGCTATCGAATATTGCTACCCAAAACAATGCATAACTGTAGAAGCAGAAGGAGAAACACCAATAGATATTTTTTCTGCACTGAATGAACCAAGAAAAGGAAAGGATAATCCTATAGAAGAGGAGGATGAACCAAAGCCTTTAGATAATGAAGGAGTAAGTGAGGATTCTGCAACAATTGTTGGGAAAAATACTGAGAGGGGGGGGTGAATCAGTATTTAGGGCATACTCAATTCTTTTACTTTTTCATGCTCTAAAACCCATACGCTACTTTACTTGATTAGACTCGCATATATATGCGGATACCCTTCACAAAACTCGCGTATATGCAGAGATCTTAATATGCAATTAATTCATTACTTAGATCCTTACATTTATTCATTCATCAGATTTTTTTATGGCAACAGACATGTGCAGTAATAATAGAGTAAATCATCACACATAAGCAACACACATGAAAACCAGGATTTTAGGTGGAAACCCAAGTCAGGAGAAAACCATCGCTGCCGTTGTCTCAGCCTTCAATATTTTATTATAGAGAAAACATCTTACAACATATGTGCTGGCGTAGCCTCCTACCAGCAAGCAGGCACCCACCTGCGCTCGTTTACCAGCCTCTCCTGGAAGGGAGCTACGACCCCATGCGCTCATTTACCAGCCTCTCCTGGAAGGGAGCTACGACCCCCTAATCTCGTTTACCAGCCTCACCTTGAAGGGAGCTACAACCCCCTGACTGAAGGATACAACCCTCAGCACCACCATGGACCACGTTTCATCAATTTTCACACTGGATCCAAAGCTTCCTTTAGAACAAAACTTGCATGCCACCTTTCATCATATTTTCAAACTGGACCCACTCCATACATTTGAGCTTAATCATACATCATAGCAGTAATATAGCAGAACGGATCAGACATTTGATACTTCATACTTCAGCAAACCCTAATCTTCATACGTGCTTTCCTTTCAATGATCCTGCGTATATACGCGCCTTCGACCATTCAAACCCGCATATACTTCTGTACATATTATAGAGCTAATTTTACTGCCCATACGCGCTTTCTCTTCAGCAAACCCGCGTATATACGTGCTTACTCTGCGGCGAACTAGCGTATAGTTCTTCAGACATTTAGGTCATTGCAATTCTTCAGAACAGACACATCACTCAGATTTTACCCTTTACTTCAGACAGATGTTCGCCTCATCTCAAATCTAATCATTCCATAAACAGATCTAACAGATACAAATACATTCCAGATCTAGATTCCCTTCTTCATCATTTCTTCATTGGTGCATCATACATTCAGATCTTTCATTCAATTGTAACCCTTTCTATTCAGATATGCTTCAGAGAGAAGTATTCATTCAAGCTCAGACTTCTTGCCCACCCTTTTGCACAATGAATTTCTTCTCCTTATATAAGTTTACCCTTTATCAATACCATGAGCCAAAACCACATTACGTTCGATGGTATTCCTGGATGGGGTCACATAGACAAATCATTACTCAATACAATGGGTCAATACCATGGTGGATACCCCTAGTTTTACATATTTAGAGCGCTTTCCCATACGCGACTTGGCACGTTATTTCCTGCGTGCATACGCTACTTTGTCTAGACAAATCCGCGTATGCCTTGAGACATACTCTTTTCATCATGTTCTAGCACATACTGAAATTCCTTCCATCATTACCTTCTGTACTCATTGTATATACATCATATTTACATCATTTAACAAGTTCATCAAGACATATTCCATCAAGGACAACTTCATCAAGTAGGTTGCCATCATCTTCATCAACTGGGTTGCCATCAAGGACAACACTCAACATCATATTGCCAACAATCTCCCCCTTTGGACTTGATGGCAACCACGATGGTGTTTGATCACCACAACAGATATATACATTTAAGAATACAATGAATCCATGTCACTCTCCCCATTCTTTGACACCATTCTTTCCCTTTATTCAAACACCATGTCACTCTCCCCCTTTGACATCAAGGGCAAAGGGCGGACCAAAACCAACACAAGGTTTTTCTCCTCTTGTAGAAGGAAGCACTCTGCAGATCTGATGTACACTGAAGTGACCATGCTCCCCCTGAGTTCATGCTAAATCTTCAAACATATTTTTCAATGAAGTACATGACTCTTGACCTTTCTATCACCAATGACTCATACTTACATCAAATATCCAACCAAGTGGATTTACATATGAGACTCAAATACCCAACCAAGTGGGTTTACATATTTTGACTCAGCTACCCAACCAAGTGGGTTTACAAATTTGAATCAACTACCCAACCAAGTGGGTTTACAAATTTGACTCATATACCCAATAAAGTGGGTTTACAAATTGAACAAGTCCTTACATGACTGAATATTACAATTTTACATCATGGGTCTCATCATGACCTTTTCATCAAATTACAAATATGATTTTTCATGACCAATACCAGAAAGACCTCGAAAGAGAGATGATATATCAGAACCATCATAACGCCAACAATTCATTATACTTAGCTAGGCTAGTGCTCCCCCTGAACATGTGCATCCAAACATATTTTCATATGACGAAGGCTCCTCCTTAGCTTGTGCAACCTGAACACTTTCAATAGCAAGTCATCAGCAACATTCTCTGCATCATCTTTCCTTATCTCTGAATCATTAGACTTCCAACTCATCCAACATATACTCTTCATCAAAAAAAAATCCGGGCTCATCCATAAACTTCAACATAAGAAACCATGTATCATTTCATTAGCATGAGTATAACCAGAATAATGCTAACAGTAAAATCATTAGCAGTCAGACTGATGCTCCCCCTGAACCTCTGCTCCTGATCTTCAGATGTCATCCCAATTCTCTTATCATCAATGCATACGCAACTATGTCTGCTGGAACTCGCGTGTATACGCGGATTTAGTTCACTGAACCCGCGTATGGATAGTGAATTATAGAAAATTTCACATTCCTCCATCTCCCCCTGAATTTGTCCTTCCTGTACCTGTCTTCTTCATGTCAGATGCTCTGTCAGCAATAATCATAACCAGATTTCCCAAATCAACCATACATCGCTCCCCCTGTGACGATACATTACTAAGCTCCATAATGTATCTCACACCACTTCTACAGTAATTAAGAGAAGTAAGCTTCAGAAGTGGATGACTGCTGTAGGATTATTATTCCCTACGTTTCTGATCGGTCCTCCTTCTTTTCCCAAATTTGCTTGAACTTTCTAATTGTGTGCTGAAAATTGTCCACTTTCTCAGATCTGTTCAACCTGCATTCTTTTTCTACATGTCCATACTTGTTACAAGAATAAAATATCATGTGTCCATAGAAATAAGCATAAGAATCATAATGAGTATTTCTAATCTTCCTTCTTTTGCAATCAGCTGCTTTATGTCCATACTTGTTACAAGAAAAAAAATATCCCTTGAAGAAACCAGAGTACCTTTCTGAATAGAATCTGTTTGATTGTGACTGAAATGATCTGCTTTTGCAATTTTCTGCAACATGCCCATAATTATGAAATTTAAAGCATTCAAAATTACTGATACTTCTATAGTTAGGAGCGAAATATTTCCTTTGAGAATTCATAATTGTTGGTTGCTCTTTTGTCTCTTTCACTTCTTCAGGTTTTGCTTTAACATCCTTTGAATCTTTAGCACTTCCTTGTGAGCTAGATTCTCCTTTAACTGTTTCATGAAAACCCAGACCAAGTTTGATAGAAGGAGACCTTTGACTACTAAGAATATTATCCAGAATCTTAGTATTATCTTGAAACCTTAAGAGTTTATCCTTTTCTTCCAATTTACCTTTGAGAATGTTTACCTCAACCTCCAATTTTTGGAATTGCTTCTTCATACTTTCTTCAACCCTTCTTCCTTCTTCTACTTGATCATTCAGTTTCAAGATTTCTTCTTTCAACCCATTTTATTGTTCTTCAAATGCTAGTAGAAGTTCTTCATGCTCCTTATTCGATGCTTTGAGATCTGCTTTCAGAGAGATGATTTCTGCTTCAAGTCTTTCATTCTTCTTATTTGATTCTTCCAGATTTATTTTGTGAGCGATGAGTTCTTCTTCAAGTCTTTCACTGTAGTTGGTTACTTCATCGTATAGCCCTTCATACTCGTTTATCTGTTCCTTCATTATGGAGATCACATCTTTGTAGATAGAATCTTTCTCTTTAAGTGATCTTTGTTTTTATTCAAATTTGATCTTGAGAGCTTCTTCTAGATCCATAGCATTCCTTTCCATATCTTCATCATTGCATGCACCAGAAAGTGAATCATAAGAACAACTATCGATACCGGATTTATCTTCTTCATTTTCTGTTGCACATGTTTTCTGAGATATCTCCTTTTGAGTAGCCTTCTTCTTTTGCTTCCTTCCCATTGCGACGGATTTCCTTCAAGCGATCAAGCTTCTGCATAAGGACCTGCTCTGATACCAATTGTTGGGAAAAATAATGAGAGGGGGGGGGGGGGGGGGTGAATCAGTATTTAGGGCATACTCAATTCTTTTACTGTATACTAAAACCCATGACCTTGCCAGTCAATTTCAGCATGTAGCGGTCCCCCATCACAAAACTCGTATAATACGGAGATCTTAATATGCAATTAATTCATGCTTGATCCTTACATTTATTAATAATCGAAGTTTTATATTATGAGACATGTGCGATAATATAGGTAAATCATCATAACCTTTGTGAAAATATGATTTTGGGTGAGGCAAGTGGGAGAAACACCATTGCTTAGTTGTAGGCTAAATATTTGTTATGGAAAACATGCAACATATGTTCAGGAAACAGCCTCCTGCATTGTGTTTCACCCTGCTTTTAACTTGTTTCGACTGTCTCTGGAAGAGAACTGTGACCCTGCGCTGATTTACATTACTCTGGAGAACTCGACCCCAGTCTTGTTTACCGGCCTCAGAGCTACAACCACGACTAAAGGCTAAACCTGAGCACACCATGGACCACGTTTCAGCTCTAATTTTCACCACCCCAGGATCAGGCTTGCTTTGGGAGACACAACTTGCAGGCCACGTTTCATCATATTTTCAGACTGGACCCACTCCATACATTTGAGCTTAATCATACATCATAGCAGTAATACAGCATAACAGATCAGACATTCGATACTTCATACTTCAGCAAACCCTAATCTTCATACGCGCTTTCCTTTCACTGATCCTGCGTATATATGCACCTTCAACCATTCAAACCCGCGTATACTTCTGTACATATTATAGAGCTAATTTTACTACCCAGACGCGCTTTCTCTTCAGCAAACCTGCGTATATACGTGCTTACTCTGCGACGAACTAGCGTATAGTTCTTCAGACATTTAGGTCATTTCAATTCTTCAGAACAGATACATCACTAAGATTTTACCCTTTACTTCAGATAGATGTTCGCCTCATCTTAGATCTAATCATTCCATAAAAAGATCTAACAGATACAAATACATTCCAGATCTAGATTCCCTTCTTCATCATTTCTTCATTCGTGCATCATACATTCATATATTTCATTCAACTGTAACCCTTTCTATTCAGATATGCTTCAGAGAGAAGTATTCATTCAAGCTCAGACTTCTTGCCCACCCTTTTGCACAATGAATTTCTTCTCCTTATATAGGTTTACCCTTTATCAATACCATGAGCCAAAACCACATTACGTTCGATGGTATTCTTGGACGGGGTCACATAGACGAATCATTACTGAATACATTGGGTCAATACCATGGTGGATACCCCTGGTTTTACATATTTAGAGCGCTTTTTCCCATACGCGACTTGGCACATTATTTCTCGCGTGCATACGCTACTTTGTCTAGAAAAATCCGCGTATGCCTTGAGACATACTCTTTTCATCATGTTCTAGCACATACTGACATTACTTCCATCATTACCTTCTGTACTCATTGTATATACATCATATTTACATCATTTAACAAGTTCATCAAGACATATTCCATCAGGGAAAACTTTATCAAGTAGGTTGCCATCATCTTCATCAAGTGGGTTTCCATCAAGGACAACACTCAGCATCATATTGCCAACAATTGAAACACTAGAAGCCACATTTCCAGCTCGAAATGAACTCTTAGATGAGTTAGAGCTGGAAGGAGTCTAGGCTCCAAAAGCTAATGCTGATTTCAAGGTTGATGATGTCGTGGGATTTATACATGTAAAACCTAGGTTGATGAAGATGATGCTACCAACTATAGTGTTGAGTGCAAAGGGTGGAGCTGAAGATGGCTTCATAGGTGAACCAAAATACATGCTTGGGGTATTAAATGCTAACGCCGGGGTCCCAAATAATAGAGTTGTGCTTAAATTGGGTTGTGTGATTCCTTAGATATCATATGGCCAACAATATCAATGAGATATATTATCGATCATAAGGGAGAAATACTACTCTTCGAACACTAGTAGATCTACCACCAACATAAGGCTAATGGGTGGCTGATATGATGTGTTGGTGAACCGTATATGACCCAACTGATGCTAAGCCTGGATGGGAAAAATCGACTACTATTGGTTTCTTATAAAAATGACACTTCCTGGATGATGCAGCTTCTGAGGAGTCCGTAATCGATCTAGGATATTCCTGTTGCAGGTCATGGTTAGACATGTGAAGACTTGGTGTAGAAGTGAAATGATCCTAAATCACTTCAGATCCTTTTAGCGGAAATGGATCTTCATGGAATACTTGAACCCAAGATGATTTCAAAATCGAGAATCAAAGATGGGTTTCGAACCATGGGTGCCTCACCACACATCTGATTAATTTGGGAAATTAAGAATAATAGAGGGTATGTACTGGAGATCAAAAAATAATAACAAATTGAACAAGCATGCAAACTAATATCCAAATAAAAAATCACATTGTAGAACATATTTGGATCAAAAAACTGGTGATTCCACCATCTAAGCCATTGAGCCAAGAATACATGCCTCTCACCCATGCAAATCTGGCAACCTATTTACAATCCCAAAAAATTAAAAACTTAGCAAGGAAAGAAACACCTACATTGATACCACTCATTCAGATCTTGGTGATAAGATTTAGGTGCCAAAATTGAAGAGATAAGAGAAGAGGAAACATACATATCTTCCCTCAAACCATTCTTAGGAAAACATTGAATAGAAAATAAACAATAATTACCAAACAACATATGAAAATAAACTCAATATTTACTAACTTAAAAACAATCATTTCTGCTACATCATGGTGGATGACTCCTTCCTTTTACAAACTGAGGCCCAAATTTATAGTCTTTTGGGTTACAATACCATGGGTAATTAACATGGGTAAATATCATGGGTAAATACCATGCGTAACTACCATGGGTGACGTGAATTTCCATTTATATCATTTGATTCATGCCTCCCAACAAGTATTCATTAACAAGTTGTGATAGAATAAGTTTTTTTATCTTCCTATTGGCATTTGAGCTATGCAACTGCTTGTTAGAAGTTGATTTGATAATTCTATCCTAATTTGAAAACATCTTTGTTAAAATGCTACATCAAGTCTTGATAACACAACCCAAGCCCTGATAAATTTCTTTGCAATCAATCATTTCGTTGTTAAGATTTGTTATCTATTGGAGATAGTGATAAATATATCTAATTACTACCACATACTGATTTGTCTAAGTTTAGGGAGTTAGTTAACTGAGTCAAGTGTGAGTTGATTCAAGTTACTTCTTATTTTTGTTAAAGTTGAATTTAGTGCGTGGTTTCATATAAAAGTTATTTTGAGTGAGTTTCTAATAAAAACATTTAAATACCCCTCAATGGGTTCATTTTAATCATCAATTTTGGGTGATCTATAGAAGAGACACAACTCATGTTATTTTTGTGTGAAATTTTGTGCCTGACCTCCTCCGCCTTTCCAACAAATTGGTATCACAGGGATGTTACACAATCCAAGGGAGAGTGGATCAGTAGCCTTTCATGAGAGAATATTTTTCTCTTGGTTTATGTTATCACACACCTTGCAATATGTATAGAAGGTTTTATAACACAGTAAATTCTTATAAATCACCGTGTTACAAGTCACAAAGTTTATCGAAATTCACATGCACATGAGTTCGTTCTTTTGTTGGTAGCATTAGAGCACTAACACGAGAAATTGACATCGCTCAAAATGTTAACATGCATGACATGATCACAAGAGATGCATTAATAGGGAAAAGATAATTTATTTATTTATTTTTCAATGGTTTATTTGGTGAGAAGTTTTTTTTAAATTCTGAAGTTTCTTCTTATATACGTTGAGTGGGGCTATTCAAAATCTTTGAAAGACTCTTTTGTTATTGAAAGGATCCTTAATATTATTTGAAGAGTACTCTTTTAAGATGGATTCAGTAAGTTTCCAACCATAATTTCCACCATTTGCAGAGAAATATTATGATGTGTGGTTCATTCATATGGAGACCACGTTGAAGGTTTGTCATGTTTGGGAGCATGTCTAATTTGATATTTTAGAACCTAAAGGTGATGCAGCTGAACGAGCCATCACTAATGCAGTGAAGGAGAAACTAAGGAAGGACAAAAGGAATAATGCACAAGCATTGCAACTTATCCAACAATGAGTGGAGACAACAATGTTCCAGAAAATTATTATCATGTGTTTAGTAAAGACAACATGGGATATTTTGGCGATAATCTATAAAGTTATGGTCAAAATCAATATTGTTAAGTTGAAAAATACTATGAGAAATTTTTAAAGTTTGCAGATGAAGGAGACAAAGGATATCGATTCAATAATGAATTGAGTTCTAACTATTGTAAACTAGTTGAGGATTTATGGTGGTGACATAGAATATAAAACATTGGTTGAGAATGTCCTTACATCTTTATCTACGAAATTGTTTCTTGTAGTAGCAACCATAGAATAATCCAAGGATTTATAAACACTGATAGTTGATAAATTGATACGATCACTGCCATTCCATGTGGAAAATATAGATAGAAATAAGGATTCTAACTTAGAAAAAAACTCTTAAAATTTAGGGTTTTATCTCAAGAGGAAAAGGTAGAGGAAGAGGTAGATCGAGAGGAAAAGGATGAGATAAAAGACATGGCGGTCAAAGATATGGAAGAGAAGCACGAGCACAATGAAGTGGAAGAAATAGAATAAGCTTAAAAAATAATAAAATATTTGACAAATCCAAGATGAGATGTTATTATTGCAATAACTTTGGTCACTATGACCGGGATTGCAGGAAGAGGCTAGTGATCAAGAAAAGTATAGAGCTAATTTAACTACAGAGAACACCAACTCCATGTTTCTAGTTTTCCATACCATGAATGGACCTTCTGATAATGTGTGGGTATTAGGCAATAGTTACACTCACCACATGACAACAAACAAGAATCTTCTTACAAACCTAGATCAATCTGTGATGAGAAAGGTCAAGTTGGGCACTGATAAGATTCTGGATGTAGATGGAAAAGGAGTGGTCAAAATTTTGATCAAACAAAGGTAGCCAAAGATGATTTCAGGAGTATATTATATGTGAGGTCTCAAACATAATGTGATAAATGTTAGTCAATTTATTGAGAAGGGATGCAAATTTATTTTTCAAGGAGAAGAGTGTGTATATATGACAAGCCCCGAAGAAAATAGTTCATAGCAAAGGTGCAGATGACAAGGAGAAAACTCTTCTGTCATCCATTACAATGATTAGGTCAGTTATTTTATAGTTTCATGTTCTAATTATGACTGGTTATGACACGTTTATTTTGGACACTTGAATTTATCTAATTTAATATTGTTGCAGCAGAAACAAATGATTGGAGAATTCCCTCCCATTAAAGAACCTTCTAGTACTTCTGAGTGTTTCGTCTTGGGAAAGCAACACCGTGAGAGTTTTCCAAAAGGAGTTGCAAACAAAGAAAAGGAGCCACTAAATTCAATTTGTACAGACCTATGTGGACTTATAAGGACACAGTAAATTGGTGGAAGTAGTTACATCCTCACTTTTATTTATGATTTCAGCCGAAATACTTGGGTATACTTTTTGAAGCAGAGGTTTGAAACTTTTTCAAATTTCAAAGAATTCAAAGCCATAATAGAGAACCGGAATGATCGTGAGATAAAGGTATTGAGGTGAGATCATGGTGGAGAATATGATTCAAAGACATTCCATGCTTACTGAAAACAACAAGGAATGAGAAGGAAATTTACAACTAGACACATACCGTAGCAGAATGGTGAAATATAGGCAAAGATCGAGAAAAACAAAGTTACCGATTAAACGAGAACTGTATGAATTGCCCATTTTTTTGAGGTATCAAAAAATCTTCCGATTTTAAAAAACAATGATTTAGAATACACCTTTCTGCTTTGGATAATATTTTTGATACTTTTAAATTTTCTTATATTTCAAGTGAACATTTTTTTTTTTAATGTTAGTGATTTTCATGCTGATTTTGGAAAGTGATGATGCAACATCAAACCCTTGTTTTAGAGGGCTTATTTTTTAAGCTTTAATTTTTCTATTGTATTAAGTGTGGATATTTTTTTTTTAAATGTTGGTGATTTTCATCTGGATTTTGAAAAACATCAACATTATTTACATGCATATTCTTGACATTTAAATTTTCTTATGTCCCAAGTATGCACAGATTTTTTTAAATATTTGATTATTTAGCCATTTTTCAAGTTTTCTTATTTCTCGTTTTGTTTTTCGTACTAATATGTTTGTTTTATAAGCGTTTCCAAACAAGTGTTTTTATCTTTTTCTTTTTTCTTTTTTCCATTTTCAATGTTATTTATAATTAATTTTTTTTTTTTTTGAAAAAAAAATATGAATAACATTAATATTTTGAGATTATCAATTTTTACATATTTATACATCATTATTAATACTTCAATACACAAAATAATTGTCATGAAAAAATATTAATTTTAAACACTTCACAGAAAAGACACATTTTGCATATAGATATAATTAAAAACTACGCATTGCAGGACCTTTTCGTTGAAAATAACATCTTAAATAACATTTTTTTTTTAAATTAAATAAAAAGGATAGAAAAATAGCAATTTTTTTTTTTTGGGCTAAAAATGACATGCTGATT
Organism: Pinus albicaulis; assembly: GCA_034641835.2. Classification (NCBI taxonomy): domain Eukaryota; kingdom Viridiplantae; phylum Streptophyta; class Pinopsida; order Pinales; family Pinaceae; genus Pinus; species Pinus albicaulis. The sequence goes on along the minus strand of CM076581.1, from coordinate 1,274,972,053 downwards.
TTTTTTTTAAATTTATGCTAAAAATTTGAAGTTCTTTTTTTATCCCATAAAAAAATTGATTCACATAAAATTATAAGTAAAAGTAATGAAAAAAAAATACAATTTAATACAAACAATAAAAATTTAAAACAAAATCATTAAAATAAAAATTTAAAATATAAAATCTAAAAAAATACAATTAAATAAAAAACAAACATTAAAAATAAAAATCTTTAAAAATAATAAAAAAATTAAAAGTTAATTAATATACCACACTAAAACTTAAATAAAAAAAATTAAAATAATTATTTCTGATAAAAAAATAAAAACAAAAAGACACTTAAAAAAAAAATTGGAAAAAAAACACAAAAAAAAATTAAAAAACCACATTAAAAACAATTCAAAAAACATTCAAATAAGCATTAAAAAAATATAAAAAACAAAAAATTAAATTAATCAAATTAATTAATTAATTTACTATTATTATTATTATTATTATTATTATTATTATTATATATATAATTGAAAGTATTAAAATAATAAAAATATAAAATAATATTACAAAAATATTATTATTAAATTTATTAAAAAACATTAATATTAATTATATTTAAATTAAAAAATTAATATTAAATTATATTTAAATTAAAATATAATAAAATTAAATCAAAATATAATTTAATAGGATGAAATTTAATTTAATTTCTTATTCTAGTCAAACTCATCATTATTTTACAACGGCTAGTTGAAGCTTTCATTTTCTATTTAATTAGGTTTCATAATCAGATTTCTCATCTTGTCCTCATGATGAACCACATTGGCTGGTTCGAAACACGTCGACAAAAATTTTCTTACATGTGATTTTCACCGAAAAATTTTTATACACAATTTATGGATCATAGAAGCCAAATTCCTAAAATTAAATAAATTAAATAAAAAAAACATAAAAAAAAAGAATGGACCTTGTCCCCCTAGGGCTCGCGGATCCTAGGTTTTTATTTCTATCTTTATTATTCTTCTTTTATGTTAATGTTTTCGTTTTCATTGTTATTTATTTTTTTATTTTTTTAATTGTTTTATTTTTTTTTTCAATGTTCTTTTTATTATTTATTATTTTTAAAATTTTATTTTCATGTATTAGTTAATTATTTATTTTATTATTATTTATTATATTATTTTTTTTTCTTAGGTATTATTTATTTTTTAATTATTATTTTTTTTTGAAAGAATATGTGTGTGTGTGTGTGTGTGTGTGTGTGTGTGTGTGTGTGTGTGTGTTTGTTTTTAATATATATATATATATTTTTAAATCATGTTTTTTGATTTTTTGGTTAGGTTCTTATTTTTATCTTTTTATTTTTCTTTTTTTCTTTCTCTATGATGATCCTCGATTAGTAACCCAATCCCAATATATTTTGATAGTTTATTTTATACCTTTTAATGGAATGTTAATTTGATAGTTTATTTTATATTTTTTGTAATAATGAATCTATTGCGCGTCCACAATGTGTCAATTACATGGTTGGTCTTTAAGTTTTCATTACAATGGGTCAAGTTTGTCTATACCGTGTGTCAATTTGATGGTTATTTTTAAAAATTTTGTTGCAATGTGTTAAGTCATTTTAGGATATGGTTTTAAAATCGCTATGTTTTTAGCATTTAAAAAATAAGGTACTCTTGGTATAATGTCTCTTTCATTTAGGTATTCATTTTTTAAGTTTTTTGTGATAATTTTTTTCCAAAATTCTATTGTTTGAAAACATTGAAAAAATAAGGGTTTTTTTTAATAATGATCCTTGGTTTTCATTCCATGATTAAAGAATTGTAAAAAATTTAAGGTTTTTCTAAGTCATGATATTTTATCTTTAATGTTTTTTTTTTTCTGAATAAGACTAAATCTATTAAAATAAGAAACATATAATACAATCAAGCTTGCATGCAAGCATAGCTGAAAAGCACGGGAGCTGTAGGTGATAGGCTATCAACCTCGCTCCAAGAAGACAAACAAGGAATCAGCCAAGGAGAACATAGGAGAGCAGAGAAGCTGGAGCTAAACTGAGGTGTCTACCCAGAGTGGGCAGACACTGCCAAATGACATTTTTTCCCTTTTTTCTTGCTTACTTTGACCCAGCTTGTGGAGTTTGGATGAGCCATAACAAGTTGTAGACTATTCTGCTCTGGGGGCGGAATATCCTTATCAGAGTCAGAGGAAGAAGAAACATGAGAACGTTTCTGAGTAATCGGCGAGGCAGAGGGGACTGCCGGACTGGCTGAGGGAGCTTCCAATGGAGTCTCATCATTCTCCCCATCTGCTTCAATTTCCTCCTCATCCGAGCTGGAGGAGTCTGAATCATCCATAGGGGGAGGATGAACACAAGGCTTCCAACTCTTGGATTTGGGTTTGCGATTCGGATTCTTCTTTTTGTCGAGGAACTGAGAACATGCATTCTGGAGGTGCCCCGTTTGGTGACAGTGGCGGCAACGGAAGGAAGTATTTTCATAATCCAAGGTTTGTGTCCAATGGAAATCTCCAATCTTGAGGTTGATCTGTTCCGGCAGTCCTTTGCTGATATCTATTTCCGCACATATTCTACCGTAGGTGTAGAGTCCATTCTCCTTTCTTGAGGAATCTGTAGCAAGAAAGCGCCCTAAAGTGTCTCCAATGGCAATGAAGACAGAGACATGCCATAGATGCGTCGGAAGATTCGGGAGCCTGACCCAAATGGGAAGTTTGGTGATGACAGCTATTGAAGGGTCGAAGTCTGGAAACCAAGGGGTGCGGAAAAGCCCAGCCGTGCCCCAGAACCAAAGGCCTCCCGTTAAGGCTCTCTGGTAGTCTTCGTTTAAGTCAAAAGCCACAATAAAGAATCCCTTTGAGCATACGCAGATCTTGCATCTTTTAGTCCAATTGGAGTGGATCCATTGATATAAATCTGTTGTGCAAGGCCAAAGCCCATTAAATCTGCATATGATTTCGGATTCTGCAAATTTCTGGTAATGATCGTCAATCGCAGGATGAGAGAATGTGATAGAGGGAATTTCCTCAGATTTATCCACCAAAAATGGATTAGGGGCCATTGTTGGTTGAGCTGCTTTCGCAGAGGATTGAGGGTGGGTAGTGTTTTTGTGGACTGCATCTTTATAAGAGAAGGAAGGAACAGAGGAGGTCTGCCCAGAGGAACCACCTCTTAAACGAAAGGTAACCACAATGGAGGCATCCTTTTGAATACTGTAAAATGAGAGGGGAAGGGGGTCCATTAACTGTTTGCCTTTATATATCAATCTCTGGTACGAGGAGGGGATCCCCAACCGAATTTCGAGTTTTTGCAGAAGATCCTGTACAAGCTCTATTGTACGAACCCATTGCAACATCGTCTTGCCAGAAAGCAGAACGATTTGGATCTGAAACTCATGCGCTGAAGCATCCTCAGTCTGGAAACTGGCTATCAATTTTCCGTGAAGGTGTGCATTAGCTCAGGCATGTTCTAAATTAGCTGAATCAATAGCTAAAACCGCTGTTTCCTTGCATTCAAAATCAGCAAAGGCCCAACGAGGAGGAAAAAAAACCCAATACTGGACTCCAACTGAGAAAATTCTCCAGAAAGAGATTGCAAGAGATGGACTTGTGCCAACAGCATCCACCCTTGTTTGAATGAGAAGCAAATGCCGGTTTCTGCAGTCCTTTAGAGATCTATCTGCAATCGGACTCAGGAATGCATGAAGGATAGCAAGCAGATCTGAATAAGAAGGGTAAACCTCTTTGTTGCGGGCAGCCGTGCAGAGATCTTGGGCTGCAAAAGCCAATCGAAACCCCAGGCAGGGGCTGGCTAGCGAAGAGCATGAATCTACCAGAAGTTCTCAAAATCTGGCTTTGCGGATGCACAGCGAGTTATTGAAAGTGAGTAGCCTCCAGGCTTCAACGCGCAGGAGGGCGGCTGACCCAGCACCGCAGAGGGACCCGAGACTGTAAACCCTAACAGTCGCGCACGCCATCATCCTATTTTCTATTTTCTATTCTCTAGATTATTTTATCTTTAATTTTATGGTTGAAAATTGTTAAAATTTAAGGCTTTTCAAAGATGTGATAGTTTATCTTTAATGTGATGTGTGAAATTCATTGGAATTTTAAGGCTTTTTAAAGACGTGATATTTTACCTTTAATGACATTCGTGAAAATTGTTGGACGTTTAAGGTTTTTGAGAGTCACGATATTTTATCTTTAACGTTATTACGAAAAAAGGTAGAGAATTTACCTCAAAAAAAAGAAGAATTTATTCCAACATCAACATTTCATTTATTAGTGTGTTTTTTGCACCAAAAAAATTGGTTTTTATTATCTTTTACTATAAATTTTAAAAAATATTGAAACTTTACCTCGAAAAAAAGTGTTGATGGAGTATTAACATTTTTTTCATTTTTGGGTTGTTGTTTTCATGTTTTTTTGGGGGATTTTGGCTAGAATTCTCATTTTCAGGTAATAGTTATCATTTGATCACTAACTCTGTTGAAGATTACGAACATGGAAAAGAGCATGCGGAAAGGAAGAAACTTGTCTAATGAGTATTGGGCAGAAGCAGTTGCATGCGTTATTTATGTGATAAACATATCTCCTATAAAGTGTGTGATGAACAGAGTACTAGAAGAAGCATGCTCATGTACGTCTCGCAGTGTGTCTTATCTTACTGTGTTTGGATGTGTAGCTTATGCACATTTTCTTAAAGAGATAAGGGGAAAGTTGAATGATAAAAGTGAAAAATACATATTTACTAGTTATAGTGAGAAAACAAAAGCTTACAAATTATACAACCAAGTCACCAAAAATACTATAATCCACATTGATGTTGTGTTCAAAGAACATGTGTTATGGAATGTCATTGTAGACAAAAAAATTGATGCAAGAGTGTCATTGATGGAAGAAGAGGATGCAGCAAAAAAAGAGCAGCAAGAATCACAACAGAAGACACCAAACATAGTCATGGCTTGCAGGGAATCCAAAATTTTTTGAACAACATGGATATTCAAGAAAATAAAGATATTGCAATGCTCCTAGCAATTAGCACACAATAAAATAGGTGATGAATCAAGCAATCTTATGAGAAAAATGAGAATTCTGAAAGATATTTATGATGATTTGGATGTTAGTTCAAAATTTCAATTGTTGTATTCTCAACCATCATCATTTGAATAAGCAATCAAAGATGAAAATTGGGTGCAAGCTATGAATAAAAAAATATAAGCTATTGAAAATAATGATACTTGGGATTTGGTTGATTTGACAAAGGATAAAAGTACAATTGGTGTAAAATGGGTGTACAAGAAAAAGTGGAAAGAGAAAGGAGAAATTGTTAGATTTGAAGAAAGACTTGTAGCTAGAGGGTTCTCGCAGCAACCAAGAATAAACTATGGAGAAACATTTCTCTATTAGTGAGATTGAATATTGTAAGAGATTTATTAGCAACAAAAACTCCAGAAAAGTAGAAGGTGTACAAAATGAATATGAAATCAACCTTCTTGAATGGAATTCTAGAAGAAGAAATGTATGTGTAGTAGCCTCCATGTTATGAAGTTAAAGGTCAAGAAGATAAATTATACAAAACGAAGAAAGCACTCTATGGGCTTAAGCAAGACCCAAAAGCCTGATATAGCATAATTGACTATTACATGATCAAGAACGTATTTTGCAGAAGCAACATTGATCCTACCATGTACATAAAGTTAAATCATGGTCAACTTTTGATTTTTCACTTGTATGTTGATGACATGATTTATGCTCATGATCTGGAATTGGATAAGTTTAAAGTGACAATGAAGAAAAAAATTCAAAGGACAAATCTTGTTCTTATGAAATGTTTTCTTGGCCAGTTAGAAAAAAGGATGTTTAATTAAAAAAATAGGTAATGATAAATATTTTTTAAAAATATTTAGGATGTAAAAATGTAAACCTGCTCCTACAATAGTTACAATAGGTCAAAAGCTAATCAAGAATGATGAAGGATCAGATTTTAATCAAATTCTATTCAAAAGGTCGTTTTTAATCCTTATGTATCTCATAACTACAAGACGAGATATTATGCAATGAGTGAGTTTGATTTCTAAATTTATGGAGTCTCCAAAAGACTCACATTGGAGAGCACGAAAAATAATTCTAAGGTACGTAACAATAACTACATATTATGGCCTATTTTATGCAAGAACATAGAAAAAGGATTTGGTTGGATACACCAACAGTGATTTTGCAAACTTTTTGGATGATAGGAATAACACTTCTCGTTATGTGTTTCAGCTTAGTTGTGGCGTGATATCATGGTGATCTAAGAAGCATCCTATTGTGACAATTTCATCAACATAAACATAATATGTAGTAGAAACATAAAAAACATGCCAGGAAGTATGACTAAAAGGAGTTTTGGATGTAATCAAGTAGAAACAACAAGGATAAACAATAATATATCACCTAAGCCATTGCACTATCCATGCATAGTGTGTTTCATAAAAAGAGAAAGCATATTGATATTAGATATCATTTTCGTTAGAGAAATTGTGAGTAATGGACATATCTACTAGAACTCTTGTAAATCAAGTGATCAATCGATTGTATATTCACTAAGCCATTAGCAAAATATTTTCATGAGTTTTATAGGGGAATGTTGGGTGTTGTAAGCATAACTCACACTTACACTAGCAAGCATGTTTGAGTTGTCATGAGTCATGTCCTACTTTAGTAGTTGTAATTAAGGGAGAGTGTTAACTATAGATAATTACTCAGGTATAGAGAGTTGTGTAAACTTAGAGAGTTAAATACCCCTTGAGTCTTGACATGAAGTCAATTGTCAAAGTTAAGTATATAGTCGAAAATTTTATACCTCATTCCTTGTCGTCATCAAGTTTGTGCTATCAATAAAAGCGCTAAAACTCTTGTTATTTTTGTGTGTGAAATTTTGTCACTTGCCTCCTCTTATTTTTCAACAAACTGGAGTGCGAGGCATACCTTTTGTGAAAAGGTCATCGAGGTATAATTGTAAGACTAGGTACATTGTGGGTAAATTATGACACTAAAAAGACCTTAGTGATGTAATGTCCGGTGATGCTTTCATTCATACCATCCCATATTTTATTACATCCATACAACCAGGTAAACATCTGGAGCTATAAAGCTTGAGATTCCATCTACATCAAAGAATTGTAATGTTTATGAAGGAGCATGATTAACATTAGCTTCAGTGTGAGAAATTGTTAACCGTGTAATGTCTACACTAAAAGATATGAGATCTCTATAGAGGAAGTGAGAAGACAATCAATGCCTAATCTCTAAAGGGAAGAAATCAGATAAGTGAGACCAAACGATCAATCATTAGCATTATTCTTTTCAGTACTAAAAATAATTTTTTCTAAAGTTATTATATTGTTAGGGTTTATTAATTTCTTTATTATTTATTTGGTTCTCATTAATTTGAATTTTTAGTAGAGTTTTAGTTTCTTTTGTTTTATTATGGTCTAAAGCATTCTTATTTGAAAACAACTTTCCTAAATTTCCAGTTGTACTATTGTGCATCATTGATTTTGATGTTAGACGATTCAAACAATATCTACCTTTAGATCAAATACTATTATTATTAATCAGTTAGAAAGAAAAATTGTTTTAGAAACAATAGACTTCGTCATGACTCGGTTATATGACTGAATATCTGTTATTAATGTCATGGCTCGGCCATTATGATTATTATACATTTCCATTGAATAAAATTATCTTGACTATAAACTCTTTTAGTTACAATTGCATCTCTGACCGCCCATCCAGCCAATGAATATCATTTATAAATTCTTTTCTCCTTTAACGTTGACATTTACAAAGAGACAACGAGAGAAAATGGTAGAGAAAATGGTAGGCACGATGGCTTCAAATGTAACATTGCCCCTCCGGATGGTAACATTGAACCTTTGTAGGCCGAGATTTACAGTTTGGATGTAGCTTTGACTATACTCTAATTTTTCATTTTCTTGTAGTTATCCTGAATTATAAATTTTTTTCATGATTTTAGAATTTATATCATTACTTGTCTGTCTTCCCTTTTACTTCTCTGAATCTTTAGAATCGTTGTCTGGTTTTGCCTTTGGTTCTGTAAATAGTGCCTACTTTTTCTTTAAAACAGGCTTGGTTTTTGACATAATGTCACCCCTAACGCTTTGGTTTCAGTGATTACCATGCTCACATTTTCTCATTTTGTTCAAACTATTTTAGACATATGTTTATGTTATTTTGATAACTTTATTATAGATAATCGAAAAATTGCAATGTAGGGATGTTTTTTTCTCTGTAAATTAGAGTGAGTCGGAGCCTTTATTTATATAAAACCTACGGACAGGAGTATCACATCTCCATAGCTTGTTCTTGGTGCTCAAGTAACTGTAATAATGTTATAATATGCATGACTTGCGTGCCTTTTTCTTTAAGAATCGTTCTGTTTCCATTATGAAATTAATGATTTGGTAGTTGAAAACTATTAACCCCAACTTTGGGACCATGTATGATAGGTGACCCATTCAGTGCTTGGAATGGAGATGCTACGCCATTTTATTTTTAGTGTTTGTGACATCGAAGCTGATTGGAAACTCGAGGATGTGCTAGAAGAGAAAATTCAAACCGTGAGAAGAATGGTTGGACCAGTAGATCATGCCATCTGTGCATTGTCAGGTGGTGTGGACTCCACCGTTGCAACCACTCTTGTACACAGAGCACTTGGAGACAAGTTTCACTGTGTGTTTGTGGACAACGGACTTTTCAGGTGATCTGAAAATCACAGTGCCATGTATATCTGTTCTAAAAGATTATGCTTTAGGGAGAAATGAGATTATAATTCAGTAGAATTTGAGGAAAGGCATTAAAGCAAGTTATGCATAGCTGTTGTCCAAAATTATTGTATAATGTGAAACTGATTGCAAGTCAATAGAAATTAGTATGAATGGTTTTCATTTGACATATTGGATAGGAGTATGTGATTCCTATTCTTTGATGACATTTAGTTGGATTCTGTTAGGTACAAGGAGAGAGAGCGTGTAATGGCCACATTTAAAAGTGATCTACATTTTCCTGTGACTTTTATTGATGCAACCGAGCGTTTTCTTAATAAACTCAAAGGAGTAACAGACCCGGAAAGAAAATGGAAAATTATTGGAGGGGAATTCATCCACATTTTTGATGAATTATCTGTAGATTTGGAAAAAAAAACTGGGAAGGAAGCCAAAGTTCTTGGTCCAGGGTACCCTGTATCCTGATGTAATCGAGTCATGTCCACCACCTGGGAGTGGGAGAAATCACTCTCACACAATCAAGAGCCATCATAATGTTGGAGGGCTCCTAGAGGAATCTGAAACTTATTGAGCCTCTTAAGTGGCTTTTCAAATATGAGGTCTATCTCATCTAAATATTTTCTTTAAGGTTTTCTTTAATTAGATACTCTCATGATATGGTCCTTTTTTTGTGAAATTCTCTCAAGACTGATTTCGTAATCTCGGATCTATGTTTATAAATATAAATAGGTACGAAAGCTAGGAGAAATTTTGAGTGTTCTTCGAGGGTTTCTTAACAGGCATCCATTCCCTTGTCCTGGCTTAGCTGTGCATATTTTGGGTGATGTCACTCAAGGAAATGCCTTGGATACCATACGCCTGGTATATATATGTGATATGTGTATAATATGTGTTCGTTCTTATTGGATTGTATAAGAGTGGTCCAAGTTACTCATCATATGTTTTCATCTTTTGTTAAGTTGATGAGATCTTTATTAATTCAATCAAGGACGCTGGACTATATGATTCAATTTGGCAAGCTTTCGCAGTTTTTTTTTCCAGTAAATACTGTTGGTGTGCAAGGTGATAAGAGGAATCACTCACATGCAGTTGCATTAACAGCCATCACTAGTGAGGATACTGATTTCATAATCTCGGATCTATGTTTATAAATATTAACAGGTACGAAAGCTAGGAGAAATTTCGAGTGTTGCTCGAGGGTTTCTTAAGAGGCATCCATTGCCTGGTCCTGGCTTAGCTGTACGTATTTTCGGTGATGTCACTGAAGGAAATGCCTTGGATACCATACGCGTGGTATATATATGTGATATGTGTGTAATATGTGTTCGTTCTTATTGGATTGTATAAGAGTGGTCCAATTTTCTCATCATATGTTTGCATCTTTTGTCAAGATGATGAGATCTATATTAATTCAATCAAGGACGTTGGACTATATGATTCAGTTTGGCAAGTTTTCACAGTTTTTTTTTCCAGTAAAGACTGTTGGTGTGCAAGGTGATAAGAGGACTCACTCACATGCGGTTGCATTGAGAGCCATCACTAGTGAGGATGGAATGACTGCAGACTAGTGCGTTTTTTGTTGTATTATATCCCTTGGTTTTGCTTGTAATTTTTTTTATTTTCTTGGAGAGTCAATGGTAGAATTACCAACATTTGAGCCTAGAGATATCTTCTCTTACTTAGAATTACCTACATTTGATCCTAGAGTCAAATGTAGAATTACCTACATTTGAGCCTAGATGCCCATTTTGCTCTAGCTTTCTTTCTAAGATGTTTTAGAGCCTTCTAATAAGATTGGAAAACATGTCCTCGAACCGAAAAACTGAGACATTAATTTACTTCTGTTGTGCGTTTTTTAATTCATTTGTCACATTGTGTATGATTATTATAATAAATTGTACATGGTTGTTTTGGCTACATGTATCAATTTGATCCCAAGTTCCTTGCACATGTTTCTGCGAAGATTTGAAAATGAACCATGACAATATGTATATTTGTAAATGAAGGGATTCGAACATAAGACTTTTAAATATTGGTTTCAGTTTTTATATACAGTATTAAGAGAATACATATTTTATATATATTATACATTTTTTTTTCATTTCAGAATATAGTTTTATTAGTTTAAAAGTTGTATGTTTTCATTTTTTTAATTATATTTTTTAAGTCTTATTTAATATTTAATTAAAAATGATTATAGTTAAAATTTAGATTATTTGTTTTAATAAATTAAATATTTTAAAAATTATAATATCAATTTTATTTATACATTAAAAAAAATATTTAAATAGTTAAAAATTATTCATTTTACAATATAGTTTTATTAATTTAAAAGCTGTATGTTTTCATTCTTTTAATTATATTTTTTGAGTTTTATTTAATATTTAATTAAAAATGGTTATAGTTATAAATTTAGATTATTTTGCTTTAATAAATTAAATATTTAAAAAAATATAATATCAATTTTATTTATACATCAAAAAATATATATTTAAATAATTATAAATTATAAAGTTTAATTAAAAATTTTATATTCTATTTTAAATATGTTTATATTAAATGTTTATAAAATATATATTTAAATAATTAAAAATTATAAAGTTTAATTAAATATTCTATTTTAAATATGTTTATTTTAAAAGTTTATATTCAATTTTATATTTAATAGTAATGATAAAAATTAACTCAGTAATAAAGATATATTATGATCATCTAGGTTTAGAAGATAAAATTGTAATAGTTTCACTTTAAGTTTAATATCATTAGAGCTCTAATATTTCTGGGTGGACAATAAATGATTGGGCTTACAAATAATTCATAATTATAGTTAAGTATGATACAAGATTTCGGTATCAAAAAAAAGAGTGGTTATATTATAATGTGGGTATGTCTTCTTTAGTCTATTTCCTCTTTTATTTTAAAATTTGGCTTTAAATGTTTAAGTTACATTGAGTGGATGCCTCCCAACGGTTTTCACTACAAGATGATATATGAAGAATTTAGGGTCAATGCTCTCCCAACAGTTTTCACTACAAGATGATATATGAAGAATTTAGGACCAATGCTCTCCCAACTTGCTATGAGCACAAGAGCCTCTATCTGGCCAAACCTCTCAACCAATGTACAATAAGTGAATAGGCTTACAAATAATTCATAATTATAGTTAAGTATGATATTATTATTTTTTGTATTGTTGAAATATATATTAATTAAATAAAAATATGAAAAATTATTGTATCTTTGATATTCTCATGGTATTTTAAATATTTATATGTGTTTGTGATATATTTTTTAAAAGTATTTATATTTTTCAAGTATATTACTCTTGTTGAACAACCCAATCCTGTTTTTTACTCTATCTAATTGTAGTTATGCTGCATGATTCATGTGAGAGAATTTCGTCTATGCTACTATTTCCTACCTACATGATTCATGTGAGAGCATTTCCTCTATAATACTATTTCCTACCTTCATGATTCATGTGAGAGTGTTTCCCCTATACCACTCTTTTCTATGATTCATGTGAGAGAATTTCCTTTATGCTACTCTTTCCTACCTGCATGATTCATGTGAGAGTATTTCCTTTATACTACTCTTTTCTATGTTACTGCTTTATGTGAGAGAATTTCCTCTATGCTACTCTTTCCTACCTGCATGATTCATGTGAGAGAACTTACTCTATACTACTCTTTTCTACTTGCATGATTCATGTGAGAGAATTTCCTCTATACCACTCTTTTCTATGGTTCATGTGAGAGAATTTCCTCTATCGTACACTTTCATACCTGCATGATTCATGTGTGAGCATTTCCTCTATACTACTCTTTCCTACCTACATGATTCATGTGAGAGCATTTCCTCTATACCACTCTTTTCTATGTTACTGCATTATGTGAGATAATTTCCTCTATGTTACTCTTTCCTTCCTGCATGATTCATGTGAGAGAATTTCCTTTATACTACTCTTTCCTACTTGCATTATTCACATGAGAGCACTTTCTCTATACGACTCTTTTCTATGATTCATGTGAGAGAATTTCCTCTATGCTACTCTTTCCTACCTGCATGATTCATGCGAGAGAATTTCCTCTATACTACTCTTTCCTACCTTCATGATTCATGTGAGAGCATTTCCTCTATACCACACCTTTCTATGATTCATGTGAGAGCATTTCCTCTATACGAATCTTTCCGACCTGCATGATTCATGTGAGAGCATTTCCTCTATACCACTCTTTTCTATGTTACTGCTTTATGTGAAAGAATTTCCTCTATGTTATTGTTTCCTACCTGCATGATTCATGTGAGATCATTTCTTCTATATTACTCTTTCTTGCCTGCATGATTCATGTGAGAGCATTTCCCCTATACCACTCTTTTCTATGATTCATGTGAGAGAACTTCCTTTATGCTACTCTTTCCTACTTGCATGATTCATGTGAGAGCATTTCCTATATACCACTCTTTTCTATGTTACTACTTTATGTGAGAGAATTTCCTCTATGCTACTCTTTCCTACCTGCATGATTCATGTGAGAGCATTTCCTTTATACCACACTTTTCTATGATTCATGTGAGAGCATTTCCTCTATACTAATCTTTCCTACCTACATGATTCATGTGAGAGCATTTCCTCTCTACCACTCTTTTCTATGCTACTACTTTATGTGAGAGCATTTCCTCTATACCACTCTTTTCTATGTTACTGCTTTATGTAAGAGAATTTCCTCTATGCTACTCTTTCCTACCTACATGATTCATGTGAGAGAATTTCCTCTATACTACTCTTTCCTACCTGCATGATTCATGTGAGAGCATTTCCTCTATACCACTCTTTTCTATGATTCATGTGAGAGAATTTCCTCTATGCTACTCTTTCCTACCTACATGATTCATGTGAGAGCATTTCCTCTATACAACTCTTTTCTATGTTACTGCTTTATGTGAGAGAATTTCCTCTATGCTACTCTTTCCTACCTGCATGATTCATGTGAGAGCATTTCCTCTATACTACTCTTTCCTACCCACATTATTCACATGAGAGCATTTCCTCTATACGACTCTTTTCTACGATTCATGTGAGAGAATTTCCTCTATGCTACTCTTTCCTACCTGCATGATTTATGTGAGAGCATTTCCTCTATACTACTCTTTCCTACCTGCATGATTCATGGGAGAGCATTTTCTCTATACCACTCTTTTCTATGTTAGTGCTTTACAACATATCGTGCAATTGCTAGTCTATGTGAAATAAATTAATGATATCCCATAGTGTTTTATATATATATATATATATATATATATATATATATATATATATATATATATATATATATATATTAATTCCTTCCAAAAATATATGAATCTGGCATAATAAAATCTCATAAATTTTATATTATATTTTTCTATTAACTATCTTAATAATAATGTTGTGGCACTTATAATAACATATAAAATATTAAAACACATCAAAAATAAATTTACATAATGTTATAAAAATAATATCGTATTTTTAATATGAAATATCTTAAAAATAATGTTGTCGCACATATAATAACATATAAAATATTAAAAAATATCGAAAATAATTTTACATAATGTTTTAAACCTTTTTTATTTAATATAGTCACTTAGTTTCATGTAAATTTCACATATCTCTTGATTTACTTTCACAAATGAATAAACAATATAATCATTCATCGTACACTTTGTCCATCGATTTTATTTTAAATCATTACCCATAAATAAAAATCAAAATGGTTAATCAAACTTATTATTTTTTTTTTATTTAAAAAAAAAAATCCTTTTCATTGATTTCCAATTTTATCAATTCTTTTTTAATTCAATTAATGAGGTATCAACATATGTGTTGATTTTGTGTACGCTAGAATTATGTGACACATGGTAATGCTGAATTTTTCAAATGCAGCGATTGCAGGGCGAACGGCTGTAATGGATGAGAAAGTTTAAATGATGTATATTTATTTTATAAATATTTTAAGGAATTATGTATTAATATGTAATGATTTTATATTAATTTTTTTCTATAAATTTAGAGATATTTAAATATAATATTTATATCTTTTTATAAATTATTTTCGAAAAATAAATAACAATAATTTTTGAAAAAAAATAAAAATAATTATCTTTAATTATCATTAAAATTATTATTTAAACATTCTTAATATTATTCCATAAAAATCAATCTTCTTTCTTTTTCCTTTCCATTTCCTTATTGACTCAAAAATAAAAAATGTAATGTGATATATGAGTAAGATATATATATATATATATATATATATATATATGAATTTTATTATGTGTATCTAATTTTAATTTGAATATGATTTTTAAAGATTTAAATAATTGTTAACCATTAAATTTATTTTTAGGAAATGAAATCTTAAAATACATGACATTTAAGAACTCTTATTATTCTCTTTTTAAACCAGTGACTTTCATGGGAGTAGCATAAACTTCTTCACTCTAATACATCAATAAGTCTATAAGGTAATGCTTCGGGATTTCAAAGGAATTCAATTCTTAAGCTTAGTATACGGTAGATTGATCATTGTTCTCAAATTTCTTTTAATATTTTAATTTAGATTTTTTACAAAGAGGCTACCGCTACAAGGGGAATGTTGGGGTATTTTAACAAGAATTATCTAAAAGGCATTGAAAGGATATATTCAGATGTGGGTAAATTCAATACAGAAAGATGGCCTGCCTATACGGATTACAAGCTGCCTATACGTATTACAAGCAGGAGCCTAGCCTATGCAATATGGTAAATTCAGTGCATAAAGGTGGCATGGTCAAGATGATATAGAGTCTGTAAATATTCAGAAACTTGTGGGATATGAGAAGATTCCATATGATTCATGTAAAGGAATGCAAAATGACATTACAATTATTAGCAAGGAAACTATTTTTTTTTTTCTAAATCAATGTAATAAAAATAAAACCTAAAAAATGATGCCAAAAATAATAGAAACACCACATATTTATGCTCACACCTCATGTTGATGACTAACTCTAGGTCTAAAATCACACAATGAATCCTTTTTCCATTCAATCAATGCAAAACATGAAATGTGGTGATGCCATTTAACTTGGGTTTAATATCAAAGAGTAATATGGTTAACACCTTTTTAAATAATGTTTAGAATACACATGTAAATGAAAGAGAATTAGTTAATCATGTGATGCTTATTTCATAATATGTATATAAAATTAGTTAACCATGTGATGGTTATTTCTTTATATATATATATATATATATATATATCCTCAGTTTTATATTCTAAGAGGTCTCTTGGACTTGTCATGATTTTTTTGTGTTCACATTAAGCTTTTCACCTTTCTATAACGTGAATAAGGGTGATTGCATGAAGATGGGTTAATATTTTTGCCAAGGGCACCAGTTGGGAGGGAGAGAAAAGGATCTTAATCAAGCTATATGTTTAGCCATGGATCGAGCTGCTTGTGCGCTAAAAAGTAAACCCTCATTAGAGCTCCTACTTAACCCATAGATACATATGAACTTGATCAAGATATTTCAAATTTTACCTTAAGCCCTACATTAAGATTTTTAAGTGCTAGATCGAGTTCTTAAGGGCCTAAAAAACAAAGTTAGCTTCCCTTCTCCTTCTCTCCAACACTATTTTGTACCCTAGAAAACTTTAGAAATAATTCTTCCTAAAGTGGTGGAGTTGATCAAGTCTACTTTGCCAAGAAATCCTCCATCCAATTGCATACTAATTTGACATTTTCTAATTTATACTATATTTTAGTATAATTTCTCTTAAACATAATTCTTGATTTTTTTTTGGACAATTTCAAAGGGGCTGAATAAAAAATCAATAATATAAAAAATACAAAAAGAAAAAAATTAAAAAATACAAATATCTTAGTGTACAGGTCCTCTTCAAAAGGGTACTCTTTCTTTTTGAATTATTTAAATAGTAGAAAAAAATCTCAAAACAAGAGTCTGTAAAATTATACTACTCTAATTGACAGATTATATTACACTAATTGTTTTTGCTAAAAATATCATTAAAGCAACATATTTATCTAAAAAATGTATTTTTACTTTGAATCAAAACTCACAATGCTTATATGAATTTTGAGTGCTTCAATTCCATAAAATAGAAAAATTGTGAAATTTCATGGCCACATTTGCCCCAAAAGTGTAACCCAAGTTTATGCATTCACCGATAAGCCAATAGCTCCAAGTTCTATATGAACTTGGTGTTGTAAAGAAGACCACAAACCAAATGGCTTAGCAAAATCAGAAACTTAGCTCCAAGCCATTCCTAGGAAATTATGAATTTGGATAAAATCTCAAGCCTTTTGCAAAATGCAAGTGCTCTCTCATGATGGTTTAAAGATGACCATAAACTAATGAAATGGGTAGCTGAAGCTGAAGTCCTCTATTGGTGTTGGTTTAAGGTTGACCACCAACCAAATCATGTTCATGGAACATAAGTCTATCTCTAGATACAACAATGGCTCTAACAATAGCTCAATTTTCTATAAACTCTAGTTTAAGCTATGTCTACTCTAGTTTAAGCTATGTCTTAAGCTTGCTTAATATTAATTTGAAACTAGTTTTTCTTTTCTAAGATGTTCAAAATGAAAGAGTCCAAAGTAAATCTGTTCACTTGTAGTATTCTTTCATTTCGAACATGGATGAATATGTTTTATACAATGTTTACAAGGATCAATATCAAAACTATGATATTTCATAATAGACTAGTTTTATTATTGATTATTTTTTCTGAAATTCTAACAATGAGTTTAGAAAAGGCATATGAAACTTCTTCATCTTCATTTGTTCCTCTTGAAATAGTATCTTTCAAGTATATGCAGTTAGTAAACAAGAAATTTACCCCTCTATATGTCAATATTTTTTTTAAAAATAATACGGGTATGGAGCAAAGACAATTCTCTACAATTCTTGTTCTTATGTAGAAGCATAATTTGCAATAAAAATATGAGTTTAGTGGAGTTGAAGTTGAAAAATATAGAAAAATACAATTTTCAACGTCAAAAAAGGGCAAAAAGTGTTTCCCAACTTCACATTTTCACCTTATCAGTAATCTGATAATTAATTAACTCTTGGTAGGAATCAATGTTTTCTTCGTTATTCAAGACTAGTTTTATTATTGATTACTTTTTCTGAAATTAAACTTCTTCACCTTCATTTGTTACTCTTGAAATGGTATCAGTAATCTGATAATTAATTAACTGGGGGTAGGAATCAATGTAAAATAAGGATTTTTTTGTGGAGAACTAATTTACATAAATATTCAATACTATATCAATAAAAATTACATCGATACTAAGACATAATTATTGTAATATATATTAGTTTTATCATATTACATTGTGGTAAAATGATACCGCTGAATTACCTATTAAATATCAAGTCTCGAGTACAAAAAATGTTCTTTGTGTAATAAAATTCCTCAATGACGTTTTTTACTCCAAGCAACCTGTCCCAATTTTAAAAGTTGACTAAGGTTGACGCCAAAGGTAAGGACAACAACTTGGTTAGGCACAAAGGAGAATCACAAGCATGCACAAAAACTTCCAATGGTCACGGCCAATAAGAAAAAATCGAACATCAATAATAACAAATCACTTATTACATAATGCACATTGTAAATTCTGCAATAGTCACGGCCAATCAGAAAAAATCAACATAAATAATAACAAGTCACTCATTACATATTGTACACTGTAAATTCTATTCTCCTCCCCTTTAGAGATCGGATATATATCAGCTTGAAATAAAATTACAAATAAAATTAGTAATAAAGTGATTGAAGTACAAAATTATGATTCAAAACCATATTGATATCCATATAATTATAATGTTAAAACGCATTGTTTTAGTAAAAATGATTTTAAACAAACCTCCTTTTGGTTTAAATTCAGTATCAAAATTTTATGGTAAGTTGCAATTTTGGAAAAGTTCGCAGGAAAGTGAATTAGGAGTCGGATTTTATATGGAATTAAAGTTTAAATTATAAATCGAACAGAGGAAAGAGATAAAATGGTGAGTGGACGAGAGTTCTTTATTTACACAAGCTTAGGGACAAAACATATAGTTATTTAATAAAGAGTTCCAAAGAAGTATGGCACTCACAAAAAAGAAGGGAAAAATTATAACAAAGCCAATTGAAAGGTACATATTTTAAATCATCATTTCGGAACCAATAGTGTAAATGTTTTCCCAAACCTCGTGCAACAATAATGACTTGTAGGTTGTATGATATTTTATTGTAGGTTTTATGATATTTTGTTGTGACTAAATTTTTTAATATTTACTTGTAGGTTGTATGATATTTGGTTGTAAGTAAATTTTTTTTATAAAATAGATTGTAGAATTTGTTAGTGTATACTATTTGCATTGTGATTTGACTATCAAGTTTATAAAAGTATATATATATTATTTTTTTGGTTTTGAACCTGTTCAAGAAGGGATACATATTTTATTTCTTTGGTTTTGAACTTGTTTAAAAAGATATATATATTATATTTTTCTGGTCTATAAAAACATATATACTTTACTTGTCTTAGTTTTGAACCCTATAACTTCTTAGATAAAAACACATAAATTTAAGTATTAACCCCACTCAAACTATATATTCAAAACCCACAAAAACCCAACAATAATTTTTTTAACCACCAAAGTCATTTCAAATAAAAGTAAAAGACGACGGAGTCGAGATATATAGTTTATCATAGAGTGACACACGAATGAACTTCAAAAATATATATTAATACTAACAAAACTGAGAACATTGCAAAAACTGGGCCGAGTCTCTCACCTGACAATTTAAAACAAAAGGCAGTGTACACATCAATTCGCACATAAAATTATTTTTTACTTCCAAACCGTTCCAACGCCCAGGATGTCATGCACCAGAGCCCTGTACAGAGGGGAGAAAATTGGGGTCACCCAGCCTCTCCCTCGTTTCTTCTCCAAAATGACGAGATATGAAATCGTCGAACTTTATCCTCACCCGAATTGACTCAACGCCTGCTTCCCGGAGCACATACAGCCTTCGGTTGTTCTCGCACCAGAGCCGACCATCGGTTCCTTTATGAACGTTAAGAGGGCCCAAATTCTTAGGTTCGAGTTTTCCACTTTTAATATCCTCCACCGTGTCGCGCAATTTGACGCCGCTGTGATCTTTGCTGAAAGAATCCTTTATACTGTCCTGCGTGAAACGCAATTCTCGGAGATGTGCAACAACGTACTTTGGAGAACTTGGTGGATTCGACATGGCTGTGTCGTGGAGTGCAGTGGGATGATATGTCTGCAACGTTTTTCCCTTCCCACTTCACAAAGAGGCCTGTACTCCCGTTGGTGTGAATCCCAAAGCTAGGGCTTATATAGAGATGAATCAAATGATGGAGCGCTTCGCCTCCTATGATAAAAACTGACAATATATTAAAAAAAAACCTCGCTTCCAATTCCTCTGATGAAAACTGAGAACATATTCACAAAACAATGAAGTACCAATAAAACAAAAAGATAATACTCCATTGCTGTGTGAGTGTTGTAGTTATGCGGACCGTTGGGATGCCAAAAAATGGCCGAACTTATCTCGATTGCATGTTATTGCAACATACCTGTTATTTACTCACACAAGGGATCTGCTGACAGGCGTTCTATTCATCTTGTTTCAATCAAGAATCATGATTGTCCGGATAGCGTTAGTAAATGCCGACATATTATCGTTATGGTGATTAGTTAATAATAGTCGTGATTCTGCCAACGGGAGTAAATGCTGCGAGGATCATTTTCCTGGATAGTTGCGGTGAGGATAATTATTTTGTCGAGGGATTTGCATAGCTTCCAGCATTTTCCGTTAGCTGCAAAAGTATTTTGCCTGTCAAATACGACTAAACTCTTTCACGGGTGAGGTAGTGAGTTGAATATTTCTGTCCATATTTTTCTTTTTAGTTTTTTCATTCAATTGATCTTGTAAGTGAGCGAGGCATAGTTCAGTATGACTATAATGTGTAAGTATGTCTAAGTCTATATAAAAAAAATTAAAAAAAAATTAAAAACTAAAATAAAAAACAATATTTAAAAACTAAAATAAAAAACAATGTCATATTGGACAATGATTTACATAACTATATAAATAAACAACAAAAAATTATTAAAAATCAATTTTGACAATATAAATTTAAAATATGAAGAAGTTTGTCAACACTATAAAAAGAGATATGGTTAATAAATAAAAATATAAATAAACTAGAGGTATTGTAAATAAATAAAACTTTTTTTATATTTACCCAGAAAGTATGGAAAATAAATAAAAATATAAATAAACTATATGAATGGTAAATAAATAAAACTTCTTTTTATATTTAATCCATAGACCTCTTCATATTTACAAAAACATAAAAAGATTTTTTATTTAGGTGAAGCCTATGTGCCAAATAACATGGAACAAATTATTATTAATACCATGGGGCAAATACCACGGGAAAATACTATATTTATGAAAGATGTATGGTAAATAAATAAATATAAAAGAGGTATAAAGAAGTAAAGTAAATAAATAAAAATATATCTCATAGGATTAGAAATCAATATATAATTATATACCAACCCTATGGATCAAATACCATCCACCAATTCATAATTATATTATTAAAAATTAAATAAAGCAGCATTTCCTTCTTCATCTTTCTTAACATACAGGTTAGGATCATTTTTTCTTTTCACAAACCTATTCTCATGAAAGAAGGTATCAATCTTTACATAGCATGATTTCAGCACCTGTTTCAAACCATGTAAGGTTTTTTATTAACCTGCAGACTAGATGCTCCTATCCTTGTTTGACAAACCCTTCAGGTTGAACCAGATAAACTTCTTCCTTTAAATCACCATTCAGAAAAACAGATTTGACATCCAATTGATGTATATTCCAATTATGTTTTGTAGTTAAGGCAATTAGTACTCTAATTCTATTCAATTTAGCTACTCTTGCAAAATTATCTTCATAGTCAATTCCCTCCTATTGAGCATATCCTTTTGCAACTAATCTTGCCTTAAATTTATCAATGCTACCATCTGCTTTAAATTTAGATTTATACAACCATTTGCTTCCAATTGGAACTTTGTTTTCAGGGAGTTCAACTAATTCCCATGTTTTATTTTTCATAAGAGAGTCATATTCATCATTCATAGCATTTCTCTATTGTTCATGCTCTTTAGCTTGTTCATAATCAACTAGTTCTACAACATTCATGATATTAGACATCGAGGCATAATCTCTATACCTTGCAGGAAGCTGGGTTTGTCAAGTTGACCTTGTTGGTTCTATAATACTTGTTGGATTTTCATCCATGATTCTCCTGCTTTGAGGTGAATCTTCCTCTCATGATGAATCACTACTACTAGATGTGCTCATGTTGCTTTCATTCTGACCTTGAACCTGTACCTATACCTATTCATGTTCCTGTTTAACCAAAGTATCAATTTTGACATGATCTTCATTAGATATATGCCAAGTGTCATTCATTGTATCACTTTTATGAGCATTCTCATGAAACACCACATCTCGACTTGCAAACAGTTTATGTGAACTGGGATCAAACAGTTTATATGCTTTCTGATATGTACAATACCCAATGAAAACACACTTGATTGACTTTGCATCAAGCTTTATTCTGTTATCCTTAGGAATATGTGCAAAGGCAGTACATGCAAATACTCTTAAATGACTGACATTAGGTTTATGACCATAAAGAATCTCAAAAGGAGTTTGAAAAGATAATTTCTTAGTGGGACTTCGATTCTTCAAATAAATAGCAGTATTAATGGCTTATGCCCAGAAACCATTAGAAATGTTTTTACCTTGAAGCATACTGCGAGCACACTCCACCAGTGTTCTATTCCATCTCTCAGCAACACCATTTTACTGAGGAGTGCGAGGTACTGTGAACTGTTGTTGGATCCCATGAAATTTACAATACCTGTTAAACGCTCTAGATTTATATTCACCACCTTGATCTGATCCGAGAATTTTAATGCATTCACCTATTTTATTTTCAATCAAAGTTTTAAATTCTTTAAAATACTCAAAGACATCACTTTCTCTTCATATGAAATAGACCCATGTATATCTAGATCTATCATCAACAAAAATAAGAAAGTAGGAAGCACCACCAAGAGACCTAGTTTGCATAGGTCCACATACATCAGTGTGAATTAATTCAAGTATATCATATTGTATTTTCTTTGTATGAACGGGAAACTTCTCTCTATGCTGCTTAACAAGTGCACAAGCTTCACATGGTAAATGTTCACACTTCATAACAGGAAGACCTTCAACCATTGTTTTTCTTTGCGACACCAATAAATCATTGTAATTTAGGTGCCCATACTTGTGATGCCATAACTTTGATATTGAAATTGTTGTGGATGTTAATGCAACATGACGCTTCATCTTCACATCCAATTTATACAATCCACCAACCCTAATACCTATGGAAACAACCCTGTAACGATCCTGAACATCTTTCACAGTACACCCCAATTTACCACCTTCCACTTTTAAATTATTTTCAGTGATAGTTGAAACATATATCAAATTATTTTTAATACCAGGAACATACATCACATCATGAATCTGTCTCATTTTTCCATTAGGTAAGTACACACTTATTACGCCATAACATTGGAATTTATGTGACCTGTTATCTCCTAGGTAAATGTGTGTGCCATCAGTTTCCTCGTAATATTTATCATACCATTATTTATTACAAGTCATATGAGCTGATGCACCAAGATCTATGAAATAAGTAGTCTCATCATCAGTTTCAGCAGATAATGCAGCATCAGAAAGAAACAATTTAAGATTTTTAAATCCATCAGTAACTGAAGTGTCTCTGTTGATGAAATTTCCATTATGCCTTCTATGTCTCTGATTTGATTCATGACTCTTTCTTCTATAGCAATCTTTAGTTAGATGTCTAGGTTTTCCACAATAATCACATTCAATATTTCTCTTAACATAAGAATCAGGATGTCTCATACCTTTCTGATTTGCTTGAAAATAGCCTCTGTTCCTATCCCATGGTCTCCCACGGAATGATATTTTACCCCTTGCAATCAATTCCAAATGAGAATTATTTGAATCCAGTTCAAAAAATTTCATTCTCTCTTCTTCTTGAAGAAGAATTCCAGCCAATTCATCAAATGTAGGAGGCATTTGTCTAGCTGAGAGTGTTTAAATAAAGACTTTATAGTCTTTGACTAAACCCTTCAAAGCAATAGTTACTAAATCGCTACTAGACAGTTTTTCACCAATGTCACCAAGCTTATCGCTTAAGTCTTTAATTCTAGAAACAAAGTTATTGATGCTTTTATTGGATTCCATTTTGATAGACAGTAGCTCTGTTTTTAAAAATAAAATGCAGTTTGCATTAGTAGTTTCGTACAAACCTTTGAGAGCTTCCCACATGTGCTTTGAAGATTTACAGTCCCGAATGTGAGGAATGATGTTGTCCTTTACAGACATGCGCAACAGCAGTTTCACTCCCATTTCTCTCTTATTCCAATCTGGAATCATGGTGGCAGCAGTAAGCTTGGGCTCATCACCATTGACAATCGTCCAGAGGTTGTATGCCTCGAGAACGATGAGCATCTTAAACTTCCAATTAACGTAGTTTTCACCATCAAGTTTGGTGGATTCATTTAAATATGAATCGGCAATAGGGTTAGCCATTGTTTTCAACAGCAATGACCAGATTCAATTGTAAGAAATTAATTCACTGCAATGATCCTGCACCAAATTCGATCTATACTCTTCTTTAGCTCACAAGAATGATAATACTGTTATGGCCTTTAGTAGTATATGTTTAATAAATTCCATGCGTTTAGTATAAAAATACTAAATCAATTTCATTTTATTCAATCTTCTCTCGCACAAAGTTCTAAAATTTCTCATGTGATTTCCCATAAGACTTTTTTTTAATATGATATGGATCACAGAAGTTTACACTCTCAAATATTAAATTTTGTTATATTATAATATATAAATATATCAATATATATATATATTAACCTTAGATATATATGGGAGGGAATAACATATACATATGATAGATGTGGAGAAATGGAGATAAATTGAAGGAGAGGGGAGAGGAGGAATGAAGGTTTGGAGATAGGGAGAGGAGTGAGAGAGGTAGAGAATGGTAAGAGAGGGAGAGGGAGACATAAATATGGATGTGGGAGAAAGAGAAGGAGAGATGGAGGGATAAGGAAAGAGGATTGGAGAGAGAGAGAGAGAGAGAAGGGGGAGGGAGAGGGAGGTAGGAGGGAAATGGAGAGAGAGGAAGGACTAGAGGAGGAGAGAGGGAGGGATATATAGATAAATTTGGAGAGGGGGAGGGAGAGGGAAGTAGAAATAAATAGACAGTGAGAAGTGGAGAGAGAGGGGGTGAGAAGGGAGATATGGAGAGACAATGTGTATGTTCAGGGGTGAGATAAAGAAATATAGAAGGAGTGATGGAGACAAGGGGAGAGAGAAGGAGAGGGAAGGATAAAGGGAAGGATATAGTAACATAGTTGGAGAGTGAGAGATAGGATTAGAGGGAAGATAGTGAGAGAGAGAGAAGATTGAATGGAAAAGAGGGAGAGAGAGAGAGTCAGGAGGGGAGGGGGGGGAGGGGAAAATAAAGGGAGGAGGGAGATAAAGGGAGAGAGAGGAAGGACAAGAGAGAGAGGAAGAGAGTGATGGGGGAAGAGAAAGGATTTTAGGGGGGAGAGAGAGAGAGAGAGATAAAGAGGGAGCGAATTATGGGGAAAGAGAGACAGAGGTAGGAGAGAAATTGAAAGAGAGGAAGGAAAAGAGAGGGGACTTGAAAAATACGAGGAGAGATGGAGTGAGATAGGAGGTGAGAGTGAAGGATAGTGAGATGGAGTTAGAGTGGGAGAGAGCGAGGGATACAAATATGGAGCTAGATGGGGAGACAGGGAGGGAAGAAGAAAGACATAGAGAGTGACTAGTGGAGAGAGAGAGGGAGCAAGGGAGAGATGGAGAGAGAGTGTGTATCTTTGGGGGTGAGATAAAGAGATAAAAAGGAAGATATCATAATAAGGGGGAAGAGAAGGAGAGAGAAAGGCATATATTAACAAAGTTTTAAGGTGAAGATATATAGAGAGAGGGGGGGAGAGAAAGGAAGAGAGATAGTGAAGAGAGGTAGGGAAAGAGAGATGGAGATAGATGGGGAGAGAGAGGGAGGTAAGAATAAATACATTGAGCGAAAGCTAGATAAAGAGTGAGAGGGAGTGACAAGGGTGATGGAGAGAGAGGGAGAGAAGGGGAAGATAGAGGTAAGGGGAATAGAGAGAGGGGGTGAGATGAGGAGGGATTGATTGATTGATAGATTGGAGTAAGTGAGTGTATGTTTTGGGGTTAATATAGATAGGTAGAGGGATATAGATATATAGATGGAAGGTGAAGAGAAATAAGAGATAGATGGATACAAGGATGGAGGGACAAAGAGATTGATAGATATGGAGTGAGAGAGCATGTGTGTTTAGCAAGGTGAGATAAAGAGATAAAGAAGGAGAGATGGAGGGAGATATACATATAGATGGAGGTGGGAGAGAGGGAAGAATATTTCTCTCACTAGATGCATTGATTTCATTGTAAATGGTGATTTCTAATCCTATTTGATTGCTTTCACTATATGCGTTAATTTCAATGTAGAAGTTGATTTATAATTATATTTGATTTCTTCCGCTAGATGCATTGATTTCGACGTAGATGATTTCTAATCCTATTTTATTTCTTGAATTGAATGCATTTATTTCAGTGTAGATGGTGATTTCTAATCCTATTTGATTGCTTGCACTAGATGCATTGATTTCAATGTAGATGTTGGTTTTTAATCCTATTTTCTTACTTGCATTAGATGCTTTGATGTGTATATGTTGATTTATAATCCTATTTGATTACTTGCATTAGATGCATCCATTTCAGTGTAGATGTTTTTTTCTAATTTTATTTGATTTATTGCATTAATAGTCTGCATTGATTTCAATTTAAGCATAAAAAATTATTGATAATGTACATTGACTTTTGTGTTACAGTAATTAAACCTATTAATATTGGAGAGAAAGAGAGAAAAGGTATAATGGTTTATGATTCCAATCATTCTTTTCATGTAATTGATATGAAAATACAACAAAATTAAAAAGGGTGACAATAAGAATAGTATAAAAATATAGTTTGAGATTGATCACAATGAAGACTATTTGTAATTGACTACATTGTTATTATTCACATTTTCTATCATTCAATATTATTACATTGTCACTTTGTATTCAACATTTTTATTTTAGCATTTCTCATCATAAAATTTATTTTACAATATTTATCATCTCAACAAACTCACGTAACTAAGTAAATTTAAAATTAAAATGACTTGATAAATCTTAGACATATTTAGCATATTTAAAATGGTTATATTAATATTAGACATATTTAGCATATTTAAAAGTATTATATTAATATTAGATAATGTATTATTGATCAAATTAATCATATGTTGCTCATTTATCGATATATTTTTCTTGGATGCACACGAATGAAACCAGTCTAGATCCATCTTAACTCAAGATCTATCAAGCCCCAAGAGGGATGAAATATCTCAAGCTACAAAACTTTCCTCAAGTTTTGCATTAAAAATATGTTTTCACCTCAAGAGATTTGATTCCTCTCAGCGCTTCATAGATCGTTAGTTAACATGGATCTAGGTTGGTAATAGTTGTGATACAATAGTTCGATGCCCCACGCCCGACTCCAGTCGGGCACCCAGCACAATGTGGGGCTAGGGTAGCACATAAAATCAACTTCTCATATCCATAAGCTCATAGATAAATTCTCCTATCATAGACTCAAGGAATTTTGTATCATAGACTCAAGGAAGTTCCCTAATAAATATCGAAGACTTAAATTATATTCATCAAACAAGAAACTCACATGTGAGGTAATTCACCTAGAGACTGCTTATAGAAAAACACGCTTCCTAATTATGATTACACATCATGAATATAAATCTTAAAAACAAATAGGGAAGTTATAAAAACCGCCTAAGAAATAGGAACTAAATCCTAGTCTAAGGCATATGATCAGCTAATGAACTAACTCTCTCCTAAACTACAGTTATCCATTATCCTGAACACTCTCCCTTAATGGAGAAACGGTTCACTAGTACTCCTAACACCTCCCTAAATTACTGAAATTTGATTCTTCCAAGAGGATTAGTAAACATTTTTACAACATTGTTACATGTATTACAATATTCAATATGGATTTCCTTTGACTGAACCTTCTCCCTAAAAATATGAAACGGTGTATCAAAATGGTTTGTGTTTTTATGAAACACTGGATTATTTGCAAGTTTGGTGGAGCTCTGGTTGTCATATTTGATAAGTGTTGCATATTTTTGTTCTTCTCTAGCATCATGGAGAAGTCTCCTCAACCAAACTGCCTCACATGTTGCTGCACACATTTCTTGATACTATGTTTCTATTGAATATATGGATAGAGTGTTCTGCTTCTTGCTTCTCCATGCAGTGACCCCAGATCCAATGTTGAATTCATAACCTGTTATGGATCTTCTATAATATATATTTCCGGCCTAATTAGAGTTTGAGAAATGGTCAATCTAACATCAAGTTAATCATTATATTTAATACCGAAGTCTAAGGTTCCTTGAAGACACCTTAATACGCCTTTTTCTACAACCCAATGACTCTCAAGTGGCTTTGACATGAATTGGCTCAATACACTGACTGTAAAAGCCAAATCCAGTCTAGTTGTAGTCTAGTAAATTAGACTCCCAACCAGTTGTCTATAAAGTGTTCATCAACCTCCTTAGAACCATCACCATTCTGAAGTTTAATATTCTACTGTAAAGGCACTGTTGTAGCTTTGCACTGATCCATTGTGAAAATTTTCATTAAAATCCTCACATACTTCCCTTGTGACAGAAAATATTTCCCAGAATCCCTCCAGACTTCAAGACCCAAACAGTAGTGTAGCTCTCCAATGCCTTTCATCTCAAAAACCTGTGACATATACTCTTTGATTTATTTAATGAGCTCACCAACATTTCCTGTAATGATAAAATCATCTACATATAAAGAAATGAAAACAATTTTCCCTTATTTATCAAACATGGTATATAGATTAGGGTCATTCTTGCTTATTTTTGTTAGGATATTCCGACACATAGGAAATAGTTAAGAATAACTTAGTCTAGTGTAGAATTAATTAAAGTGTGTTTCTTTACCATGTACATTTGTAACTTATAATCCGATGGTCACGATTTCTAGTGATCTGACCGTTATCTCTCACCTTGGTATTAACGACACTTGATATGTGGCTTAACACCCGATTGGTCCATGATCTCTATTTAAAGAGCATGGAGGGTCATTTGTCCAGTAACTGTTTATGAGAGAAACATATGTAACTTTTCTTTTCATATTAATAAATTTCCAGAAGTGGCCGCATTGGCTCAGGTCATGGACTGTTTCCCTCTTTGAGGGTTTGGACCACGTGATTATACTGGTGTACCGATTTGTGATCTTTTTGTGAGCAGTGACCTTTGGTTCTTGATCTAAGGAACTTACCCTATAAATTCCTACATGGTATCAGAGCTATTTTGAGGGTCGCGTCTATTGTTGATCAAAATCCAAAGCTGGTTTGACTGCATGCGAATTCCATTTTGTAGATCTACTATTTCTGAACATTTTTAGGCTTGGAGAACTACTCGGTTGTGTCCCAAGCATCTGTTACAGTGAAGAACACCTTTCGTTTCATGCGAAAAGGTTTCTGGCTACCCAAGTTATGATAGTTTAGATCTGGATGTATAAAGCATCTGTTTTGCAGCTATAGTTGTTAATAGTTCTGCTTATTTCGGTTCCCTCTTTTTATTTTCGATTTTTAGGTTTTATTTATTTGCCGGATCTATACCCTCTTTCTATGTGTATTCTCTTTGTTGTGCACTGCGTGGGATCTCAGCAAATCAGAAACAGGGAAAAGTGATTTTTTGGCTACATATGCTCTTTCCCTGCATCTTTGTGCGATCTCGGGAAATCAAAAATAGTGAAAAACATGATAGTGACTCATAAGGCTAACCGAGAATCTAACATTCTACTACAAGGCTTTGCATTTTTTTTTCTTTTGCTCGGTTTTTGTGTTTTTCTGTGCAGGAAAACGCACGCACACCAAAAAAAAAAAAAAAAAAAAAACCCTTCCTCCTATCATACAATAACGTGATCCTTTTACTATCTCACTTGGTGAGGGGTTAGTTTATGAGAATAAAGGTCTTGGGTTCAAGTCTCCTTCTCAAGCTTCTTTTGTAAAAAAAATTTGTCAAAGGGGCGGAATTTTTTATTTTTTTTTTAAAATCCGCACTTCATCCCGTTCCCGTAACTATTCGACATCTGCAACTCAGATTTTTCAAAAGGCATAGCTTCTTCTTCTGGAAGCCATTTTTCAAGCCTTTTTTTTTTTAAACGGCCTAATGTTTTGAGATCTTTTGATTGGATCAATTAGCTTCAGCTTTTCTCAGCTTCATTTTTTTTTAAATGGAAAGTGCATGCCTGGTTATTCTTAATAGCACCAATTATTTCTAATGGCTACCTCACATGGTATACATACTTAGAAGTAAAGGGTTTTATAGAATAGTCATAGGACAAGAAACTAAACCTTCTGATGATGATAAAGCTGATAAATGGGAAAATAAACAAGATCAAGCACAAAGGTTGATAGGAATGTCCACTGCTCAAGATCTTCGATTTCATATCCTTGACATTGACACCCCTGATGAAGCCCTGGAAAACCTAAAAAAAAAATTTGGCATTCAAAATCAAATCAGGGCCCACCAGCTTGAAAATGAGTTGCTTACTTTGGACCCCAATAATTTCTCCTCCATTGAAGATTTTTTGTCCAAATTTAAAACCCTCAGAATTCTTTTAGAAGTTTGTAAGATAAAAAGGATGATGGTAGCCTCATCTATTGCATTCTTGATAAGCTTGGCCCTACATACTCTATTTTTGTTTCCACCTTCCATTCCACCAGAGAAGCCATCATTTCTTCAGGAACCACCTACAAGAATCCCTCTTTTGATGCCTTTTCTGATTCTTTGATAAGAGAACAAGAAAAAATTCTACACCCTGGTCCTATCACTGCTGGAAACTCTTCTAAGAAAGCCTTAGCAGCCCAAAAACAACCATATCAAAAGAATCCCAAGAATTAGTATCCTAAAAAATATGGTCCTAAACCAAACAAGGGCCCTAAGGAATTTCAGCTGCAAACTGAAAAATCAAATCACCAAAATAATAAGGAAAATTAAAACAAAGGGAAGAAGATAGATAGACATTGCAACTTTTTCAATTGAGATGGCCATATAGATTCCAAATGTTTTAAGAAGATGGAAGCCTTAGAAGCAGCAATGAAGAAGCACAACATCAATTTGGAGCACTCTTCACCTTCATCTTTAGGCATGGCACTTTCTGCTTGTGGTTGTCAAGCATCAAGATCTGGTCATGCATTAAATATATCTTCTTCTTCCCCTTCTCATGAGTGGCTCATTGATTCTGGAGCTTCTTACCACATGGCTAAAAATAAATCCATGTTTTCTTCTTTAAATGATTGTAACACCAAACATATTTATGTTGGTGATGATAGATCTCTTAGTGTTGTAGGATCTGGAACCATTCATCTAGATAATGGTAAGTTTAATGATGTACTATGTGTTCCTACCTTGTCATGCAACCTTCTATCTGTTTATCAGATAACTCATTCAGGTGAAGGGAAAATAGTAGAATTATCACCTCATAATGTTGTAATCAAGGACCTCAAAGATCCTAAACATATTTTAGCCACTTGCATTGCTGATGATTCCACAAGGTTGTATAAGTTTGAAAAATTTGGGTCATCATGTCTTCCCTCTATTTTTTTTGCTCATAATGATGATGTGAGCAAACTTTGGCATGAGTGATTTGGTCACTTAAAGTATTGCTCTCTTCAAACTCTATGTAAGGAAAATATGGTGACGGACCCTCCTATGGTATCTTTCCGAGATGGTGTTTGCTCCGAATGTGTACTCAAAAAACATCATCGGGATAGTTTTGACAAACGTGCCTCTTGGCACGCTTCAGCCCCTTTGCAACTTGTGCACAGTGATTTATGTGGTCCACTTCCTGTTATTTCTTTCTCTTGTTGAAAGTACTTCTTAACTTTCATTGATGATTTTTCCAGACGCACTTGGGTATATTTCTTAAAACTCAAGAGTGAAGTTTTTAACATGTTGTTGGCCTTTAAGGCCTTTGTTGAGAAATAATCTGGACATCAAATTCTTAAGTTAATATCAGACAATGGTAGAGAATATGTTAACAACAAATTTATCAACTTCTGCACTGAGCATGGCATTCAATTGCAATATATTGTTCCATATACTCCACAACAAAATGGTGTTTCTGAAAGGAAGAATCACACCTTAAAAGAAATGGCTAATTTTATGCTTCAATCTAAAGGACTTAGTCTCCATTTTTGGGCAGAAGCAATTAACTGTGCAAATTACATAGTAAATCGTACTCCTACTAAGGTTTTAAAGAATATAACTCCAGAAGAAGCTTGGAGCTCAATCAAAGCAGATGTAAGTTAGTTTCGTGTTTTTAGAAGTGATGCTTGGGCCCATATTCCAGATGTGAAACATAGAGCCTTAGAACCTAAGAGTGAAAAATACATTTTTGTTGGATATTTTGAAGATGTGAAAGGATATAGACTTCTTTAACCAAAATCCAAAAATGTAATCATTAGAAGAGATGTAAAATTTTATGAAAACATATCGGCCTGTGAGCCTAGTTCGGCGAGTGTGCCACCTTTGGCCTGCAAGCCTAATTTGGCATATGTGCCACCTTTCTCTCTCTCTTCTATCCTTAATATAATTCCTTCTATTTCAGATGATGACAGTGAGGATGGCAATCCTCCTCCACCTCTTCAAATTATTCCTTACACTCCACCACTTCCAAGATGGGTCCTCTCTACTCAGGATGTAGTAGGTTCTCTTGCAGGTGACCCTATAGATCAATGGCGTACATGCTCTAAGTTCAAATGAGCCTCTTCCTTATTGGCTCAAGTTCCAGAAAATCCTGATCCAGAAACCTTTGAAGAAGCCTCCGGTCATCCAACTTGGGATGAATCTATGAATGAAGAATATCGTTCCTTATTGGTGAATGATACTTGGGATCTTGTTCCTCTTCCAAAAGGAAGAAAACTTGTCAGATGCAAATGGGTTTACAAAGTAGAGTTTGGACCAGATGGAAAAGTGGATAGACATAAATCTCGTCTTGTCGCTAAAGGATTTTTGCAAGTTGAAGGCATTGACTATACTGAAACCTTCTCCCCTGTTTCCAAACTAAATTCTATTTGCCTTGTTCTTTCCCTTGTTGGTTCCTTTAAATGGGAAGTCCATCAGATGGATGTTAGATCTTCCTTCTTACATGGATATTTACATGAAGAAATATACATGGAACAACCCCCTGGATTTATCCAAAATGACTCTAGCCTTGTTTTTTGCCTTAGGAAGTCTCTCTATGGTCTCAAACAAGCTCCTCGGGCTTGGTATGCCAAAATGGATAGATTTCTATTAGATAATGGCTTTTCTAGGTGTCATTCTGACAACATTGTCTACACCAAGAAAGTGGGTAAGTCCTTCACCATCCTTGTTCTTTATGTTGATGATATTATCCTTACTGGTAGTGATCCAAACCTTATAAACCGTGTGAATTCTAGCCTCAAAAAGAAATTTGAAATGATAGACTTAGGACACTTGCATTATTTCCTTGGTCTTCGAGTTTTGCAATCCAAGGAATGCATTACCCTCTCTCAGTCCAAGTATGCATGTGATGTGATCTTCTACACCACTTTCACATGGAAGACTGTAAGCCAAGCCCTTCTCCCTTTCAGTCTGGAGTCAATATTTCAGTCACTTGTACTACCCCTGAAGTTGATGCTACCTTATACCATCAACTTGTTTGTAAAATTTTGTATCTAACCCATACCTGTCCTGACCTTTCCTTTGTCGTTGGTCTTGTTGCTTGGTTTATGCACCAACCTCATGAAAGTCACTGGAAAGCAGCTAAAATAATACTTCGATATATTCGAGGTACCGTGTAGTTCGGGATTCATTACAGTGCAGGAGCATCTCCCTTGCTGATTTCGTTCAGTGATTCTGATTGGGTTAGTGACCTTGATGATCGAAAGTCTACTACGGGATATGTATTCACTCTTGGTTTAGGACCTATTACTTGGTCTTGTAAGAAACAAAGTGCCATCTCTCTTTCTTTAACAAAGCAGAGTATCGTGGTGCAGTTGAAGCCAGCAAGGAAGCCATGTGGCTTCGTCAGATCCTGTCTGAATTTGGTCTTCATCAGCAACATCCAACTACACTTTGGTGTGATAATTAGAGTGTCATTCAGCTATGGAAAGATCCAGTTCAGCATCAGCGTATGAAGCACATTGAACTCCACATACACTTCATCAGAAAGCTCATTCATGATCGTGTTCTTGAAGTGCAGTATTGTCAAACCAAAGATCAAGTAGTCGATATCTTTATGAAGGCTCTCACAGAAGCGAAGTTTACCAAACTTCGATCCATGCTTGGAGTTCAGGAAATTTGTCATTAAGGGGGGATAGGTTCTAATTCCTCCTTCCTTCTCCTATTGTTTCACTTTTTTAAATCCTTTAATCCTATCCCAATTTGTTCTTAAGGGGGATGTTAGGATATTTCGACACATAGGAAATAGGCTCCTTTCGTGTCACCTTTGAAAATCCTTCAATCCTATCCCAAGTTGTTCTTAAGGGGGGATATTAGGATATTCTGACACATAGGAAATAGTTAAGAATAACTTAGTCTAGTGTAGAGTTAGGTAAAGTGTGTTTCTTTACCATGTACATTTGTAACTTATAATCTGATGGTCATGATTTGTAGTGATCTGACGGTTATCTCTCACCTCGGTATTAACGACACGTGATCCATGGCTTAGCACCCAATTGGTCCATGATATCTATTTAAAGAGCATGGAGAGTCATTTGTCCGGTAACTGTTTATGAAAGAAACATATGTAACTTTTCTTTTTATATTAATAAATTTCCTGAATTGGCTACGTTGGCTCAGGCCGTGGACTGTTTCCCTCTTTGAGGGTTTTAACCACGTGATTATACGGGTGTACTGATTTGTGATCTGTTTCTGAGCAGTAACCTTTGGTTCTTGATCTAAGGAACTTACCCTGTAAATTCCTACACTTTTATAACCATGATGCATGAAAAATGAATCAATTTTGTCATACCACGACTTGGGTGCCTGTTTTAGTCCATAAAATGCTTTCTTCAATCTATAGACTAACTCTTCCCCATCTATTTAACAAACCCTTGAGGTTGCATTAAATAAAATTCTTCTTTTAATTCCCCATTTAAAAATGCATATTTCACATCTAGCTGGTGTATCATCCAATGATGTTTAGTAACTAGAGAAATTAACAATATAATGGTGTTTAATTTAGCTACAAGGGCGAAGGTTTCCTCATAAACTATGCCTTCTTTTGGCGAGTACTTCTTTGAAACTAGACTAGCTTTATATTTATCTATACTCCCATTTGCTTTAAATTTAAACTTGTATAATCATTTGCAACCTATGGATTTTTTTTTTTTTTTAGGTAATTCGAATAGATCCCAAGTTTTGTTTTTAAGTATTAACTCATATTCATCTTCCATGGTTGCCCTCCATTCATCATATTGACTAGCTTGTTTGTCATTTGAGGGTTCAAAAACATTTAACATACTAGTTATAAGAGCATTATCCCTATATCTCCCTGGAAATTGAATTTTCCTACCTTATCTCCTAAGTGGTGGAGTGGCTTAAAATTTGTTCTCATCATCCCTTGGTGGAATTAGCTTGGCTACTACATCTGTACCATCTGATTCTTCCTTTTTCTATTGCTACTTCTACTCATGGGTGTTACCTATTTCATCACTCCCTTCTTCCATCAACAAAGGAATGTCCCACTCTTCATTTCATTTATCACAGTTTCCATCATGAACCTGCTCATGGAATACTGCATCTCTACTTGCAAATACTTTATGAGTAGAGGGATTAAATAATTTATAATCTTTAAAATCAGTAAAATACAAAAAAAAGGTGCATTTGATGGCCTTTGAATCGATTTTCTTCCTATCCTCCTTTGGAACATGAGAAAAAAATTTTGAGACAAAAAATCTTAAATGTTTAACTGCAGGCTTAAGTCCTATTAAATCTTCGAATGGAGTTTTAAACTCAAGGATTTTTTTTGGAATCCTATTCTTCAAATATACTACAGTATTTATTACTTTTGCCCAAAAAACGTTAGATAGATTCTTACCTTTTAACCTGCTATGAGCAGACTCCATAAGGGTTATGTTCTTCCTCTCTACAACCCCATTCTGTTGAGGAGTGTGGGGTAATTTGAACTACTAAACTATCCCATGGTCCTTGAAATATTTGGTGAATCCACTCTACTTGTATTCTACCCCTTGATTTTAATGGACAATTTTGATGAACTTTCATGTATGTTTTTCCATCATGCTTCTAAATTCCTTAAATTATGCAAAATTGTGACTCTTCCTGTTGAGAAAATATACCCAAGTAAATCTTGTGCAGTCATCAACAAGTAATAAAAAATAATAGGCACCTCCTAATGATCTTGAATGCAAGCTATGTCAAGATTCATCAAGCTTCTTCTTATGGAAATTCCTAGCAAAGGGACCAGATTTACCACAGTAAAAACATTTTATTCCTGAATAATTTCTGGTCAAAGACATACCTTCAAATGGCATACCTTAAGGTCGATTTCTCTATGGTGTACCTCCGTCTTGCATCAGAATCCCTGTCAATTCTTCACATTTGGGAACTTTCTCTCTCGCGTTCAAGCATATGATGAACATCTGATAGTCATCAGTCATACCTTTCATGGTAATCATGACAAGATGAATGTTTGACACTACCTACCCTATGTTGCCCAACTTATCTTTGGGGTCCTTGATTCAAGATATGAACACAGCTACTGATTCATTGTCTTTAATTTTAATGGAGAGAATATTTATTTTCTGGAACAATTGCTAATTTTTGTTTTTAATCTCATATAGATCCTTAAGGTTTTTCCAAACCTCATCTCCTTATTTACACTCTACGATGTGAGCGATAATGCAACCTTTCAATGGAAATCTCAACAAAAATTTTGCCTTGTTCACCCATGACTCCCACTCCTGAATTGCTGCAGTTGTTTCATCTCCTACTATGGTCAGCTTCACTTCATCTCCATTTACAATCACCCATGAAATTTTCCCCTCAAGCAAAGTATGAAACTTGAATTTCGAATTGGAATAACTGGATGCATAGAACTTATTTCTCTCATTCAATTATACTTCTACCATTTTATTATTCATTTTGACATGTCTACTTCAAAAAACCTTTCCACTTTCAATAACTGAGAGAAAATAAATGGATCTATGTCCAAATCCAAAGGAGGTATCTCAAAAAAAAATTGTTAAAAAAAAAAAAAAAATCCCCTGTCAAATGGGCCCCTCACTTATATATATATATCTATATATATATATATATATATGAAAAAAAAATGAGAAAAAATGGTTTCAAATGTACCCTCTTCTCAATGCAAGTGGAAACAAACTATTGTCATGCAAAAAAAAAACATTCGTAAGATCACAGTTCCACCGATCAAGGCAATAGAGCTCGATATTTATGATGGCAGTAAAGGAAACAGAAGATCCACCCATTCTCTCCACTGATCTACCACCAGCCACCAATATGATCATAAAAGACATTGAACTTGCCCCCAGTGAGGCTAATGGGCCTGCTTTGTACTATTAATTGAATAGGGTACATAACAAAAAAAATTGCCTGATCACTGTTACAGTTGGGCTCTTCTTGCAGCGTTTTACCATAGATCTGAACGTTGTTCCTTGGATAAATTGGCCACTGATCAAACCTTCACATCACTAGTCAATGCTTCCACTCACATGGTTGTGTTCAACCCTCTTACAAATTTCTCAGACCATTGTTGTATCGATTGTGTTTTCTCTTCCATGACGAGCCACGAACCAACCATCAGTGATCTGATGCTACAATCTGGATCAACCACAATAGCATTGTTTATGCTAAAAAATACACTTGAACAACAATCACACTATCGGTCAACCTCCACGGATCAACCTCCACGAGTTAGTGCTTCTCTGACGGGCAATTGAGCGTTGAGAGCCCGCCCTGACTAGAATCCCTATAAGGGAAGGGCCAAACAATGTGTTTCTATTTCTCTAGAATAAGCGATGATCAATGAATTTCTTGCTCTAGGAAGAGTTTTGATCTACTCACTTTTAGTGATGGAAAAAAAAATTACACCACCTCCTCATCGAGATTTCTTCACACTAACCACCAGGGGGCACTCTTTTTCCACCTAGACACTCACTCAGCCACGAAAGAACATTGGCTTCTACTCAAGTACCCTTTAAGCTTTGATACCATGATAAAATCAAATACTTAAATTATATTCATAAAACGCGTAGCTCACAGGTGAGGTTCTTCACTTGGAAATAGCCTTTGGTAGAATGCTCTTCCTGATTATCATTACACATCATGAATATATAACTTATCAACAAAAAGGGATGTTAGAGAAACCACCAAAGAAATAGGAACTAAATCCTAATCTAAGGCATACGCTCAACTTATGAACTGACTCTCTCCTAAAAAACATTTCTCCATTATCTTCAACACTCCCTTTCCTTGTTAGTTTAAAGTTGAAGTCTTCTAATGGCTTAAAACATTCGATGGAAAATGATTTTCCTATCCTGGTTTGGATGTTATTCCTGAATCCCAAGGTTTCCCTATAATAGTTATTTTTTGAGTATTTTTTGAGGTGTAATATACAAGTGGCATGGATGTTAGTTGTAGTTAATGAATTTTTTTCCAAGGAAGTGATTCACCACTTTGAATATATTAAGATATCATAGGATATCATCTGCGAAAAATAGTAAAAATTTGTCCAAGAACATGTTGAAATAATTTTTCATGAAACATATGAAGGTAGCATTTGAATTCGTAAGTTTGAAGGGAAGTATTGTAAATTTGGAAGGTATATATCAAGTTTAGAAGGCAGTTTTTGATATGTCCTTTTCTTTAGTTTTCATCTCATTATAACGAGATGTGAGATCTATTTTATCAAATACAAGTGTTCCCTTGACTTCGTCAAACAAATCATCTATTTTGGCTAAGAGATACTTATGTTTAATCATCGATTTGTTCAATTGACAATAATCAATACACATTGTAAATATACTGTGTTTTTTCTTGACAAAGAGGATTGTTGAACCCCATGGTGACACATTAGGTCTAATACACCCTTTATCTAATAGTTTTTGTAACAACAATTCTAATTTCCTCAATTTCAGTACTATAATTCGCTAAGGTGACTTTGATATTTGTGTTATCCCTAGTATCATTTCTATGGAAAATTCTATTTCTCTCTTAGGTGCCAATCCCAAAATATCATTAGGAGAATCATCTTTATAGTCTTGGACAATTTTTGATTCATTCATAGAATTACCTGATTTGTTCAACGAATTGTCTTTCTCTTAAATAGAAGAATGTTGGCATCCTTTCCTTGCATCCCTCTTCAATGGTAGTAAAAATACACAGCACACAAAAATGGGCTTGGGTATGCCCTTTATAATCTAGGTTCCTCCATTTTATAATGTACAAGCAACATTTTATGAAGGCAATTAACAATTTCCTAGTGCCCCTCAAGCCAATCCATCCCCACTAGACATCATACGGGCAGAATGGTGATATATAGAAATTTACTGTAATCTCATTTCCATTTAATATAAATGAGCATGATTTTAATGAGTTTGTAACTTTTCTTTTTGAAAGTGGAGATTTCCAAAATTATTCATATTGTATGTATCTTTTGGCTATGAACTATGTAGAAGTTTTCATTGTTTCACGTTTCAGATGGACAATCCACCCATCATTAGGGACCAGAAAGAAAATATATGGTAGGCGTGAGAACTTATCAAATCTATACGCAATGAGAGGATGGAGACTAGAATAACCGTCACAAGGAAAAATACTTTAAAATAATATATTGAATGGTCAAAAGGAGAGGAAAAAATAAATAAATAAAAGAAATTGATTAAAATATATATTCAAAGAGAGAGGTAAAACCAAATATTTTAAAATAGAAAATGAATAAAAAAGGAATTAAAATAAAAGAGAGAGAGAAAAATAAAAAAATAAAAAAATAAATTTTAATTAAAATGAAAAGTGAAATAAAGAAGTTAATAAGATAATGAATATAATTAATATATTTATTATAATGCCTAGTAATTTAGAATTTATTTTCAATTTAAAATAAATTATAATTAAAATTTATAATATTATTATTAAATTATTTAAATAGAATTTGTATTATTATTACTAAATAGTTAATAGGTGAGAATTTTTGTATTTTTTGAGAAATTGGTTAGTTTATGCCATTATATTTAATTGTTTATTTATACATATAAAAACATTTCTATTTAATATTTTATATATATATATATATATATATATATATATATATATATATATATATATATATATATATATATATATATATATATATATCGTTTTTTCATATTTAATATAGATGAATATATATATTTATTTATGATATGAAAATGATAGAGTTTATTGAATAAATTAATTTGGAAAAATGTTATAATATATAATATTGTAAAAAATGGCTCTATAATGAATATATATAGTAAGAGGAAGGGAACAAAACTTTGGAGAAAGGAGGGTGGCAGGGTAGGGGGAGGGGGAATAAAGGAAATGGGGACGGGAGGAAAGCTGGAGGATTAAGAAAGGAGATGGATTTTAGGCTTGCATGACTAACTAAGCTTATAGCCATCTTTCCCATTGAAATTATTAGGGCAGTTTTCAATTTTAAAACTTCTTTAATGTCACAATAATTATGTAAAGGAATATAGGTTAGGGTTCGAGTCTGGTAAAAAAAAATGAGGTGCTCGGTGTTATAGAAATGCTCAACAATGACCGATTTAACCACTCTCTGAAGGTTTTTATCCATGATGTGTTCATTAACGCTGCAAATGATTGGTCAACCTATTTGACCAATGTAATACTTACAGCATGAACAAGGAATTTGGTAGACACGTGATCCTTGCATGGGGTCTGACTTACCTTTAGCTGAGATTTATTTTGTTCAACCAAAGATAAGTCATATCCCATGCAAGGATCATGTGTTTACCTAATACCTTGTTCATGCAGTAAGTAATACATTGGCCAAACATGTTGATGAGTCATTGTGTGCATTAAGGATCACATCGCTGATAAGAACTATAACAGAGTGGCTAAGTCTTGCTTTGTTGATCATTCCTATAAAAACAAGCACCTCATTTGTTTTCAATAGACTCTAACCCTAGCCAATATCATTTTTCTGAATTCTCGTGTCATTAGGGAATATTTAGAAATTGAAAGACACCCCAATAATTTCAATAGGGAAGATGACTATAAATTTAGCCACTCATAAAATCTGATAATCCCTCCCCTCCTCTCCCCATCTCCCTTTATTAAAATTCCTTTCTCCCCTCTTCCCCACCCCTCCTTTCTCCAAAGTTTTGTTACCTCTCTCTTTCTATATCTATCTATATATATCTATATATATACACACACTTTATTAGCAATTTGTTACACTATTACATATCATAACATTAGTAAAAAATAATTTATTCAATAAACCAAATCACTTTCATCTCATAAATAAATAAATATGTTTATCTATATTAAAAATGAAGTAATGCATCTTCTAATATAAAATAAAAACTCATTCTCTCTCTTTATTTCGATATATTCAATACTTTTATAATAATTTAATAATAATAATATATGGTATAAATTAATTAAATTCTCAAAAATATTAAAATCCTACCTATTAACCAATTAATTAATTAATTAATTAATTAATAATAATAATAATAATAATAATAATAATAATAAGTAGTGTATTTAATTATAAATAAACAATTAGATATAATGGTACCCCATGATAGGTGACCAACCTCTCTGAAACCTTGGTAATCATCACTACATATCGTGGGGCCTGCTATTTGGCCCTTCGCATCAACTCACACAATTCGAAGCACATAGCCATCACAATGGCCTTACGGAGGAATATTTCCCATACCTTTAGTGTGTACATAAAGCATATCTCATTATTGATGAAGTAACATCAGTGATAGAGTAGCGTCACTTACAGGTATGCGTGATCTCATCATCGTTGTTCCGCAAATTATTGATATGGAAAAGAATGTCCCTGCAATTCAATTAGCCGCATTCTCTCCAAATTTAGAAATGAGGAAAATATCACATCATGTCACTCATAATCAACCTGGTTCTCTTTATGCAGGAGGGTTTGTCCCTGATATTATTGTGGCTTTCTTGATCTTGGAGGCTTGGAGTGGCTTTAACTATGTATTTCATCTACCTTCAATTAAGTGTTCACTCATGGATGTTTTGAGTCACCATTCACTGTTACCTCAATTTTTCATGCTGATCAATTTTAGCCAACGAGCCTCGTCGTCACAGCTTTGGTCAAACCTAGAGTTGATCGAGTCGTAATCACGCATGCTCCATGAAGTTTCCCGCATAGTAAACGTTGTGTTAATAGAAGCTCCATACTAAGGAATATTTGGAACCCGTCTGTATATAATCATTTCTCTTATAGACTATGCAACAAGTTGACCGAGGGAAGGATTATGAATGGCTTGTGCAACCCAATTCCATGGAACTGAAATGCTTATGACTTGAATGGGGAAGCAACCAACTTAAGGTGCCTAAACAATTTTATAATTGGACGAATGAAAGTCACAGATGGCTCAACTGAAAGGAATATGCTCTGGTCAATGAGTAAAAAAGGTGAGGAGGCCGAAGGAATGTCGTTTTGTTTTATGATCGCGTAGGGAGTCAAATCAACCTCATTGAGAAATCACACTCTCTCTGGCTTTGAAATTTCCAAGCAAGAAAAGTTTTCAGGTATCATGCTCTTCAAAGGATTCCGTCCATGCTTGGTCTGCAATGGCTAGTAGTTGTGAACTTCGCAGTAGCCATAAATTTTTAGCTTAATTTAGTTCATTCTCAAATGAAGATAGTTAGCTTTAACTTAGGAAAAAGTAGACTTAGAGAGAGGGTTACAATATATAAA
This sequence comes from Pinus albicaulis, assembly GCA_034641835.2. Lineage (NCBI taxonomy): Eukaryota > Viridiplantae > Streptophyta > Pinopsida > Pinales > Pinaceae > Pinus > Pinus albicaulis. The sequence continues at coordinate 1,274,928,900 of CM076581.1, read as the reverse complement.
CTAGAACTTACTTTTTCTTTCTTATGTTATAATCAAAGTGAAACTCTATAATCTCATGACATTAAATATGCTTTATTGGTCGTGTTTCGTGTGAGTTCGACCATTAATGTAGAGTTGCACTATTTTTGGAATCCACCTAATATAATGTTCAAGCAAGCTTTCGAAAAAAAGAAAATCAATATAATGGTATAAATTAACAAATTTCTCAAAAAAAAATTAAAAATTCTCACTTCTTAACTTTTAATAATAATGAAATTTTCTCACGTACTAGATAGCTAAGTTTACACTCGAAGAGGTAGAAGGAACAATGGAGATTAGGGTTTTTGGGAATACGTGCAAATGGTTTGATTATGGAAGGCCCTAGATGCACGAATGGAATTTGATCGTAGGTCCTGGTCAACCAATGGCCGAAAGCATAAATGTGGTATAGTGCCACTCGAAAATTAGTGGATTTTAACCCACGAAGTTGTAGGGATGGGAAACTTTCACAGTCTTTGTTTTGGTTAGTTGTTCGTTTTCAGGGGCCTTTACGAGCGGATAAAATCTGTAGGATTGGTTACTTTGTAACTTTCACTGCTATGCAATAGAAATGGTCAGCTAAAGGGATTATTTCGACATAGAGCCAAACCTTAGTATATCCTATCATTTTAGGATTTTGAGCCTACTGAGCATAATCTAGAAAAGGTAAAACTTCCAGCACGATCTCCAGCTAAAAAAATGAGGGTGTCGGCATTAGAATGGAACTCTGGATGTGGTTTAGGGTTCTTAGAGTTAGGAAAACCTTTTTTTCAATTTTGGAGGATTGTGGCTTTTAGGAAGGTCAGGCGATCTCATCCAAACTTATAGACCTTGCAGTAGAGGTTTCGGCGAAGCTACGTGTAAGACAAAAAAATCCTTTGGTTCCTCGAGAGTCTGTTAATTTCATAGGAGGTCTCAAAGATATAGTTAGAAGTAGTAGGCTATGGGAGAATCTAGGACTCAAGTCCTTCTTGGTAAAGGATTTGGAGTTCAAATTTTTGGGATCATCTCAAAGGTTTAATAGAACCCTTGTATGTAAATCCACTCCAAAGAAGAGGGAGGCTAAGGCACTCGAACCCCAGAAAAATGATAGCCATGCCGTATCGTCAAGGGAGGGATTTGTCCTAAAAACTAGGGAGTTGAAGACAGGATAACTTTATGACATATCTATGGATTTTTAGAAGGACGATAGTCAAAGTTTTTCTGAATATTTTCAGGGCTTTGAGCATGGTTCAGTTATGGAACTTGACCCTTTGGGGGCAGTTGCTAGGGATATGAACTTTGGAACCGAAGTGGAGAGGAATTCAGTAGATATTGGGGAGTTATTATTTCACAATGTGCTACTGGTGGACTGGTTAGGCTGAATTTTTGAGGATTCATACCATGCGCAAGAAGGGAAGATCAATTCTTCATGCGTTGATGAAAGGAATGTTAAGAACAATGGCTCGAAGAGAGAAAAGGGGAGAGTCATAAAAAAAAAAGTGGAATTACTGAATCTTGTCCTAGGGGTTGATATTCAGAATTATAAGGCTATGGAAGCCTCTAAATTTATTTTATTTGGGAGAGCTAAAGGAAGGCACTATTCGACAAAGTATATTTTAGAGTGGATTGTTAAGGCATGCAAAGTGTAGCACCCTCATTAGGGGAATTTTGAGGTCTAAATTGGGGCTTCTAAGAAAAATGTACAACCAAAATAAAATTTATAAGCAACAATAGGATTCAAAATGATGATGTCAACCATGGGGGATGATTGACTAATTTTTAAGTAAAAGTGTAAAAAGCTTAAAAAATAATAAAATAATAAAACTACTTTTTCAACTCGTATTTTCAACTTATCTCCCAAATGTTTTACTCAAATTTCCAGTGAGAGTACTCGTTGGATGAAAAAAATAATTCCTCATCCAAGGGCTACCCATTTTTCATCGATGGACCCTGCTACGTGAAAAATGAGAAATACATGAAAAAACGTCATTGCAATCATGTTTTTCATGTATTTCTCATTTTTCATGTAGCAAGATCCATCGAAAGTATGCAACATGGGTACTCCTTGGATGAGGAATTAAATTTTCCATATAAATATTACTCTCTCTCTAAATTTGAGTAAACAATTTGGGAGATAAGTTGAAAATATGAGTTGAAAAAGTTATTTTTTTCTTTTTTCCCTATAAAATTTGATGATGTCATCAAATCTTATTTTATTATTTCTAGTATTATTTTAGAATTTTCTTAGCAGGTCCGTTTTAGACCTAAAAATTTCCCTAATGCTTCCCACATCTACCAAGGTAGCTATCGAACAAGGGTAAACATGCGATGAGAGGGTACTATAATGAGAGTCAACCTCCTAGGTGACCTTAAGGAAGTGGAACCAATGGAAACATAACATAAACACATTGTATAGCAACAAAAATAACCCCAGGAGGTAACTCAACCCTTGAGGCATATTACCCCTAGGTAACATGGACCTTTTGACCTCATTTCACCATAGACACTGACACAGGTTTGCAAGCCAACGTCCAAGAGGCTATAGACGCATGAATAACACTGCATGCCGACGTCCAGTGACTCAAACCATCAGTTCCGCACCAACATCCTCGAGATTTGAGCCATATTTTCAGACCCACAACGCAGTGCTCAACCCAAAAATTCATGAAAAGTTCAGAGATGAAAAATAACAACAAGATAAAAATACAGAAGCAATCACATCATTAAATCATCTAGACCCCTCCTAGCCATAACAACCATTTTGTCAAACATGTCACAAACATTGAAACTATAGGTGTAAATAATAGAACAGAGCAAAGGGGTTTTCATACTTATCTGAGAATCATTAATAAGCATTGAATTCCCTGTGATATTCTGCAGATGAAATAGGTAACCGCAATGTTACCTACTTTTTTTGGTAGCATAAAAAGCACCCGATTTTGAAAAGTGGTGATGCAGAATCACCATTTTTTTTTTTGGTGCACATTTTTGACACTCTAAAATTTTTATTTATGAAGTATGAATATTTGTTTTAAAATGTTAGTGATTTTCATGCTAATTTTGCTAATTTTGAAATGTATTGATGCAGCATCAAATTTTTTTTTTTTAGAGCAGTGATTTTCATGCTAATATTGAAATGTATTGATGCTGCATCAACCTTTTTTTTTTAGAGCAGTGATTTTCATGCTAATTTTGAAAGGTATTGATGCTGCATCAACCTTCTTTTTTTTAGAGCAGTGATTTTCATGCTAATTTTGAAACGTATTGATGTTGCATCAACCTTTTTTTTTTAGAGTGGTGATTTTCATGTTGGTAATAAAACACAAAACTTAGATTAAAAAAAATATATAAAAACAATAAAAAAAACCAATAAAAATGTTAAAAAAAACAAAAATAGCTCATAAAAATAAAAAATTTAAACAAAAATAAATAAAAAAAACAAAAATATTTGAAAATTATATCAAAGGAAATGACAAAATTTGAAGAAAAAAAACACATAATTTAAAGAAAAAAAACAAAAATTGACCAAAAAATTAAAAAAAAAAATCAAAAACATTTTTTTCTAACTTATTAAAAAAAACAATATATTAAAATATATATATATATATATATTTAAAAAAAATAAATTAAAATAATTAAAATTACAAAATTAAAATTTAGAAAAAAAAAGGTTTAAAAAAAAAAATTTAAAAATTTAAATTAAAAATAATAATAATAATATGGAAAAAATACAAATTTTAAAATTTACCAAAAAAACAAATTAAAAAAAAACAATTAAAATTGAAAAAGAAAAAGAAAATAAAAAAAAATAAAAAAAAAAAAAATAAATAAAACCTATCATTAAAAAACAAAAAAAATGAAAAAAACCACGTGCAAATAATTAAAAAACAAATATACATAAATTTAGTGTTTTTTTTTTTTTTTTAATGAAACCATTTATAGATTTTAAAAATGAAAAACTAAATAAACAAAAAAATTAAGAAAAACAATTAAATTAAATTAAAATTTAAAAATTTTAATAAATAAATTTTAAATTTTAAATTTAAAAAAAATAATTATTCTATAATATTAAATATTAAAAAAAATTAAACAAATTGAATTTAAAATAAAAAATTGAATTAAAAAAATAATTTTAAATTTTTTGAAATTCAAATGTAAAAAAAAAAAATCAAATTAAAATAAAAATATTAAAAATTAAAAAAAAAAACAAAATCAAATAAAAAATAAATGTATATATATATTAAAAATTTTTAAAAAAAAAAAATTATTTTAAATAAAAATATTAAATTTTAAAAAATATATAATTTTTTGAAAAAAAAAATTTATTTTTTGAAATTAAAAAAAAAAATTAAAAAAAATAAAAAAAATCAATTAAAAAAAAACAAATAAAAAAAAATCAATTAAAAAATAAATTTAAAAAAAAAAAAAAAATCAATTACAAATTAAATGGAAAAAAAAAAAAATTAAAAAATTAAAAAAAATCAATTAAAAAAAAACAAATAAAAAAAAATCAATTAAAAAAAACACAAATAAAAAAAAATCAATTAAAAAAAAAATAAAATAAAATAAAAAATCAATTAAAAATTAAATAAAAAAAAAAAAAAAATCAATTAATTCCGGGAATCGGCCCTCCGCCCGTCGGGGGCCGGGAGGCCGGCTGGGCCGCCCCCGTGGCGCCGCCCGGCCTGCCACCGCCGCCCAGCGGGCAGGCCGCGGCCCAACCACTATTAATTGATTTTTTTTTTATTTTATTTATTTTTTAATTGATTTTATTTTATTTGTTTTTTTTTTATTTTTTTTTTAATTTTTATTTTTTTTTTTTAATTTCAAAATAATTTTTTTTTTTTAATTATTTAAAATAAAATTGGTTTTGTTTTTTTTTTTTAAAGTTTATTATTATTATTTTTTTAAATTTATTATTATTATTATTATTTTAATAATTTTTATTAAATTTGGCCCACTTTTTTTATTTAATTGTTTTTTTTTTTAATTTTTAATTTCATAATTTTTCTTTGTTTTTAACTTTTTACGGTTAGTTTTTTAATATTATTTTATAAAATTAAATAAATTTTATATATATATTTTTAATTTATTTCTATTTAATATTTTTTTTTAATTTTTTACTCGTTTTTTTTTTTTTTTTGTTAATTACAAAAAAAAAATTATATATATTTTTTTCAATTAAAATTGTGTATTTAAAATTAGTTTTTTTTTTCAATGAAACTTAATTTTTCTAAATGAATTTTTTTTTTATTTAATATTTTTTTTCTTTTTTTCAATTTTTCATTTTTAATTGATTTTTAAAGTTTTTAAAGTTTTTCGTTTAACAATATATATATTTTTTTTTCTTTTATATTTAAAATTTATTTTTTCTTTCAAAATTTATTTGTTTATTCATTTATTTATTAAAATTTAATATTTTTGTTTTTAAATTTAATTTGTTATTTTAATATTAACCTCTCTTTTTTTTAATTTAATAAAATTTGATGTATATACCTATTTTAATTTAAGTTCATATATATATTTTATTTTTTATAATTTAAATTTAGTTTATTTTTTTATAGTTGATTTGTTTTTTTAATATATATTGTTTTAAATTTAATATTTTCATTGTATTTTATTTTTCTTTTTTATTTTTAATTAATTTTTCTTTTTTTTTCCTTTTAATTTGAATAGTGTTTTTTTTTAATTTTGAATTTTTAAATTTATTAAAATTTAATATATTTCCTTAAATTTAATTATTTGTTTTAATTTTTTTTTTTCTTTTTTTTAAATTTAATAAGCATTTTCTTTTTCTTTTTTAAATTTAATTTCTATATTTTATTTTTTTAATTTCCTTCCTTTTTTTACTTGTTTATTTTTTAATTTAATATTTTTATTTTGTTTTTATTTTTATTTTTTAATTTCTATATTTTTTTAAATTTTAATCTTAATTTTTTTTTTGGTTTATTTTTTAATTTTTTTTCCTTAAATTTTAGGTTTTTTTTAATGATTGAATTAAAATTTTTACTTTGTTTTTATTTTTATTTTTTTTATCTTCATATATTTTTAAATTTTAAGCTTTTAAATGTTTTTATTTTTTAAATTTATTTTTTTTCTTAAATTTTAGGTTATTTTTTAATATTTGAATTTTAAAAATTAAAAAATGTTACTTCTATTTTTAAAAATGCCAAAAGTATGACACAATTTTTTTTTTTGTTATTCCAGCATCAACTGGTTTTGTTTTGAGGGTGTTTTTTCAATCATTTTTTCAAGAAACAATTTTGTTTTTACTATAATTTTATAAATGTTGAAATTTGACCTTCAAAAAAAACGAAGTGCGTTCTGGAAGAGACACTTTTTTTTTGGGTGTTTTTTCAATCCTTTTTTGAACAAACAATTTTGTTTTTAGCATAATTTTAGAAAATGTTGAAATTTGACCTTAAAAAAAAAACAAGTGCGTTCTGGAAGACACACTTTTTTTTTGGGGGGTGTTTTTTCATGTTTTTTGAGAGTTTTTGGGCTAGAGTTCCCGTTTGAAGATCGGATTGTCTATTTCATATTATAGCAGTGTTCCATACATTAGTATATGTAATATCAAGCATTTAAACATAAATACATTGTGCATTAATTTACAAGTAAAAAACTAGGTAGATTCATATATCATCATTGTCAACATACATTCTTATAACCAACATAATAAAAATAGAAATACCATGGATACAACAAAAAGAGAATCCCTATATAAACCAATGCAATTATACATAAAATACCAAAGGAATGAGCTCTTCATTAATAAATCTAGAAACCAACCGGAGATAGAACTTCCACGTTCCACCTAGCCATAGATTGGTTGAGCTAAATATCTCTTTATCGAATCACCCCAATGCAATATTGCAATCATGAATGTTGGATCTCATCAAACACGTGTTATACAAGATTTACGATTATAGAAAAAGGTATCTCCCATAGCTTTGGTGGTAAACCTAGAACAACAATGAGACAAGGAACGTAATTATTTTCCTTAAAGTAAATAGATGATGGGGTGAGGCCTATTTATAAATTTTCACTCACTTCACTCCTTCTTTAGCTTGGAATCTCCAATTCCGGCTCCAATCGCCAAAATTAGAACTCGCACAATTAGATAACACAATGCAAGAAACTACGAGATGTATTCAATATCATCTAAATACTTTATTCAATATATCAATATGGTATTGAACTAAATGAATCAAAATCGCATATAGGAAAAAAAATAATTATTTTCATTAATATAAATAGAATAATATTACAACCATAAGTGGTAGTTGATATTCTAGAAGATCTCTTCCGAGTTGTTGACTCATCCTTTCCTTGTCACAATATGAACCTTCAGTCACCCTATGCATGATATGATAACTACTTACTGCAACAACATAAGGGAATAATCACTCTCCAAAGCCAAGCATTACCTCTAACATATGAGAGGGTAAATATATAGGAGGGAGGGGTAAGTTGGGAGTTCTTATTCGATAACCATTCTAGGGCTTTAGATCCACCTTTGATGGAGGTATAAGATTAAAGGATAAGTGGTGAAAACTTGAAAGAAGGGTAGGATGGGATCCAAATGTCAATCCAAGTTAAGTAGTTGAAAATAAAATCTTCCAACTCCTAGAATGTAAAGCTTCTGGAATCTTGCACATTCTCTCGGAATTCTAGAACCATCGAAGCTGAAAAGGAGGCTTACTTGTTGGTGACCAACGCTGGCCACAACAGAATAAATTGTAGGTGAAAACACCCCAGTAGGCTTGTAGGGAGTGTTGATGCTCAAACTGACTCAGATAGGGAAGTTTAGGGTTCAAATCTAGAGGATGAAAGGCACATTCTTAGGGATTTTTGCAATATGATCATGAAAAGGGGAATATGATGTTCATTGATCCCATTAGGAGGCTCACTTTGATTGGATGTGACAAAATGGACTATAACAGAATTCCCACTAAAGCGCAAAGTCAAATATGGTGACTGATGACTATAGTGCTTTACCTTGTGACAAGTAGTGATCAAGGACAGCTAATGAGCTTCATTTGTTACAATACAAGTATCATGACATATGGATGTTGAGGGAGCCATACCCATCAGATCATAAGCTACCATAACATGTGTAATGATGAAAAGATGAGTACATAGATGCAAATAATGGACTCATGAGTAGATGACTATCTATATGGTTAGTGCCATCACACATTGTGATCTTTACATAACTTCTAAAATCGCAACCCAGATGGATGAAACTAGATTTAGGATATTTTATCTCCTTCGCGGGAACAACTAATGTACGCGTCTAACCATGTGAATCAATGAGCTAGAGTTGAACATAGTAGACACCATCTAATTACCATTCAATGATTTAAGCCATTAAGAAACATGAGAGAAACCGCTGATGATGTTAATGGCTGTTAGGGTACTATGGTACATTAATCAGTATGGTGCGAGTAAATGGGTTGACATTGAACACTACACAAAATATTTTGGTCGAAGGACATTGATGTAAACCTCTCATTGAGAGGAAACTTGCCATTGATGTATTCAAGCACCAAGTTACCAAATGGGTGTTTCTAAGTCAACTTACTAGATGACGTGCTGATGTCAACAAGAAGTGACCCGTCGCAGGAGGTCCTTGATGTATCCACCATCAAAGAAATGAAATGACTATCATTATTGAGACAAAATGACCAGACTGATGCTGATATGGAACTAGATCAGGAAATGGAGACATGAAATCAAGGCTTAAGTGTATTAAAGCAGATATAAACTGATTGAACTTCTCTTTAACACATAATGACACTAAATGGAGTTGGCAATATAGACCCAAAACTAAAATGGAGGCTCTAAAAATGGTGTGATAACGAAATGAAAAGCACATTACCTAGCCCAATAGCCATGGTGATTAAGTGGAAAGTATCATTTTCAAGAGCAACTCACTTCCATTTAGGAGAGATGGAATTCCTCATTTTCCCAATTATAATGGTGAATACCTATTTATTTTGTAACAAGCTCGAGGAGGATAACATATGCTTGGTGTATAAGCTTGATAATCCCTCACTATCTGATGTTTTAACAAGTTCAGGTAAGGGAAAACTCGACATCTTTTTCATGTTTAGAGAGTTTGAAAAAGAGGCAGAAAATAAAACTCCACATGTCCCTTTTCATAGATAGTCTCTTAAGTCTGAAAAGGTAGAAAACAATGCTCAAGAGAACCTCTTAGCCATGTTCGACTAAGGTATTTCTTTTTCATAGTTAGTCTATCTCAGTGAAAAAAAGGGTTAAAATTATACTGATTAGATATATTTTCATTTAATTTTGCTTGCTCGAAAGGAAAAGTTATTGGAAATATTTTCATATTTTGTGAGTCTAAAAAAAAATTGTTGGACACCTAATCCTCTATGGGTAGGTGTGAAAGTAGAACAGTCAAAGAGGAGTCCAAGTAACCTTGGAATTTCGAATCCAAGAGTCACGCCGATGTAATATAAATACACATCTATGGTTAATAAAATGACATCTCATGCTTATGTTTATTTCCTTGTGTGTTTACCATGCAATGTTTAACATGGTATCAGAGCTAAGTTAGTCCTGGGCATTTTCAGAGTTTTCAGCTCTATATATTTTCCATAATTTGTCTACCATTCCCCTATTTAGCCAATCAGCTATATATATAACATTACTCTACTCTTTCACTCAACTCCCTACTCATAAAAATTGATGGCATACCCTCTTTTGTACTCGAAATTGCTGTAAGCCGACGGTTTCTCTTTATATTCTCCCCTCAAGAATGATTTATCTAACAATTTTGTGTTGGTATGACAAAACACCTAGGCATTTATGAATTCCATTCTCTACTCTTTGCACATATATTAAATGGTTGTTTCAATCTTTCCATATTTTGGCATTTCCAAAGAAATATTCGACGTTAGGAATGGGCACACAGAGCTAGATTTTTCCATTACTATGTAATTGATCCAATTATTCCTCTGCAAAAACACATTAATTCTTTGGTGGATGGTCCTTCACAAAACACACACACAACATCCATATTTTTTGTACCGCACTATTCCCGAGATCTACTTCCCACTGCCTCAATACACAGTCTCCTCATACATTGTCGACATTATAGTCAACACCACCTCATAAGTTGCTCAACCCTCATTATAGTCAGCACTTCCTTATTACATTGCGCTCCCATCCATGAAGTCAATTTCCTCTCCATACACTACTAGGCCCTCCCACTGTGACATTATTAGTGGCCTCTCCGCTGGCATAATATGTCAAATTCTGGTGGAATTGTTGGGAATTATCCCTCAGTATAGATTTGGACTATATTCCTTTCAGGTTGAGAATTGTAAGTTACTTTTGAATGAGGTAAGCGAAGAATTTTTAATCTCTAGAGCTCACATGCTGCCATACCCAGGTTTCGTTCCTTAGTGTTTCATGAGTTTCTCTGACTTTCTGGGTGGTACAAAATTTATTCGTTGAGCATATGGGTTGCTAGAGTTTTCACGGGAATAAAAGAGAAGAATAAGGTTGCGTTACTATAGGAGAACCTTTTCGTGGATAAGACTGCATGTTAATTACTGAGTTGGGAGTGCCACTTTGGGAGCCCAAATGCTATTATACACAGGTCGTATATCCATTCTATTTGATGATAACGCTGTTGTCAGATTTTTACAGTGTGTGTGTTCCAAGTGGGGGCTCATGGTGCTGTTTGAACTATGGATAGGATGTGTTTCATGTTGGACGTGTTTGAGTTTTCTCGACTAGGTGGAAGAGAAATTTTTTAGTGAGTGGGACCATGAATTTTTGGATGTTGAATTGTGAATAATTGGAGGGCCCACGTTATTCAATTTTCTTCTGTTGGATGTGCCTTTGGATGTTGAGTGGGAGACTTGTTTTATTCTATCAACAACATACTCAATCGAAATGGTGGTAGTTCGTTTTCATTGTGGTGGCTGAATAGAGAGTTATCTTGACAAGCCACAATAAGGGTTTTGTTTCCTCTATTATGTTGGTCAAATAGCAAGTTATCTTGTTGTTCTTGGAGGTGGGTTCTAATAAGAGGATTGGATTATGATGTGGATATAAGGGCTAAGTTATTTCCTTTTGTTCCTCGTTGTGTCACAACTTTTTGAAGTCGAATCATACTTTTCTGTACCATTTCGAATTTCCATTAATACACTGATATTTGTGATTGAAAGAATGATATTCTTGTTGGAATATAATAGTTATGGCTTCCATATTTTTGGGCATTACATACCAACTTTGAAAGATGATTTTTTATCAGTTCTGAAATATCATGTTGTGTACTTGTTTTCCATTTTTCAATGAAGATAAAGTGTTCATGTTGGTTTTGATATTAAAACTTGGTGAAAGAAGGTGGTTGTATAATATAGCCTAAAACATACTTCAAAGACAGTGTTGGAGTCATATACTAAAGACCCTTGTTCATACTTCGAATTGTTCCTATTGATTGTCTCCATTACCAGTGTGAAGTGCATTATAATGATTTTTGTTTTTGATGATCATGTGTGAACTGTTGTGCATATGTCATGGATTGTGAATTCATTGTTGTCATTATCTCTTGTTGGTTGAAGCATTGAGCCCATGTGTGAAGTCTCGAAAATGGGAAAAGTTTATGAAGCAATAGAACTATTGAAAACCCTGATGAAATCTAATGTTGATGGCATAGTAAAAGTAAGAAAAGCCTCTATTTTAGATATTAAAACCTCTCTGCAAAATGCACATGAGAAGATTGAATTTTTGCAGCTTGAGTCAAAGCTACATCAAGAAGAATTATAGCAGTGGATTCATCATTCTGAACCTGTTTCTGTTCAGAACATTGAAACAGACTACCATAAGCATCAAGTCAATAATGTTGCAGTCAATTCACATTCAGTGCCTAGTTCAAGAGAAAATTTGCATGCAGGTGTCGAAAATCAGCCTATGCTTCCCAATCCCATCATCGGACCTTGGGAAGAGCTTGTCCATAACAAGCACCAAAAAGGTCTTGGATATGACAAGGATTTGTCCTTTCATATTCCAGACCACTCCAAGCCCATCAAATTTCAGAGTGCTAGATTTCTTCATAATAGCTCACCTATATTTGTTCTATATTCTGCCCCATTTCCACAGTAGAAACAACATATTGTAAAATTCCAACACTGTGATCGAGTTGTCCATATGAAAGATCATTATTTCAATCTTCACCCATGAAAGCATTATGGTTTGTACACCCATTCTTCACACAGGTGCCTCAGAAAAAACGCCTCGTGCATGAACAAAGATTCATCTTGCATGGATCGCTTCTTGGAAATGGGAATCAACAACCAAGAATATGTTTAAGTCATGTCAGAACTTTCTCTAGAATATTGAACAATCTTGCATTTTATTTTTCACCATCATCTCACCTTTTACCTGACAGGGGGGAAATGGTGGTCATCTACAAGCTTAAAATCCACATCAAGTGAGCTTGAGCCACAATCTCTCATTCTAGATTCATAGTTGTAGTGAAATAAATAGTAGTTTAGGTGAGCTCGAGGCACAATCTCTCATTCCAGATTCAGACTTGTAGCCAGAGACATAGCAATTCAAGGGAGCCTGAGCCACAATCTATCATTCCAGATTCAGATTTATAGCCAGAGACACATATGCCCATGATAATTCCTTTTGTTGGTGGACTCCTTAAACCATCTATGTGAGTTTGATATTCTTCCTCTTCAAAAAATTCAGGACACTTCCTCTAGCAGAATACTTCCGCTTCTTGTCGGTTTTGGTAGAGTTCCAGGATATGCATCACTCATTCCAAAGTTGGTGGTAATCCTTAAACCAATGCAGGTTGCAAACCTCCATTCTTCTAGGTTGAAGGTCTCCCTCTTCAAAATATGAGGACCATTTTCTCTAGCAGAATACCTCAACTTCTTTCCATATTTGGAAGGGTTTCGAGAACTGCACTAAGCATTTCAGTGTTGGTGGTCATCCTTAAACCACCTCATTATGCCAAAATTTTAGAGATCTCATTCAACTTAAGTGCAGCCATGCATACTTTTACTTTTTTTTATTATAGCTCTCTTCTTGGACTCACACATACCCCTTCAGATTAAGGGGGGGAATTTTGGACACCTAATCCTCTATGGGTAGGTGTGGAAGGCGAACAATAAAAAAGGAGTCCAAGTGACCTTGAAATGTGGAATCCAAGAGTCACACCAATGTAATATAAATACACATATATGGTTAATAAAATGACATCGAATGCTTATCGTTATTTCCTTGTGTGTTTACCATGCAATGTTTAACAAAACTGAAACAAGACTCAAAGGGGTTCCTTTTTTGTTAGTTTATAGAGTCTAAAAAATAGATCAAATTGTTTTATTCGGTCAAAGTAACTTGTTACAACATAGTAAAAATCTACTAACAACTGTAATCCTTCTCAAAATACCACAATAAGGATTAAACATACTTGTTTCATAGTAAAAAATGAAGCATATCTAGGTCAAAATGTCAAAAATGAATAAAATAATGACAAAATGACCATAAATATCTAAAATGAATTTTCCTTTTTACCATTCCACATTTTACCTTCAACAATGAATATTTGGAGCCCTTTTTTCCTTGATATTCTATAGATGATTGCTACCAATTCAGGGAATCATTTCAAGTGTCTTCAGATCTAGGTAGGAGTTATGAACTTTTTGTATCTTTTCACCATTGAATTTTTTTGTTTGAATAAAAAATTTTCTATCTTTTTAGGCCCCTGGGGTTTATAAAAAAGTCCCTCGGACCAACACACCCCCTCTGTGTCGAAAAGGGAATTCTACCTAGGTAGTATAACACTGCATAGGTAGGTTTAATGCTCTGTATAAGCCTCCTTGGGTGCATTGGGCACATGTATCCAAATTTATTCTTAGTTTTACCTCAAGTTTTGTCATATTTTTTGCATGGAAAATAGTCTAATGAGTCCTTTTTTGATGTTTCAGATACCCATTATCACAAAATTTCGGTTATATTGAGAGAAAAAGAGCATGAACCACAAGAAATGGATGCCTCAAATGACCTTTCTACCATCCGGGAGCTAAGAAATTGTGGGTTGTTGAAATTATTCTAGCTTCCTTGTATGGGGCAACAAATGGAGTTATTAAAGTATCTTGTGCGTTCATGGGATGTTCAGGCACATGTGTTCAGGTTTTGGGAGAATCTACTCGAGATACAGGTAAATGATATTTACTTTCTGACGGGATTATTAATGTGAGGTACCCCTATCTCTTTTCTGTGTGGAAGAACTGGTGGTGAGACAGTGAAAAATTACATTCATACCTATTGCATACCTCGAGTTCTACCTACTAGGGACATAAATATTATCATCAAGAATGTGACCCAAATATCATTGAGAATTATATTTTTCATCATAGCAATATGGGAAAGAATTTCAACATTACATGCGAAAAACAGATCATACATGTAATACGGGGTAGAATGTCAAGCGTCTATAGTATTCAACTGGAGTGAGGGTGTATTGGTCAACCTGAAGGAATTATTTACTAAAGAAAAGGAGGGGAAGTTGAAAAAAATTGGCTATGGTGTCATATTGGTCTCTTTTCCCTTAGAGTAGGTACCCTTACTACAACCTCAACAGATTGTGATTAAGTCCTTCGATTCGAGGGTCCCACGGATGAGGAGGTGGATAAACCAAATGGCGAGACATGCAGGTCCATCAATGATAAAATTTTCACCCACCTTATTTGGTTTCCTTCACAGACAGTTCATCATTATCGATGTGTACCCTTACATGGGGATGGATTTACATGATGATCCCAAGCTCATGCTCCCTGAGGGTGAGAAATGGGATGCTATAGGTAAGTTACTTTGAAATTTTCATTTTATGAACTTTTAATTTTTTTTTGTGTTTTTTGAAGTTCTCAAGGCTAAAATATTTGATCTTTTTATGCATACATTAGAACTATTCCACCAGTGGGTGCTACATATCTCCATCACATAGAGACAACTGTGGGAGGAGGAAGTGAGACTAGTACAGGTCATTGTAGTAGGACAAGATGCACTACAAGATCTTTAGGTAGCGGAGATCGTATGACTCGTATCGGAGGTAGAGCACCACATGGACGGATTGAATCACATGATTTATCAGATCTTGGTTGATAAACTTCCACTGCGACTTCAGCGACATACCATTGGGGTACCTAGTCGTATTATTCAATTGCTACATAATATATCTCGTGGAGTGTCATTTTATCATGGGAACCATTTATTGTATACTTAGATGTTTTCATGTTGTTTTTTTTATATGGGTGATGTATCAATATGTGTCTCGTGGCACACATTTTGCACAACCAAAAATTACCTCACACACACACACAAATATATATTCAATGTTTCCTAGTTCCTATTCTGTTTTCAATGTAATGTGATGTGAATTCAAAGTTACCTACATTCGTTAAATTTTTTTATCTAAAACTAAATTAGCTATGGAATCTGGCAAACTGTTTAGATTTATAGAAATGTGTTCATATTGTAAGATGTAAAAATTTATTTGTAGAAGATGCACTCTCAAAAACACAAGAAGGGTGGTAGGATTCCTCACTGAGTAGATGTTTGCGAGTTGTAATACTAGGAGCCGGGAGTCGATCATGTTGACTATACAGTGAATACTATGTCAAATAGCAGTTGTAATACTACCATATACTCATTGATGTTGTTTGTATAGTGGTCAGTGTAAATACCTTGAATGCTCACTAGCTCACCATTTGGAGAAAAGATGGCCAACGTTGTGGAGGATAGGTTCCAAGTATTACTGATAAAAATAGTAACATAACCAATATACGGTTCGAGTGATGTTGACATATACAAACCAAAATAAATAAGAATCAATAGAAACCAGGGAAACTTTGAAAATCACAGTGCAAACATACTTAACACACTCATAGACAATATGTACATAGTGTGCTACATATAGGATCAAGCATTGTATTTTTTAGACACAACGCATTTCTAGGCTGCGATAGTGGAATTCCATCAAGATATAGTAACTAGTAAGACCCTTTAGCCAAGATACATTTGACAATATATGGGCCCAGCCACATAGGCTAGAAATTTCTTAGGCCTACCTTGTCAGCCTCCTAGTCATATAAAAGTACCAAATATCCTTTGGAGAAGACTCTAGGCTTGAAACTTTAGTAATACTGTACAATGATTCATCTTTTCTAAGCTTCGTTGGCCAAAGCGAAATCACGCTAGGTCTCGTCCAATCGAGTCAAGTGTAAAATATGCTCCTCTTCTATAGAGGTAGCAAGGAGAAGTTCAATAGCTAGTTTTAGCGATGAAATTTTGGTCTCAATGGGAAGGATTTCTTCGAGATCGTAAACCAATTGAAGTGGTGTGAACCTAGTAGAAATCCTTACTAAGGTTTGGTATTCCCAGAAGGAGACATATAAAATTAAATTCTAGTTCTATTTATGGACCCCTTTCATGGGTTGAAGCATAGTATTAAGAACTTTGTTGATAGATTCAACTTTTCTGTTAGATTGAGGATAATATGGAGTGGAATTTTTATGTGAAATTCCCAATTTCGTAGTTAATTTTCTCATCATATGATTCCAAAAATGCTTCTTGTGATTTGTGACTATCTCTTGTAAAACACCAAACATAGTGATAAGTGTGGTTCAAAAATAAGTATGTGGTTGTTTCGTCTGTGTTATTTAATGTAGTCATTGCTTCGACCCACATAATAAAGTAGTCAACATCAACATTGATATAACCGTGCCACTCGGTTGAATGATGGTTACATGTTTTAAAGTCGATAGCCCATTTTTCCAATGAACCAATGACGATAACGGGATGAAGTGGAGCAGGTGGAGCATGAACATTTTGATCATATATCTGGAAAGTGTGACACTTATGGATTTCAAGGATACAATCACAAACAATGGTAGGCAAACAATGGCCAACACGTAGTATCTTTTGCACGGTAGTGTAACCATATTAGTTTCTACCACATGCTCCTAAATGGAAATCATTGTAAAATTTCTTGGCCTCCTCAAGGGTGAGGCACCTTTGTAAAATCATATTGATACCACGATGGTAAATGGTGTTACCGATAATCAGATAATTTTGGGACTAGTACCAGATACATCACTGCTCAAAGCGAGAGGTATTACGTTAGAAATTTTGGGTCTGGAGATAAATTAGGAAATCTCCATACCACGGTTCAGATGATAATATCATAAACAATGACTTGTCGGGGATGGAATATCCAGATGTAGATTCGACATCAAGGGAGGGAAAACCACACATTAGTTTGAAAAAAAATAGGGTTTTCTTAAAATTGGATTTGTTGAATTCCATGTAAAACTCTTGGAGAATAACTATCCATTTTGATTACTTGTCCCCCAAAAATTGCCATCCCAGTATATATGTCATCGGGTTGTAATATAAAACAACCGTAGTTTTCCAAAGAAAGATATAATGGTGAAATCCCTGGACAACTTGAATGAATCTTAAAGAAAAATTTTGGACACGAGTATACCGGATCTCAGTATCATTGAGGTTCTAACTCAGATAGTAAACATGATGTAGATTCCCAAGTTTATCTTCTTGGACCAAAACCATAACTATAATAGATATGCAAACAATGAGATACAGGAAATATTCACAGTAATATTTAGGGGGATATAAAAGAGATGCCTAAACCAATACATCTTTCAAGGCATCAAATAATTTTTGTGCAACGTCATCCCAATTGAAGGGAATCCATTTTTTTCAGTGAGTGAGTAAATCATTTGATCAACTCAGTGTAATTAGGGATAGATCTCCTCAAGAAGATATATTTCCCTCATAGTATTTGTAACTGAAGGCTATAGGCTCAATCAACAATTGCGTGGACTTTGAGAGGATCAATATAAATTCCTTGCATGGAGATAAGTAAATTAAGGAGTCAATTAGAAAAAACATAGAACACACATTTGTGCGGGTTAAGTTGAATTTTATAATGGCTACAGTGGAGAAAAATTACCCGTAAATGCAGAGGGTGATCAACACGATGCTTGGAATGAGTAGGGAGATCGTCCAGATAGGGTTACATGATATGCTTAATATCATGAAAAGAATAATACATTGAAATTTGAAATGAAACCATTATGTTCTTAAGACTGAATGGGATATTTTTAGAAGCGAAAGTATCCAAGGGAAAAATAAATGTTTTTTTAGGTTGGTCCAACGAGAGAATTTTGATTTGATTGTAACCATACAATCCATCCATAAATGAATAGATCTCCTTACAACTGAAATTATCAAAAATATGGTCAATAAACCAGGTTGGATAGTTGTCTTTCAAACTAACTCGATTGAAATCCCCATAATTGATGCAAAATCAGATCTGCCATGTTTCTTCATGACAAGGACGACGTTGGAAACCCAATTGGTTAATGCAACTGGTTAGATAAAACCAGCCTAAACAAGCTTTTCAACTTCAATTTTTATCATAACAATCTTGTTAGGATGGACCAGACAAAAGAATTGTCAGAGATGTTTGGCATTAGGATACGTTTTAATTCGGTGCACCATGATGTTTGGGTAGATACTTGGCATTTATTCATACATACAGGAAAATACATCTCTAAACTTGTAAAAGAGGGCTCAATAAGTCTTGACTTCATATGAAAAAAATATGCTTCGATGTAAATATTTTCGACTATTCCAGATTTTATTGAAATATCGAGAAAAATGGTTTCTTCGATATTTGAGAGGTTATTTTTAGAGTCAATCTCATGAATGGAAATGAAATTCGTAGATGATTTAATTAAATTGGGTATGTAAAAACTAATGAGATGATATCCCGTGGAATCGATAAGGGAGGAATGACCATGATGCTCGTCCCATGGCGTGTCTTCTGACATCATGATATCCTTGATGCTTTTGTTGGTTGGGAGTATATGTAATAAATGATAAGAGGACATGACATAATTCATGGATCGATATACCCAATTGATAAAAGAAAAAGTATGGTCCACACAAGCCAACTAAATGGCTTCGTAATCTTTCTCAACAAGTCTTAGTGGTATCCGGTCACCTAAACTCTGGATGTTAGTTTCATCCAGCACAATCCATGGATGAACAAAAATCGTAGAGGATGATGTCATACTTATTTTACGGAAATATAAACCTACAGATAAGTATGATTTCCCTAAGTGGGTGGTTCACTTAGAACAACAGAAAGAAAGATATATGATATTTTCCTTAACGTGAATAGATAAAGGGAGAGAAACCTACTTGTAATTTGTTCATTTTCCCTCACCTCCCTTAATTTCTTTCATCGCTCTCAATCCAACTTAAATCACTCAACTGATACATGCCATCGTAAAAGGAATAAAAAAAAAAAACATAAAGGCAATATGATCTATTCAAATTAAATAAATTAAATCCATTAAACTCATTAATACACATATAACATCATTGACACATGCATTAGGAAAGGAACAAATGTCTTTATTATGAAGTAGAAGGAAGAGTACAATGAGTTGATCGATGCACTGTCACTCATCCAGCTTGAGTCCCATCCTCATCGCATCCATGATCCACAATCCAGCAGCATCATAGTACATGCACAACACCTTTAAGAGTTGATATCTCACCAACATAACTCTACTTAACACAAATTATTGCTCTCTTGTGCACTATGTCCAATTCTCTATTTATAAGTAGATGAAGGTAGTTTGAAATAAATGAATCATCGAATGGATTTCCTAAAAATGGATGAAGAGGTTTCATTGTTCATGGGAATAGGAGGATAATGGTTTTAATGAATTCATGGGTTCCAAATTCAAGGCTATCAGATGAGGTGAGAGTTGGAAAAACTTCTATAAGTCACTCGAAGTCAGGGAGATTTCCCGTGTAATATTCCAAAATGGAAAAAACAGGAATATAGAACACATGCACAATTCCAACTATGATATAATAAGAATTAAACATGTAGAACAGGAAAATGCTAGAATACATCAAGACATCAAAAATATGAGCAGAAAAAGCTGATACATATTACTATAATCACAACAAATCAATGTACACAACACTCCAAAAAGAATGCATTGAAGCCACATGATGGTTGTAATACACTACCGAAACCTAGCACTAGAAATTATAAACTATGGTTGCTGCTCGAAACTATGGCTGATGTGAATAATATGTATGTGTGAGAGGTTTTTGGAGTGCTTAGCATGATCTAGTATTTTTACCATGGATTCTACTCGCAAAACCAAGAAAAACCCAGAAATGGTTTGGCCAGATTTTGAGTTTGAAATTTTGACCCTTTTTGGGCTACACACTACACCCCTGCTCCAATGTTTTATGAATGCCCAACTCTATATTTTTCTCCCTAGGATGTCTATAATGGACTCCATATTTGTAGCTAAATTCCTCTCCTCATCAATGAGTCCCCAAGTGGCAACCATCTATTGTCTATGAGCCTCTTCACTGAATGAGATATGTGAAGTGTAGTGGTTCATTCCCCAAGTGGAAAGTCCCAAGTTATAAAATATCTCTCCAACCCATGCTACGTGGAGTAGGTTTTGTCTCTCCATGATCCAATCCTTGGCACCGGTGGCATTTCTTTCTCTAATAATCATCTCAACATTGTGCAAAGTAGGAAATAGAGACATATGGATTGACATGTGAAATGTCGAACCATACTCTCCCAATAGTAGCCACTGTAACAATGCCCTTTGCTCCCTCACCAACTCATCAGCATAAAAAATATGGTGTCCATACTCTCCTAATAGAATCCAATGCAACAAGGCTTCCTATTTCCATCCCACATCATCATTATGCAAGGTATGGGAGAATTTCAATCAATATTCTCCCAAGAGTAACCAGAGCAACAATGACTCTTGTTGGCACCCCACATCATCATAATGAAAATCATGAAGCAATGAGATACTGATTGACATGTAGAATATCACACTAGACTCTCCTAATAGAAACCAACATAGCCAGGTTTATTTCTTCTACATCATATGAGTATCATGCAAAGTCCCAAACAACAACATACACATTGACATGTGATATGTCATGTGATGGCCAAACTCTCTCAAAATTAACCAGCACAACCATGCCTCCACCTACTGCATATCATCAATAGGGTACAAGGTAGGAAATAATGATATACCAATGGTCATGTTATCACTCTATAATTTATAATATTGGCAATACCATACTATAAAGCACAACATGAAAACCGCTTGAAGCCTAGGATCTAGCCCTCCTAGACTTAGAGATGGATCTCTGTATTAGATTTAGATTTGTTTAAGTTTACTAATGTTAGGCTAGTTAAATTGATTGTAAGAGTTGGTTTTTTTGGTTTTTCTTGGTTGGATAAAGGGGTATTTCCTAAAAAGTTTCCATTGGGCTATGGAGTCAAAGTAGGTTGGGTGTACACATCAAATCCCAGAGCGACTGCAAGGCAAGCTAATTGCCAATATGGGTGTTTATAGATGAGTGTAATTATGGGGTGGAGAAAGTGCTTTCAGTAATGACTCAAGAGAAATTAAGAATTCTTAAATCATACATCAAAATAAAACATTGAAATTGCAATGACAGTCAGAATTAAGGTACTCTAAAACAACAAATATTAATCTAACCTTCCTTCTTTACAATGGAATTATAAATGGACAGACGAAGATATTATAGTGAGAAAAACATTAAAAATGAATGAGGGAAAAACATCATCAGGACACACAACACATGAATCTCGCGGAACAATCTCTTTATTGATGCTCCAGCTTGAAAATGAGAATAATTGCAATGAAAAGTGTTTACAAAAGCAGGGTCCAACCGTTGTTATAGAATAGAAACTTGCATTTAAACTATTTGCACCAACTTGCCATTATTGGAAGGGAAATCAGTTCATTTACAAATAGGGGTAACTGGAAAATGGGTTTTCACGTCTCAAGCACGAACACATGTGACTATTTCTATACAGATGTCCGAAGTAGAAGTGGAAGTGTCTTTTCATTGGAATGACCCCCGGACAGTTGCCCGATGTACTCATGGAGCCTTTATGTTATGTTGTGGCCATTTGCTATGCTAGAAGATTTGATACATTGGATGCACTGTTACTGACAATCTACTGAGCTGATAGCTTCGTCACTGAGCTAAGTTTCCATCCTTCCTAGAGCCTGCATAGATTTGCCCAACTTTCTGGAGTTCTGATCTTCGTCCTATTTAGCTTCCTGTAGACTTCGTCGGTCTCTGTGTACTCCATGAATGTTGGTTTCTACTGAAAAATTTGCTTCACCTCGTGTTGTATGAAGACATCGTTGCTGATGGTCTCATAAAATGCTTTCCCGATCATGGTGTTCTTCAGATTTGCAAATTTGGTTTTATATTTGAATATATCTGTGAAATTCTTTACGTAATCCATCATGGACATCCGTTTATCATTGATGAAAAACAAGGATGGTAAGCCTGTATTGTATAGTGGCTCGATCCTGTTAAAAAACATACTCACCCCAACCTCCAGTTGATGGCATATTTCTTCTAGTTGTGTCACCAAACTCTTCTTATTCAACACCCTTTTAGCTTCAAGAACAAAGGTTATTCTATCAGCCACTTCCAGTTTCTCCAATTCATGCCTTCTCTTGGAATTCAGGAATTTGATGATGTTTTTGGAAGTTTGGGGCTTATCTCCATGTTCCTCATTTGTTTTTTCGATGGACACCTTCACTAGGTCAATCAGATCCCTTTTCTAAAAAATTATCTGAATTGAGGGCCATATATCATTTACAGACTCAATTATATCCAACCATATGATTTTCATGACTCTTCCCATGATGTTGCCAACGGAGGACTCCTGAAGGGACTTCTGCAAAATTTTATTTCGCCTTTTTCAAATATGCAATTCTATCGCATGTGCATTGTCATTTCCTTTGAGTTTCTCCAATAGATCATTGAGTCGATTCCACAACCTTTTGATCTCTGCTGACTGTAGAGACATGTTTTCCATTGCCTTGGCTAGTTGTTCAGTACTTTCCCATCGTGCTCCTATGGATTACTTTTGTAGGAACTTCTTATAGGGGAATCATGACCTTAAATGCTTCTTTTTTTGTCCCCTCCACTGCATCCCTTACTACTTTTTTTCTTTCTTTGTTCATCTTGACCAGCTCATCCTCCATCTTCTTGATCTTCTCCACTTGTTCCACAACTAATTGCAACATATACTCTTTATATGCCTCTATTGCTTCTATCTCCTTGGCCATATGGTCTTTTGTTACTGGCATCTTAAGTTCCCTCCTCAAAGCAGCGATGTCTGCGTTCTTCTTCCTCACAAGGATTTTTTCCACTGTTATGTCTGATGGATTGTACCCGAACTGCATCATTGATTCCTCCAGAGATTTTATCTTAGAATATTTGGCCATGGCAGAGATCTTTTCGAACTCTAATTGTGAGTGTGTGTTGGACAAGGTCACCTATATTTTTAAGATAATCATGGCTATGCTATTTAAGGTGGAGGAGAGCATTTCCCCAGTCTACTTGTGCATCTCCATTTTGTCTATTGGGTGGATTTTGTTTGCATTAAACTCAAATGATGTCTTCTTCTTGTCCACTACAGCTTTGGGCTGAGGAACGTTTGCTTCCAAGAATCCCATCCTGATTCTTCCCTTCTCATAGTCAAAGGATGATAGGAGTATACTATGGGAGCTACATGTTTGTTTCCAAAATTGATTGTAGGTGCGCATCTTGAGAAACTCATGCCTTCTCTTGATCTACCTTAATGTGCCATAGATGTCTTCCTCCTCTTATTTGGCAGTGGAGGTAGGTGTAGGAGTTTGCACATTCAACTGTTGGAATGTCATTGTGGTAGAGGAAGTGGAGAATATTGGGTGGCCACTTGTTGAAGATGAACTTCGTGAATTCTCAATCGTGATGGTAGTTTTCTATTTTTTCTCATTTCCTTGGTCAAGGCCCATGTTGATCCTCACTCTCTTCCTATATCTCATTTTGAATTCCTTAGTGGGGGAATCAATCTCCATGTATGTTTGATCCTCCTGGGTTCTCTTGCTTCCTATTTTCTTTTCAGGATCCTTTCCTTTGTATTCTTTAACTCCTTTTGTCTCCCTCTCTTGTGGAGCTAGTGTCTCGATCCCTAAAGTAGAGATGACCTGTTCTTCAGCCTCCTAGAGTGTGTGTGCCACCCATTCTTCTTGATTCATGTACTTATTTATATCCAGTCTGTGGGTATGGATGTAGGGATTGGACTTGTGTTCTGCCCTCTTCTTGGACATCGTCCCCATTGTATCATAAGACAAGGTGAAACTGGGTGTGAATCTCATCTATTTGATTATTCTATGTGCCTCACCCCCTGCTGACCTGTTGTTGCAGATGAATGGGCCTATTTGGGATTCGATCCTGAATTTTTATTTCTTCCTGGTTGAAAAAAATTCAACTCGTCAGCATCTATCATTTTCCTTATGTATTCAAAGGAAAAGATCCTAATGGAGAGGTATTTTGGTAGCTTATAGGGAGCCAATTCACTGCCATAAACCCTGATCTCTGTGTAGTTCTAGTAGAGATACTAGTTTTTTTTCCTGATCTGATCTGTCAGCTGCATCAATTTCTTGATTTCTTCACTGACCCTAGGCTCTGTGGTGCTATTAAGTGCACTGATTTCTAGATGAAAAAATAGATCCAAAAATTCCTTGTATGAATAGTCTTCTAGCTCCTTTCTGAATAGAGTCTTCACCTTTGTCATGTCGAATTCGGACTTGCTGGATTGAAAATAAGTGAACATGTGCACCAACACAGATGTGTATTTGAATACCCCTTCTTCTTGAAAATTCACAAACTGATCATCGATTGCATCAACAAGGAACTGAGCATAGTTGAACATAACAATGGGTTGGGCTTCTACAGAGAGGATGGACAAGAAACCAATTATGGATTCATCTATCCACTGATCATTATGATAACCTAACAAATATGACATGATACTGAAAATATCTTGGGTCCTTTCTAGGAAGGAGTATGATGGATATGGGGGAAAAGTAGCAAATATTGGGGCATGGCGAGTCATCCAAATCTCCAAGGTTTTGGTATTGCTGGTAGAATATAACTCTCAGTATAATCCTATAAGGACTTCATATGAAAAAGGGTTAGTGTTCTCAACAATGAGGGCCTGCAACATTTCCTAGATGGATGGGGCATTTATGTGAAACAAAATTTCTCCTGGAGAGTTCACTATGGCCCAATGCTTAATGTCATAGCAAGACTAACATCTCCTAATTAGCTCAGGGTAGCTATGGGTCCTAGGGAAGATGTAGTATGAGAGCTTGGTCTTCCACAAGCTGATGCCATCTGCTTCGTCAAGGAGCTTATTCTCGAGCCCACAGTAGACATCGAACATGTTAAGGTCTAACTCCGTTTCATGTATTTTTTAATCACTATCAACTAGGGGAATATGGTCTAAGTCTACTTGGGGGGATACCATGGGATTGAATGACTACTGATCTGCCTTGGGAGGCATGACTTGTTTCCCATTTTACTCTCTAATTCACCTACAATGGATAATGGGCTGTAAGAGGATGGGAATAAAGAGAGGAGAAAATGTATGAAATCATACTGGGGAATGGTTTAAGACCGAAGGGGATCGGGATAAGAACTCAATTACCTGAACGAATATTGTAATCAGGCTTGCAGAGCACTGATGTTCATTATTTGATGTGCATTTCACCATTCTACCACAAGATAAAGTGATGATATCCTTTGCAGAAGTTTGTAAGCGTCATAGCCCATGGAAACTCAATATAAACTACAAGGTGAACATTGGCGCTGTGGTGAAATCAGGATTTAACAGGTGGCTATAGGATAACCATTGAATTGGCATGGGTCCATTAGATAACGACCTGACCATTCATGGTGAAATATCACATTTGGAAGGAGTGGATGTGACATGGTGAAATGGATACGTGATGGAGGATGTGGCGCGGTAGAAATGGTAACAGTCATGGGTGACAACAGTTTAGGGAATATAGAAACTGAATTTCGAAGGGGGGATCCGACGGTAAGTGGTTCTGGGAAAGGGGCATGCGAAATAACATGAGTGGGACACATGGAGGGGGATGCAATAATGGATGTCACCCATTTCGGACCCCCCCCCCCCCCTCCCCCTCGCCTTCTTTGTTAATGCCTTTAAGCTTAAGGGGGGCCGAAATGAATTAATGGTCATTGATGGTGAGGCGAGGGGTGAAGATGGAGGGAAACGAGGGGGATGTTTAGTGGTGATGTGACTGGGTGGCGTGACTGTTAGTATGAATCTTTCGTCGTAAAAGATAACTTCAGCTATGCATAACAAATAGCCCTAACATCGAATATGGCTGCAAAATATCTTTAAGTCTTCTGCACAAATTCAAATCTAAGCACAAAAAGACATTAAGTAGATAAAATATAATATGGCTCCATGCATCCAATAGACAAGACAAGAACAAAGTGTTTAAAAGAATGATTTGTACTATATTAAAGAATGGGGCACCTGAGAGGAAAAAAATAAAGGTGTTTTCTAGTTCTCCTCAGTGGGATGGATTCTTGGAAGTCCTCAGTGTTTTAGATCTAAAATTCCTCTCTCTTATTGGTGTAGAAAAGAAAACATGGAACTCAATGGGAGTTCATAAAGCAAAATGGAAAATGTGAGCAAGAGTAGATCCAGAGTGATCTAATGCAATGAAGGTGACTAATGAATGGGGAAAACCCCCCTATTTATAACAAAATATTGGGGCGGTCTAGAACTCGGTGCATGAATAAAATATTATTAATCAAATTCTAGAAGCACCCTTTAGGAATATTTTATTATATTTGTTGGAGGGAAAAGGGTTCTTGACTTGGGTCAATTCCTTTATTTATAAATAATAAATAAATAAATGGTTTATTTAATTATTTATGGATGATTTAGTCAAATTTAACTAAGAATATTATTTAAATAATGATTTAAATAACTTATTCTTAGGGAATAATTAAATAAATAAGGATTTATTTAATTAAGTTCCTTATTTTGGGTTAAATATGACCAGGAAATATAAAGAAATGAGTTATTTTATATGGTGAAAGCAATTTTACTTAGGGTAAAATTGGTCTTACATGGTGTACTTGGGTTCATATAATAATAATAGGTTAGATGAAAAAAAAATGGTTTAACAGATTGCCCCCCAACGTACAAGTTTTAGGATCAAATCATATGACCGAACTACGTTGTAAGAACTCAATCACTAGATATCGAGAGGGAAGTGAGAGAGAGAAAGGTAAGGTTGTCTGATGTGCGAAAGGACTAGACCCTGAGGAGATGAGACTTACAGGTGCAACAAGTCTATAGTTTATGAGGTGGTTCCTGTGCTAAAGGCGGCGGGGGAGGCATACCTATGCCCGCCGAGACAAAGTACAAAGAATAAGGTGCCCTGAAAACCACGGAATGCAATAATGAAGCATGTCCTGGCCAAAAGATGAGCCAGATAAATCATAGGATGAATCCCACATACATGTGATGCCGGGAATAATCGTCAGGACTTATACAGTAATATGGTAGTACATGAGATACAAATATACCCAAATTCCCCCTACACACGGGGAAGGGGTCTCAAAATCTCACAGAGACATGTGAATCGAAAATGGCACTACAAGTGGTTGAAGCCGATATCATCAAATGAAAAGAGCTGCATCAAGGGCGAGAATGAAGTCATCCGGGCATGTGGGGGGGTACCTGCAGGGCCACCCCCTCATGAGGGTTGATACATCTCACACATGCCCGGGAATCACCAATAGTTGTTGCGGCATCACTGGACCACCAAGTATATGTATCACAAACATGCTGAAAAGAGGTTGGATCCAAGGTACCTAGACGATGACTAATGATGATGTTGAAATGATGAAAGGTCCAAAGGGGACCCGAAAAACATGAGTATGAAATGGGATGTCATGACGGAAATCGACACAGACAAGAATAAAGATGGAGGCTAAGTGGTGCCCTAAGGAAAAGTGTTGTAAGTGAGGAAATCCGATTTGAAAAAGGAGGAAAGGAAGACTTCGTGGACAACATGTGTCCTGGTGAAGTAGTGACTGATGAAAACAAACATATGCTGGCTAGCTACAAGAAAGTAAAACATGCATTTCGGGCGGGAAATGCTAAGGGTAATACCTCTTGAGATAGAGTGCATTGCGAGGATTAGGAAGGGGGTGGCCTTCAAAGTCCTCTAAAAGATATGCCCCCTTTCCAAGACTTTTACTGATGATGTAAGGACCTAGCCATAATGACTGAAACTTCCCATGAACGAGATTATCGTGGGCCTGGTCATATACTAGAACAGGGTCACCTTCATGAAAGGTGTGAGGATTCACTTTTTGGTCATACTGAGCTTTGGTGTGCTTGGCCGCTTCAAGAGTTTGTAATGCAACACGACGGTCTTCAGAAGCGTGCTCAAGCATGATAAGTCGTTGTTCTAGAG
The DNA here is from genome assembly GCA_034641835.2 of Pinus albicaulis. Taxonomy (NCBI): domain Eukaryota; kingdom Viridiplantae; phylum Streptophyta; class Pinopsida; order Pinales; family Pinaceae; genus Pinus; species Pinus albicaulis. The sequence goes on along the minus strand of CM076581.1, from coordinate 1,274,900,407 downwards.
GTTGGGTATCAGAGAGAAGTTCGACGGCCAAACGAAGGGAAGGGATTTCACATTCGATTGGTAAGACTGCCTCCTCGCCAAAGACAAGGTGGAAAGGAATGAAACTGATGGCAGTTTTAACAGAAGTACGATAAGCCCAAAAAGCAGAGAAGAGCATGAGATGCCAATTGGTTTTGTGTTTATTCACCGTTCATTGAAGCATGGTCTTAAGAATTTTGTTGACCGCTTCAACTTGGCCATTACCTTGGGGGTAATAGGAAGATGAATATTGGTGTTCAAAACCAAATAAGGCGGAGAGCTCATGCCAAATCCGATCTTCAAAATGTCGGCCATGGTCCGAGACTAACTATTTTGGAACTCTGAATCGAGCAATGACATGGTTAAAGAAAAAGAGGGCTGCAGTGGATGTCGCATTTTTGAACGTAGGCATAGCTTCGACCCATTTAGTGAAGTAGTCAACCACCACGATGACATATTTGTGCTTACCAGCAGATGTAGGTCGACATTCCATAAAGTCGATGGACCATTAAAAAAAAGGACCAGCTGTGACGACATGATGGAGAGGAGAGGGAGGAGTTCGCGCCTTGGGGGCGAAATGTTGGCAATTGGAATAGTGTTTGACTGCTTCAATGCAATCACTGAAGAGAGAAGGCCAAAAATACCCAGCACGCATGATTTTTTGGGTGGTGGCGAGGCCGGAGAGGTGGCCACCACAAGTGCCACTATGACAGGCATTTAGGACTTGCTCGGCTTCAGCGTGGGTGAGGCAACGACGAAGGACAATATCTATGCCACGACGATAAAGGTCATCGTTGATTAGAAGATAGCGAGAGGCTTGGTGTTGGATACATCATCAAGCATCACAATCAAGGTGAAGGGCGAACTTTTAGGTTCGCAGGTAAGTAAGGATGTCACCGTACCAAGGATCGTCAGTGGTGATGGCAAACAAATGTTCATCAGGAAGAGTGTCATTAATTGGAGTATCTTGCATCTGGGTAGGAAAATCATAAATGATTTCAGCTAGGACTAAACCTTTCTTACTTTTTGGGGAGACAAATTCAAGGTCAAATTCTTGGAGAATAATGACCCAACGAGCGTACTTTCCATTGAGGATGTGGAGACTAAATAGGAAAGCCATGGGGTTGGAATCAGTCACAACCTTGGTGGAATGCATGAGGATATAATGACACAATTTGTGGATCGAGAACACGACAACTAGTACTAATTTTTCTTCATGCGAGTAGGACACAGGTGGACTGGCAAGGTTCTTACTGACATTATAGATCACATGTTTGACACTGTTATCATCCTCCTGGATAAGGACACCAGCAACAGAATATGTGGAAGCGGAGATGTATAGAATGAAATCTCGGTCAAAGTTAGGGGGTCGGATCAAGGGAGCGGATGTGAGAGCATGCTTGAGGGAATCAAAAGACTCTTGAGCATATGTATCCCAGAAAAAAGGGGTGTGAGATCGAAGAAGTCTAAGGAAGCCATGTGCGGTAGTGGCGTAGTCAGGAACGAATCGGCGAAGAAAATTAGCTTTGCCTTGGAGACTTTGTAGCTGGCATAAGGTACGAGGCAGAGGAAGTTCAATAATGGCTTGAACCTTCAAAGGGTCGAGAGTTATCCCATCTTTAGACATTATGAAGTTGAGGAGACGACCGGCGGGAACACAGAAGACACATTTCAAAGGGTTAAGGCGAATGTTATACTTGCGGCATCGGAGAAAAATGGTACGCAGGTCATGAAGGTGTTGCGCCCGATGTTTAGAACGTGCGGTAAGGTTGTCTAAATAGGCAAGGATAATATGGGCTAATTCATGGAAGCAATAAGACATGGCTCGTTGAAAGGTGGCGCCGGCATTTTTAAGGCCAAACGGCATGACACGGTATGCGAAAGTGCCCCACGGACTAATGAACGCAGTTTTAAGTTGATCAGCATGACGGATAACAATTTGGTTGTATCCGGAGAAGCCATCCATAAAGGAGAGAATCTCGTGCCCCGCACACTCATCGATGATTTGGTTAATAAATGGTGTGGGGAAGTTGTCTTTGGGACAAGCTTTGTTCAAATCTCGAAAGTCGGTGCAAACACGAATGGTGCCTTGTTTTTTGAGGATGGGAACTGGGTTAGACACCCAAGTGGTATATTCAATGGCGTAAATGAAACCAGCCTGCCGGAGCTTGTCGATTCAGCTTTGATGACTTCACATCTAGAAGGATGGATGGGTCGCAACTTTTGACGAAGTGGGATGGCATCAGGCCATGTGTCGATGTGATGTTCGACAATGGCAGGATCGAGTCCGGGCATTTCTGAGTATGACCAGGTGAAAACATCACGGAATTCTTTGAAGAGTTTCGTGTAGGCTTCAATTTCTTCCGGAGTGCATTGGGCGCCCATGGTGATATGTTCTTCAATACCTGGCTTGACAGAAATGTTGATTTTGATGGTGGGAGAGATATTAGCCATATTTCCTTCTTCGAAAGCATTAGGTGTAGGGATGGGGTTTTTGAACCAACCAACTTTATCAGGAATGAAGTCTTTGGATTCGAGGGCATATTGGTCATGGGATTGATGTGGGAGGAAACATGCACGATGGTGCATATCATCCCAGGGAAAATTAGGGTTGGTCATGGCTTCCATGATGTCTTCATCGTACTGGAATATGGGAAGAGAGGATGGGAGAGGTTGACCTGAGGATGTAGAGGGATGAGACTCTTGATTGTGATGGGAAGGGCTCACACGTACGATGTTATGTGAGGTGAGAGAGTGAGTAGTTGAATGATCAGGCGAAGCATCAGGGCAAGGTACTAAGGGGTTGGTATCCAAGAATCGTGGTGATGAGGAAAGGTAGGAAATGGTAGCTGAAGTTTCGGTCATTTTGGTATCAGGAGGAGGAATGGTAATCGTGTTAGGCAGGTGGTCCTGTGTGAGGGAAGAAGGATTATGGGCAAGGGCGGCTTCAAATTGGCGGTATGTGGCTAAAGAGGCACGATACTCGTCAAGGCGGGGGAAAAGGTGGGTATAGTGGCCATGGAAATTGCACAAAGAACAAGGGTGATTGGTGCGCAAATTATTAAGTTTAGGGGTAGAATCCGGTATGGTGACATGGACTTCTGGGATGTCCAATGCTAGAAACGTTTCATTAACCATGGTCTTGAGAGGTGTTAATTCAGGGAAGGTATGAGTGGCATGACCAACAACATCACATAGAGCACACTGGATGGGATGCTTGGGAGGCCGAGGAAGGGCAGGGTTGGGCGGGGTAGGTTTGTCCTTTGATGCCCCCCTGCAAGCTTTGCCATTTTTTCTCGAAGTGGTTGTAACAGGAGGCGATGTTTGTTGGGGTGACTGAGGTACCAACGTAGCAAGAGAATTCATAGGGATTGGTCGAACCGGGGTCAAAGTAATATATGGTTTAGGTCGACCGGGCGGAGTGGTGGCTGAAGGGTCAAGATACCAGACGGGTATACCCAAGGTCAAGTTGGGGAGGGATAGAGTGGCCAAGGTAGGGACCAAATAAGCTCTAGGAGGGGGAGAGAGGAAAGGGATCTGACCAGCATGGAAATGGCTAGGAGGAATGGTGCCCAAGGGGTTGATTTCAAGTGAAATCGACCCATGAGGAGTGGCGGTAGAAGAAGATTCCAAAGGAAGAAGGGTGGCTAACGGGAGCGAAGGGCTAGGAGCTGGTTGAGGTTGAGGTTGTTGACTAGCCAAAGTGGGCTCTGTAAGGTTAGCCCAAGATGATTGCATCATGCAAATGTTTTCCAAGCTAGGATCAGAGATGGGAGGGGAGTCGAAAAAGGTGCCAAGCAAGGAGGAGTCTTTGTAGACGTCGGGGGAAACACTGGTCAAAGAATCAACAGTTTGCTTGTTGGTGACAGTAGATATGGTGGACTCAGGGGAGGTCTGAGATTTTGGTTCATGGTAAATTAACTAGTCAATGGTGACAATCTTTCCATGATGAGGGAAAAACATCTTGCGGTGGACTGCGGGCGGGATGGATGACATGGAATAGGTGTAACTACGTCCCAAAATGATGTTGTAGTCAAGACAAGCATCGATAACTTCAACGTTGACACAAACAGTCTTGCCAGCAAGGGTGATAGGACAGTTACGAAAAAGGCCAATGGGCAGGGAGGCATGGCCATCCCACGCGCGAAGGATGATGGTTGAAGGGGCTAGCTCAAGAGATGCGAGTTGTTTCCAAACCAAAGTGGACATTACGTAGGTATATGCCCCCTCATCAATAATACACCGAGCAACGTTGGTGTTTCAGATTTTGACTGGGATTTGGAAAGCAACTGAAGGAGGAAGAGGGGGATGTTCTGACTGACGGCCGTCGAAAACAATCAATTGGTCATCAGCAGGATCTACAGCACCCACGGAAGATAGTAGAGCCTTCTTTTGAGAAGGACATGACCAGAGGAGCTCCAGTGTGGAAATGGAAACAGGAGATTGGGCCATCTCATCTACTATGTTGTATGAATGGGCAGCCTGACCAGAGGCAGCATTTCGGCGTAATGGTCCTTTAGGAGGCTTGGGATGAACCTCGGCTTTGGGCGGCAGGAGTTGTAAGGGACCATTGGGTGTCGATAGAGGCTCTGTAGGACCTAACGATGGAGACTCAGAGACAGATGGAACGGGAGGTGTGGAATATGGACGGGACCGAGTTTGAAGGTTGAGGTCGATGGTGAGAGGTGGGTCAGAGGCCATCATGAGAATCTGGTAATCAGAGGAACCAGAAGAGGAAGGTTGAGTGGTTACTGGGGGATGAGGGGGTTGAGTGGCCACAAATCCTTATTGAGGGAAAGGATTGGTAAACACAGTGGGTTGAGAAGTAGTTGGGGAGGAAGGGGAGGAGTGTTGTCCCTGCACGGTGGCATGAGAATCCCACATCTTCCGCATTTGTGGTAATAAGGGACAATCATGAGTGTAGTGACCATAGACACCGCAACACGAACAGGGCTTATTGGTGCGAAGTGGCCTGTTCAGCTTGGGCTGGGAACCCTGTGGCGGGTTGGCAGTATGAGGATCAATACTTGAAGGATTGGGTCCACGATTACCAGAAGCAGATTGATTGCTTTTTCTCCTTCTTTGAGAAGGAGGAAAATTAGTTGCCCCCTGCTATGCAAATACTTGCCCTGGAGGGGGTAGTAAGTGCAGTTGCAGGGGTGGAAAAGGCAAGGGAGTGGGAGGTCCAAATGCTGGAGTAGCTAGGACACCAGGTTGCAGATATGGAGAAGGGGTAGGGTGGGCAGCAGTAAAGTAAGAAGGAGGGTGGGAAAAAGGAGGAGGCATGCCGTATCCTGAATACATGCTACCTGGAGGGGAAAAGGTGCCTGAGGGGCTGGTCCCTGGAGGGAAACCATGTCCTGGAAGAGGTTGGGCAGAGGTATGTGATAGGGCTCCAACGATACTATCGGCAGAGTGAGATGCCCCCGAGGCATTAGGGCCATCAGGTTTGGCAAGGTCAGGGAGGACTGTATAAACATAACCAGGCTGGGCATAGATAAGGTCATACTTCAAGGCTATTTGGAGGGTGAATTCTTCAGTTTGGGGAAAATGGGATGCGGCATCTTTAGCAATGGGACGTAAGAGAGAGCGAAGGAACCAGTCCATGTAAACCCGATCTTCAAAGGGGGGAGCACATCACAAGCTCTGTTGTCGCCGCCATTCCTGGACATGAGCAGAAAGGCAGGTCAAAGAGGATTGATGGAAAGAAGTTAAAAGCTCGGTACCAGTGTCGTATCGGAGGGGGAGCTGGAAATAAGATAAAAAGGCTTGGACAATGGTTGCAAAAGTGGTATGGGAGGAGGTGGCCTGTTCAACATACCATTTAGAAGCATCGCCTATAAGCTTGCGTTCGAACAATCTAAGATGAATGGAGTCGTCGATAATGGAATTGGAGGAACACCACATATGGAAGGATCAGATATGGTTGGAGGGATTCTCACTAGCAAGGCCTTCGAACTTGGGAATGTCGGAGGGGAGCTTGGTTGGCATAGCATGCCAACTAACATCGTGGCGGATAAGATCATTAATCAGCTGATTGAAGTCGGGGAGACTAAGGCCATCCATATAAGGGAGTAATGGGGCAGTCAAGGTAGGTCTCGAGGTGGTTCCACTGGAAACAGACCCAACAATAGTACTGGGGTTACTGCTGGTCGTAGGCCCTAAAGTAGACATGGTGAAAGTGACAGGGGGAGAACCAAGAGTAGGGGGAGAACCCGAACAATCAGAGGAAGAGTCAGAGCATGGACTCGGGGAAAAACTTACTTGATGACGATGGGAAGGAGGAAGTCGACCAAGTGGAAACTGAGGATGAAGGCCAAGAAGTCTCCGGGAGAGGCACCTTGGGGGCGCAATGATGACATGAAGAAGAGAAACCGATAAGGGCAGAGGGGGACAAAATCAAGTGAGGTCAAGGGCAGAGAGGTGCAGTGATAATTGATTTTAAATTCTTTGCCAAGCGGTGTTAACCAGACAATTCTTCACTTAGGGTCAGTGTGTGGCGTGCGTTAATTTTAATTTCTTAAACCCAGACGTTTTGACAGTAAAAGAAAAAGTGTGCTGCGTAATGGAAAAGAAATCTGCAGTAAATAAGACTGAAAGAACAAAAAATTAACAACTAACGATGCATCAATCTAACCCAAAAAGGCGGGTCTCTCAAAACTAGTCTACAAGAGGGAAAAAACTAGGGAAAGCACGCTAAAAAGATGCCAATAGATCTAAGGTCCGGAGGGACTGGGATCTAAAGGGTAAATCTGCTGAAAAATGGTGCAGAGAACAACAAAGAGGCAGAGGCAAGGTTGCTGCTAAAAAGGAGGAGATCAGCTAAAGATAGAAGAGACAAGGCGGTGGCCTTAGAAATGAACCCAAACAAAAAGATATGAGGTGGTTTTGAGAGGGAGAAGAGCTGATCTAAAGGGATCTAAGAAGGAGGTATTAGATCGGAGAAAAAGAGGGCTGAAACTATGGAAATTCAGACTTCTGAAACAGTAAAGACTCGTCCACAAAAAGTGGAGGGTACTAGAGCCCTAAGGGGAAATATTCCCTCTTAGTTGAGTGAATTAGATCAGAAATAGGTCCAAACGGGCAGAGATAGAGGCTGGAAAAACCTGACAGAAGCTTCAGACAAACCCAGAAAAAGTGCTGAAAATTTTGCAGAAAAAGTACAGGTCAAAGGTTCTGACTTGTTTTCAGTCCAGGTCGCGGGTTTAGGGTAGAAAAGTGCATCCTGAGGCTCAGGTCGCACTTTTTGGGCTGATAAGTGCGACCTACAAATCTGGCTCTCTCGGCGACAGATTTCAGAAAAAATTGTCGTCTCAGCTGTGGCTGATGTCTGTCACCTGTAGAATAAGGCTAGAAACACACAAAAGTTACAAATTTGACTGTTTAAGGGTTTTAGGGGTGAAAATCACCATAAAAATAAGAAAAAAAAATGGAAGAGAAACCCTAGGGTCCGAAACAGATGGATATGCAGGAATAGATAAAACGACAGAGGTTGCAAAAGAAAACCCGTGTGGAGTCGCCAATTGTTAGTATGAATCTTTCGTCATAAAAGATCACTTTAGCTATGCATAACAAATAGCCCTAACATCGATTATGGCTACAAAATATCTTTAAGTCTGCTACACAAATTCAAATCTAAGCACAAAAAGACATTAAGCAGATAAAATATAATATGGCTCCATGCATCCAATAGACAAGACAAGAACAAAGTGTTTAAAAGAATGATTTGTATTATATTAAAGAATGGGGCACCTGAGAGGAAAACAAGAAAGATGTTTTCCGGTTCTCCTCAGTGGGATGGGTTCTTGGAAATCCTCAGTGTTTCAGATTTAAAATTCCTTTCTCTTATTGGTGTAGAAGAACAAACATGGAACTCAATGGGAGTTCATAAAGCAAAATGGAAAATGGTGACCAAGAGTAGATCCAGAATGATCTAATGCAATGAAGGTGACTAATGAATGGGGGAAACCCCCCTATTTATAAAAAAATATTGGGGCAGTCTAGAACTCGGTGCATGAATAAAATATTATTAATCGAATTCTAGAAGCACCCTTTAGGAATATTTTATTATATTTGTTGGAGGGAAAAGGGTTCTTGACTTGGGTCAATTCCTTTATTTATAAATAATAAATAAATTAATGGTTTATTTATCATTTTTAGGAAGTGATGGGACTATAGTTAAATAAATAATGGTTTATTTAATTATTTATGGATGATTTAGTCAAATTTAACTAAGAATATTATTTAAATAATGATTTAAATAACTTATTCTTAGGGAATAATTAAATAAATGAGGATTTATTTAATTAAGTTCCTTATTTTCGGTTAAATACGACTGGGAAATATAAAAAATGAGTTATTTTGTATGGTGAAAGCAATTTTACTTAGGGTAAAATTGGTCTTACATGGTGTACTTGAGTTCATCTAATAATAATAGGTTAGATGACCAAAAAATGGTGTAACAGTGACGATGCGTCCAAGTCAGGAGATGAGAATTGAGGGTAGAATGTGACGTGGCGAGGATATGGGACCCCAAAAACTATCACACATCGCACTTTGGGGAAGTTAGTTATTAGCATTAGGGGAAAACCTTTAAACATGCATAATGCAACGTGCGAGGAAATGGGAGGTGATGTGCAGGGAATTTGGGGCACGTCCACTGCCCGCAGATCGTAGATGTTTGATTATTGTTATAAGAGGCAGGGGTTATACTTTAAAACCTGCGAAGTGGGGCATGTGGGGATAATGACGTGGATGGAAGGTAGGGCCTAGTTGCATCGCATATCAGATATATTTACCTTTTCCTTTAGCACTACGTTTTGAAACTTGCGAAGTGTGGAGCATAGGGAGGGGGAAAGTGATGTGTTAGGAAATGTGGGACATCACGCAGCTTGCATATCACAATATTTAGCATTTATTTTGGCATTGTACGTTTGAATTCACGAAGTGCGATTTGGTGCTTAGCGGGACTTGCACAACGCCCTAAATGGAGTGGACGCCCCTCAGAGTATTTTGAAGTCATCCTTTCATTTCTTCCTTTTTCTTTTTCCTCCTTTGCATCTCTACCTACCCGAACTACTCATCTAACATTTTTTTCATTCCTTTGTAGGGTGCATTTAGGCTTACAGACCCTGAAACTTTTATTTTAACATTCAAACCTAACCCCTATCATCATTTCTCCTATTGGTTGAGATTTGTTTGTTGAACCAATCTCATTATCTACCTATATACTGATGAGCCAATATTAAACAGTTTGGGAAAAAATTATTTCTAACCCATCTAGTGATAAGGCAAGATTAAACAGGTTGGCAAATATTTATTTCTAACCTATCAACAGAAATTGAAAACTGCCCAACCATGATTAAAATATATGACTGGACAAACATATCTAAAGAGTAGTGGCATTTGTACTTGCACCACTTTCAGTTTTATTTATTTTTTGGGGTTCTTCCTTCTCTCTTTTATTTTTCTTTTTCTTTTTCTTTTCGTTATTTTCTCTTTTCTTTTAAACCCTATTTTATTTCTCTCTTTTAAAAAATAAAAAATATTTGAAATCATTTGAATTTTTAAAAGCCTTTCAATAATGAAAACCTTGCATGAAAATGAAGTATCCAATCACCTTGAGATCCTATAATTTATAGGGTACTAACAGGTCATATAGAATTCAATGTCTTGGCAATACTCTCCCAAGAGTAGCCAATGCAGCAATGCCTCTTGCTGCTGCATCACCTCAGTATTGTTCAAGGCATGGAACATACCAATATGAAATTTCAAGTGGTAAAAATACTCACCCAAGAGCAACCAACGTAGCCATGATTCCTATTTCCCCGTGTCATAGATCTGCAAATATATTTTTACACACTTGCTCATCATCTCCATCCATCGATCCAACTGTGGGTGATGAATCATATCATGCACTAGCTCGGTATCCACCCAGTGGAGAAGCTTCCACCATAAAATTCTCATACAATAAATGTCCCCATCACTATCTATGGCCTTGGGAATAACATGAACCATGAAGAATTCCTAGAAAGATAATACGGTCTTGGGTGAAGAGATGTACTATGTGAAAATGTCGAAGCAATGTGCATACCTTCACAACAGATCAATGTCAACAATACCATCCTCCATAATCTGATGACAATATTTGCACTCCATGATATGTTGAAGTGCATCCTCCTTGATGTCTCTCCATGACAACCTCTCTCTGATGGCTCGGTATAACCTATGAGGTTGTGAATATGTTGCATGCAGAAACTTATCTTCAGCTGTGAGGTGCTCATCAAGAAGGCTCTATCCTGATAATGGAAGATGTTATCCATTACATGATGTCTACCATCTACCATATCCCCATCCAATGCTTCATAAGTGAAGTGGTCATCGGAATTCTCAAATAATAATTGGGCCCTCAAATCATCACTTCTCCTCAGGGATAACACTGTTGATCTCCATGATAGTGCATCTGCTATATGATGGCCCTCTCAATACACAATGCTAAACTGATAGTCCTACATTGTACTGATCCATCGTTGCTACTTCTTTTGTAGCTACTACTCCGCATAAAAAATATTCTGGAGACTATGGTGGTTGGCCCTCACCCGATATATACTACTAATAAAAAACTGCCATAATTTGACCAATTCATGCATAATGGCCAATAGCTCTTTGTCATAAATAGAATATGATAGCTAATGCAATAGTAGCCTCTGATTCTCCAAAGCTATGGAATAGCTTCATTGCATTAGGATTGTCCTAATCCCATCCTCAGAAACCTGAAAATCTAACACAAAGTGTTGTGTGCAGCTCAAAAATGTCAAAGTCGGATATCTACACATCTTCTCCTTGAAACTGTCAAGGGTCCGCTGTGCAATGATAGTCTGCTGCTCCAAATTAGCAATGTTCTCTAACCCTTGGTCTTGCAATTTCCCTGATGGCATGACCCCACAAATCTCCATATGATTTGCTAATAGAACATCGGGTGGAAATGTTTTCATACCTTGGATCAATTGATTCTTGGGAACACCTTGCAAAGCTACAAGAGTTCCTCCAACTGGTGTAATTGCTTCTCCAACTACTCATGATGGTGATGGATGTTGCTCTACTGCTACACCAGCATTAGTATCTGCTTCCTCTTCATCATGAACCTCTTGAATCATGCCTTGTACTGTCAATTTCGAAGTCTTGGCAACATATTTCGGAAATGCAAGTGCTCCTCCCACTGATACAAGTACCTCTACTGTAGCTGTCGGTGGTGGTAGTTGTTCTTTGCCCGAAGTATTAGTGCTAACATCTTCCTTTCTCTCCTCATATACTTCATCACCAATGTCGGAAAATGTGTAAATGGAAAGTGCCTCCAGTTTTCTTCTGTCAAACCTATTTACCACCTTTGAGTGAAATCTGCATACACAACCATTCTTGCATGTTTCAATCTGTTGAACCACCAATCATTTGCTTCACACTCAAGGTGCAATGCTATAATCTCAATGGATTCCTTTTCCACTAGAACGTGTAGCTGGAATAAATCATCTAAATTCTCTATAGAATACTTTTTCGTGTTTTTGGATGACCCATCAAATTTAGGTAGAAACAATATATTCTACATTTGACATCTTCTTCTATTGCTGCTGCGAGGTCTCTAGTTTTCTTTAATCTGGAAAAACTATTGGAAAGTCATATTCTCTTTGAATGCTCTAGATTGAGATTTTTATTCTCCAGGATAATCACTCAGAGTCTCTTGCTCCAAATATCCTCCATATCCATGCCATTCATTTCCGTCTTCAAGGAAAGTGGGCATAGTAGGGTGTTGTGGAATTTTTTGCACCACTGATTGCTTATAATGTTGAAAGGAAGTGATCGAACATTCTCCATTCTGAAACCCCCTTGAGGTTTCCTTTTGCCTTTTCCTAATCATTTCTTTGATCTTAATGGTGATATCCTTCATATATCTAAAGAGAAGTATGGAAAAACTCAATCCTTCCGCCATTTAAGACTTCTTCTTCTTCTGCTTCTTCTTCTTATTCCTCCGATGTCATGAAATGCCCACAACATGACCCAAATATCATGCTCTAACACCAATGTAATATTCCAAAATGGAAAAGACAGGAATATAGAACACATGCACAATTCCAACTATAGTAAAATAAGAATTAAACATGTAGAACTAGAAAATGATAGAATACATCAAGACATCAAACATATGAGAAGAAAAAACTGAGCCATATCATTATAATCACAACAAATGAATGTACATAGTGCTCCAAAAAGAATGCACTCAAGCCATAATATGGCTGTAATAAACTACTGAAACCTAGCACCGGAAAGAATAAATTGTTTTTGCTACTTGAAACTACTGCTCCTATGGAGAAGATCTATGCTTTGGCTAGATTTTGAGTTTGGAATTTCGTCTCTTTTTGGGTTGCACATTGCACCCATGCTGTCTTAGTTACACATTCCCTAGAGACAACTGCTGATCTGGGGAAGAAATAATGATTTATATACTACAATAGCACCCACTCATCTCACTAACTGAAGGGATGGTCCCATCTTCCGATCCCGAGATGAGAAACTCAAGATCTATCTCCTCCATTGAATATGCAGCAGTTGGATGCACAAATGTTGGGTAATACTACACTTTCTAGGAGGGTTGATGATGTAGAATTCTAATAGATAATACAATGTTGATGGTAGGCTTCTGAAGTGATCCTTGGAGTGAAGGATTAATCCCTCACATGATTCCAAGCTCAATTTCTTGGAACTTCCTCTTCTCCTGAAACTCTCATTGTAGAATTATGCAATTTCTATAGGAAATGTTGTTACATAGGAGAATTATTTGGATGGCCTGATGCCGGATATGAAAATGAAATCTTGAAGGACTGCAATGGATCCACCGTTTGAAGGGTTGATCCCTCCACAGGTTTCTTATCTGGAGTATTGAGAAAAACCTTCCAACTATCAAACCCAAGTTCAGGAATGCGTAATTCCTATTGGTGGAAGTGCATATGAGAGTGGTTGAAAGTTGCACTGATTTCTGGATGATGAATGCTACCAAAGAAAAAATTCCTAGAGTAGGCACTCAAGGTCCCCCATGGGTAAGGGTGTGATCTTCGCTCAGAGACACCCGTGTGCTAAAAAACACAACAGACTTAGGAAAACTACTGAAGTGTGAAAATAAATGTCTTAGGAAAATCAACAATAAAAATCCATACTACCTTCCATTGCTACCCTCATCTTCCTTTTATGGTTGTGAGCCTCCCTAGGCTTGGCCCGCCTCATAACTGTACTACACATGTAGCCATTAGACTCCATAAATACTGTGGTGTCCTCCATGATCTCCATCACTGTTCCAATTACTCTCCACTTCCTCCATCATATATGCATTTAATGCACCACTTCCTCCATCATATTTTCAATTTCTTCTCCACTATCTCCATCATATTCCAGTTATTCCTAAACTATCTCCATCATCTGGCATTTATTCCTCCACAATCGATATCATCTTCCTCATTAATGCTCTATGACCTCCTCTCTTTATTCATTATTATGCTTCTCTACTACTCCATAATGCTACTCCACTACTCAATTAACCCACATTCAAAATATAGAAGTGGCATTTATTCATATACTAGGTTTATGGGTCCCTCCACCCTTTTATTTACTTAAATAAATAAGAAAAATAAGAACTCTAATATTCAAATTGGCTGATGGGAAATTTAGAATATTAGACGTGGAATCCAATGAAAAATTCACTCTGAGTCAACCAACGCACTTCAAAGGGGCCTATATCCTCTGCAACACATGCTTTCATGGGAGTATATGCTTTGCAAAGCAGTTACAACTATCTACGGGTGCGCTGATGGCTTCATAGGGCACTTCAACTCGCATCTAACAAATGAAACTTTCATGAAGGAATACCATCAATGTGGTGACTTGTATAGGGCTTGTAGCAACCAATTTAGAGTATGATAGACCCTAATGAATATTGATCTTTGTTTTGGGATGATGCCCAGATCAACCTGTAATAGTTGCCCACTAAAGCATGAAGTAAAAAATGATAATGTTTTATTGATTCTCTTTACGATGTGATGAGGAGGAACTGAAGTGGACATCGACCTGCATCAATTACAATATAACACATCATGATATATGTTCATATTGTACATGAATTTCTAAGGGAGGCATATCCCATACTCAGCACATAAACTACCATAACATCATAAAGTCGTCTACAGATATGGACTGTCTACAGATATAGACCCATGATATGATGACCATCTAAATAATGACCATCATATAGATGGTTGGGTACTTCTCCTGAAATTGCAGCCCGGATGGATGAAACTAGATCTGGGGTCTTCTATGTCATTCAGTCGATCACTTAAAGTACGAGTGTGACCATGTGAACATATGATCTGATGTCGAATATGGGAAGACATTGTATAATTACCACCCAATGATGTGAGGCGTTAACAGACACGAGAGAAACCATTGTTGATCATAATGGCTCTCAAGGAATCGTAGTACATTCTACATGGTGTGAATAGATAATTTGTTGCAAAAAAACATACAAATTATTTTGGCCGAAGGGCTGTGATGTCAACCTGTCACCAGAAGCGAGAATCCTACCCTTAATGTAAGCAAGCTACAAGGTACTACAAGGTTGTTTCTAACTCAACTTCCTGGATGATGAGATGATGTCGACAGGAAGCGAATCATCGCAGTAGGGCATTGATGCTTCCATCATCAATGACATGAAACGGGAGTAATAATTTTGGAGACAGAATGTAAATGATGAAGCAATTTCAAGGATGGCGATCATGAAATGAATCTTTATGAATATTGCAAAGGATGAGGAATAGTTGAGTGACATATCTTGAATATATCGATAACATTGAATGAATTGGCAGCATTTGACCCAAAACTCAAGTGATGGATGGTATGATATACCATAGGTATGACATACCATAAAGGAGATTACCTAACCCAAAAATCATGGAGATGAAGTGAATAAGTGTCATGTTCAAGAGTGACTTGCTACCATAAAGTGTTTTATCCCTTTCCAATTTTTCCCAGTCATTGTTGACCAATACCTTTTTATTTTTTAACAACCTTGATGAGGATAACATATGCTTGATGTATAATTCCACCCTTTGGGTGAATCCGTCACAATTTGATGATTTTACGAGTCTACCGAAGGTGAAACTCGATCTTGTCATGATGGACAAGTCCGTCACTATTTCATGCTTTAATGAGACAGTAAGAACTCGATCCTTTTTCATGTTTAGAGAGTTTGAAAAAGGAACTAAAAGAAAACCCCACAAGTTCTTTTTCTTATAATAGTCCCTCATATCCAAAAAAGTGTAAAATAATATATGAGAGAACCTCATAGACATGTTTGACTGGGGTTTTACTTTTTTTTAATCATAATCTATCTCAGTCCGGAAAATGGTTAAACTTATACTGAGTAGATGTTGTTTGAATTCCTTTAACGAGCTCAAAAGAACATGCACTCGAAAATCTTTCATATTTTGACAGTCTGAAAAGAGTTGAAAGAGAAATCTAGGGGGTTGCTTTTTTGCATTTAACAAAGCTCAAAAAAGAGACAAAAGTGTGCTTTGAATTATTTTTTCATGTTTAAAAAAGCTCCAAAAAACATGATAAAAGTATGCTTTGAATTCCTTTTTCATGTTTAACAAATATCGAAAAAGAAATAAAATTGTGCGGTGTGGTCAATATCGCATTTCACGATCATGCATGACTAACTCACTATAATCAGGTGCAATCAGGTGCAAACCTGCTCAATGAAACATCAAATGGATTAATAATAGCTATTTAAAATAGAAGAAATGGGTAAAAATCATAGTCATTTCATTAAATATGAATAAATTAATCAATAAGACTATTAAATTAAGAAATCACCAAGTCATTTTTACCATTTCACCTTTACCATTTGGATTTTATTTCCCTTACCTTGTTTTACCCTTGAACTTCAGTAGCTGATTGCGATAGATTCTATGTATCAATTCTTGGGCTATCTGGAGTAGGTAGAAGATCTTACCCTCATATTTTTATTGAATGCATTATTTTTTAGTTTCGTGCACATTGTTTTAGGTTTTTGGGGCCCCTAGGGTAAATATACAATACCCTAGGGCCAACACACCCTTGAATGTCTAAAAGTGTGTTGCAGAGAGACTGAAAAGAGGCCAAGTTCCTATATAATGCTTTGTCTCTCACTCAGGGGTGCATCGGGTGAAATTAAGAAAGTTGTATCTTTGTTTCTTTCCAAAATATTCCTTTTTTTTGCATGAAATGGATCCTAACTTAGCCTATGGTTTGATTTCAGAAATTCATCATAATGGGATGTTAATTACATGGCGAGAAAGAGAACATTAAGAATAGGATATGGTTTCCCTAAATGATCCTGGCACTGTGAGAGCCCTCAGAGATTGTGGGTTTCTCAAGTACTTACAATTGTCAGGAATGAGGAAACAGATGGAACTATTGTTGTTCTTGATCCATTCATGGGACTCAGCAATATAGGAATTTGGCATTGGGTATGAACTAGTCCAGACATTGGTCGATGACATTTACTTTCTCACAGGTTTATCGAGACGTGGTGCCCACATTTCCCTTGTGGGCTCTATGCATGGAGGTGAAACACTGGATGACTACATCCGATGGTTTTTTCAACCAAGAACTGAGCTTAGTAAAGATGGAAATATAAATATCAAAGATGTCTGTGATATGCCTTTTCACCCTCTCCTATTCACTATTACAAAGTTAACTCACTGCATGAAACTACATCTCGCCGATAGACCATAGATGCAGTATTCGCTTGAGTGTATCAAGCCAACTGTGTTCAACTGGGCTGAAGTAGTACTCCTTCAGATGAAAGAACAACTAACCAAGGTAAAGGTGGTAAGACCAAAAATTTTAGTTATGGGTCAATTTTGATCACTTTTTTTTTTGAGTGAGTTCCATTGATGCAACCAGAACATGTGATGCTGAGAATAGCTGGTCTTATATATCCATGAATGCATCAGTGGGTAGAGCTAATGGCTAGACATGTTGGCCATTCATCGATCTCATTTGCCACTACATTCTTCAGTTGGATCTAAAGACAAGATTTCTTCATCGAAGAGCATCCATATATAGGGATGGATTTCCATAGAGATCCAGATTTGATTTTACCAACCGACGCTCAATGGGGTGGTATAGGTAAAATATTGACCACGTTTTTAATTTTTTGGGGTTTTTTTACATATTTTTTTTTTTTAATGTTTCCAAGACTAAAATAAATATGTTTTATGTATGCAGATGTAGGTACCGTTTGACAAGTGGTTCGTGCACAAAATCCAAGAGAACCAACAAAGAGGACTGTCAAAAGGGCAGTCCTACTAGATTTGGATTTAGCTGACAATCTTGCTAAGTTGCAACAACATGTGAATGGATTGACTCTTGGGATACCAAATGTCTGGATCGAGGAGTTAGCTATGGGGCTGCAGTGCCATATCATTGGCATGCCCAATCGTTGGATGACGATTTTGGGCATGATAGCCCAAGTAGTGACCTACTATCATGAGCATCATTAGGTTTACTTAGATTATGTTATGTCTGTATACATTTTGAGGTCAAAAGACCAATGTGTCTTGGAAAATTTTTTTGTAAAAGAATCGATATAAATCTATTTTAATTTCAGTTTTTTCTATGATTATGTGCAATCCTATTCAATTGTATGATGTGAATTGAAACTATATCTTTACATATTATGAAAATGTTTATTAACACATAATTCGCTAGTGAATCAACAAAAATGTTGAAGTTTCCAGAAATATGCTGATATTGAGTGTAATCAAAATGTCTTTCCAAAATATGAACTCTAAGGAACATGCGATGAATTGTTGGATTTCAGAAAATATAGATGCCAAAAAGCTATAATACACCAAGTTTTGAGTCCAGCCTGATGATGATGCAGTGAATTCCAAGTGAAATGGCATCAGAGAGAAGTTCAATAAACCTGCTATACTCAGTGATATTGTTGGTCGATCGACTGATACAAATCCCTTGGAAGCTCACTAACTCGCCACATGGAGCAGAGATCATCCATGTTACAGAGGATAAATTCTAAATACCACGACTATCACCATCGACATATCCAACAAATGTTTTGAAGATTCTGACATCTGCAAAAAATGAAAAGTGGATTACTAACCACATGAAAAAATATAAAAGGCATACTCCTACACACACGCAATAAAAACATATAATACAATGTTTACTATGAAAAATAAGGCATATTAACCTTTAAGATACAACCCATTTCGTGGCTGCAACAATGGAATCCCATCATAATCTACCAACTCATATGCACCCTTAGCCAAAATGTGCTTGACAATGTAGGGGTTGTGCCATAATGGTTCAAATGTCCTTGTTCATATCTTATCAGGTTCCTGATAATAAAGCAAGACCAGGTCTCCTTCCGAGAAGGTGTGGAGCTTGATATTGCGGTCATATTATGCCTTAATTCATCTCTTATGTGCTTCGTTGGCCAATGCAACTTCACGAAGAATTTCATCTAGATGGATAAGATCTAAAATATGTGCCTCTTCTTTAGAAGTGTTAGGTAGTAGTTCAATCACAAGCTTCAATGATGGTATTTGGCATTGTATCGGTAAGGTAGTTTCCAGACCATAAAGCAGCTGAAAGGGAGTGAATTCGGTTGCATTTATCAGCAAAGTTCGATATTCCCAAAAATTCAGGTACATGATTAAATGCCAGCTCCATTTATAAACCCCAACCATGCACTAAATCATACACTTAATAATATTGTTGATAGCTTCAACATGTCCATTAGCTTGTAGTTATAGGGGGTAGAAATATCATGTGATAGTCCTAACTTGGCAGTCAACTCATCCATCATGTGATTGCGAAAATGATTTCCACGATCTGTTACTATGGCTTGTGGTACACCAAACCGTGAAATCACATGGTTAAAAAAGAAAAATGAAATTTTTTGTCCCATGTTGTTGAATATACCCATTGCCACGGCCCACTTGGTAAAGTATTCAACAACGAGAATAATATACCCATGCCCCACAACTGAGTGGGGGTTACATGCCATTAAGTCAATGCTCCATTTTTAAAATGGTTCAACAACGATGAATGATGCATTGGTGCTGATCGTAGGTGGGTTTTATGGTCAAATATCTAGCGAGCATGACAACTTCTAACCATGATAATGTAGTCATGAAATATGGTAGGCAAGAAGTAACTAGCGTGGAGAATCTTCTGTGCGGTAGTGTAGCCAGAAAAAATTCCACCGCATGCACGAGAATGGGAATCATTTAGAACTTTTTCAGCTTACTCATTGTAATATTCCAAATTTTCCATCAGCTAATTGGAATATTAGATTTCTTAATTTTCTTATTTATTTAAGTAAATAAAAGGGTGGAGAGACCCATAAACCCAGTAGATGAATAAAATCCACTTCTATAGTGTGAATGTTGGTTAATTGATTAGTGGAGTATCATTATGGAGTAGTGGAGCAGCATAATAATGAAGAAAGAGTGGATGCCATAGAGAATTAATGAGGAATATTATGTAGATAGTGGAGGAATAAATGCAAGATGATGGATATAGTGGAGAAGCAATTGTAGAGATGATGGAGGAAGAGGTGCATTAAATTCACACATGATGGAGGAAGTGGAGAGTAATTGCAATAGTGATGGAGATCATGGAGGAAAGCACAATATTTATGGAGGCTATTGGCCACATGTGCATCGCAGTTATGAGGTGTTCCAAGGCTAGGGAGGCTCACAACCATAAATGGAAGATGGGGGAAATAAAGAGGGGATTCTGAATTTTTATTATTGAGTTTTGTAAGACATTTATTTGCATGCTTCAACTATTTAGCTAATTCAGTTGTGCTGTTTAGCACCGGTTGTTACTAAGTGGGAATCCAACCCTTACCCACGTGGGACTTTGAGTGTCTACTCTAGGAAGTTTTTGTTGGGACGCATTCATAATCTGCCAATTAGTACCAATTTCAACCACTCTCATCTACACTTCTAGCTACAGGAATTACACATTCTTTAACTAGCGTGTGAGAGTTGGAAGGTTGTTCTCAGTACTTCAGCTGAGAAACCTCTGGAGGGATTATCCCTTCACACTGTGGATCCATTTCAGTATTCCAAGAGCTT
The DNA here is from genome assembly GCA_034641835.2 of Pinus albicaulis. NCBI lineage: Eukaryota > Viridiplantae > Streptophyta > Pinopsida > Pinales > Pinaceae > Pinus > Pinus albicaulis. Next base: position 1,274,880,194 of record CM076581.1, on the reverse strand, counting down.
CATTGACATATCCAACATCAATATATCCATCTATTCACCTATGTGGCAACATTTCCTGCAGGAATTGCATAATTCTACAGTGAGGGTTTGAGGAGAAGAGGAAGTTCCAAGCAACTCAACTTGGAATCCTGTGATGGATTAATACTCCACTCCGGGAATCACATCAACAACCTGGAAATCAAAATTTTATTATCTATTAGTAGTCTACATTATCATCCCTCCTAGACACTGCAATATTACTCAGCAGTTGTGCATCCAACTGTAATACCCCTAGTTTTATGTTTTCAAGTTAGACATTTGAACTTTAGTCAAAATGGGAGTGGAGCCTAATGGATAAATCTTGTGTGGATGTAATTAATTAATTATTTATGAAAATTAAATAAAATATTTTCTGTGCATATTGACCAAATGAGATTTTTGAGATCACTTGCCTAATCCATGAGGTATGGAAAGAGGCTAAGACTTTCCCCAAAAATCTTTCAAAAAAGTGTTGAAAGAATTTATTTCTAATTTAGATTTTTGAGGAAAAATCTAAATTTCCCCAATGATGTGGAGAGTAGTTGGGAAGAGGTAAAAAGTTGGAAAAGAAAAAAGTATCTTTAAAGTCCCTAAATAAGGGAAGCCTAGGCAAACAGGAATAAAATCATCCTATAATTATAGATGCAAAATTAGAAATAGGCTTTAGGGAGAGCATAAACTTAAATAAGCTACTCCAGAACAGATTGGGGGTTGGTCTGTTCTGGGAGAGGATCTCAGCTCGGGGATGAGTTCTAGAGACAGAAGAACTCTAAGGTTGGGAGGACTGGTCATCAGAAGAAGTGGTATGCACCTAAATATTATGAATGATTAAATTATATGCTGTTGTACAATGTTGATAACTGTTGTAGCTGGTCTTTTTAATTAATTTTCTAAGATTGTTATTCCATACCTTTAACAGAATTGAATAGAAGAAATAAATCTTCCAAATTTCTGTATAGTAGTAGGAGTAGATTCTCAGGAATACTATCAGCCAGAATCTCTAAACCAAAGTCTGGTTTAAATTTGAAGATATTCAAAATGAATTCCCTTGAATAATTTAAATGTAACTTTAATCTCCTTCTATAAGGAATAGTTGTCTTGAAAAAAAAAAATTAATTAATTAATTTTCCTGTTCTAGCAGTAAGTGGATATAATACCCGTGTGAAGAAGGTAAAGGAAATATTAATCTCAAAAGGGTATGATACATATGCTTAAAACAAATAAAAGTTGAATATAAATTGTGGAGGTATAGATCTTGTAAATACTTAAATAAAATTATATTCATTGTGGTCACTCTAGTTTGATTTTATATATGAAAAGTATAAATAAATTATGTGCTCACCATTTTGAGGTAAGAGTACTATTAATTAGACACATAAAAGTATATTAATAGAATTACATTTATATTTATTCTAAGTGATATTATAAATTCATACAAATTGTATTTTTTATACATTGTAAATGAGAAACATAATACGGAAATTTCCTGCAACAAAAACTTCAACTCTGTAGTAGTACATACACGAAGGGAAATGAAATATCATTTTAGCTATTATGGGTACAGAATAGAGATAAAAAGGGAAGTACTATTGTAAATAATGTTTCTATAAATCTGGTCCAACCAATGAGAGGTATATAATTACTAGTATGGAACATCTGTGTTCAGGAAATAAATTTTTACATGCAGATTCAGAAAATTTTTCCCATAGATATATATAACAACTATACACTGATAAGTCTAAAAGCCAGAACAATTCCAAACTTTTGGGAATTAATGATAGGATATATATACATGGATCCAACAGAGGTATAGAAACCTGATCTGCTAATATGTCGAAACCATTTTGTTATTTATATCAGCAGGCATATTAATACTTTGAATCATATTAGTATTGCAAAGAACTTTAAACTCACGGTTTGGGTACCAAAATCGAAATAGAAACTCATTGCAAATTATGGTAGAAGAATAACATAAAAACATCAGTCAAAACAAAATGTGTATGAGAACAAACAATAGAAGTCCAGGAGATTTTAGTGGAATATTACATAGTACTAAAAAGAAAATGTCACTAGCGAATCTGGATGAGAATTATACAGTCAACAAGAGCGACAAGATCGTACCATCTTATCAATATAACTACTAAAATAAAAATCCAACATAAAATAAACTAGGGATGGCTATCCCAAATATAAGAGTTTAATTATACAAGTCATGGAAAATTAAACCAGAATGGAAATTAATAATTTTCACAAAATTCATAGAAACAAAAAGATAGCTAATAGCCATCGAAAAATTTACCCAAGTTTTTGGCATAAGCATGGAAATTGTTGATGATTACCAACCTAGAGAACACGCCCAAATTAGTGTCAGGATATATGTGGGGGGGGGGGGGGGGTGAAATCGACCGCGTCCAAAGAACAAAAAAATAATGAGCGAACGCATTCTTACCTGTAGCAATGAGTAAACGATTAATAATCACAGAGATGTCAACAGAAATCATTTCTATTATAAGTACAGCCTTAGTGAAACTATGGTTGAAAATTTTTAGAATAAATGACGAAGGGTTGAATTTAAACCCAGTAGGTAAAAAACGGGTTGAAAAAGACCTATGTAAGTGAGAATAATAATCAGAGAATAAGAGCTAGATATATATAGCCATTGAAAATGATCCGAAAGGAAGAATTATATAAATTTAAAATACCTCGAAGAAAGGGCACTACGAATATGATAAAATTCCATGCGTTATATGTCATAGAGGTCGTGACTGAAATAATTTTTATACATGTATATCAGAGTCGCAGTTCCCATTCAACTCACTAGTAGAGTGTGTAGACAAAATAGTCTACAGAGCTATCATTCAGAATCGATATTCTAATTAGAACCAATATACGATTCTGTAGAAAGAAGGGCTTGATAACAAAAACATATATAAAAAAATGCTTACCCAGATATATTGCTGAGACACCTTCATAGCGGAGAGCCATGGAAGCTCGAGTCATGCTTCTCATGGTTGAGAAATCTCAATGATGCAAAAAGCCTTCCCGCGCCATGAAAATCGCAGAGAAGGAGCCACCATGAATCAGAAAATAGGGAAGAAAATAAATGATACTATTCCGAAAAATTCTGCATTTAAAAACAACAGGCATCAAAACCCTAAATGATCAGAGCCTTACACTTGTCCTCATCATGTTCATCAAATTGGGATCGACGTGTATGGAATGGACTGAGAATTTAATGTGAAAACCAAACCACAGTTGTAAGCCTTTGGGTTGTCAGAATTCATATATTAAAATGATAAATGGTGCAGTACAACAAATCAAAATGGTGGGATTTGATAAGATTCGTAATCAAGTTCTACAGTCCTCAAAGAAATCACCATATGGAGTTAAACTTCAAAGCAACGTTTTAATGTCATAGTACACCAGTACACCAAAATGTTGAATTTCATTAATGGTTCATTCCTCGAATTTCATAAAGGGTAAGTTGATACGCCAAGGCGAGGTTACTTGGAATACGATCAACGCACTAATAGTTTTTACAATCATTCTAACACCCTATCTAATATCATCTATATACTAATAATATGAGATGATTTATGGTTGTTAAGATTCGTATCCATTATAACGTAGCATTAATATATAGTATTAAAAAGACTGTAAAAATTGATGGAGGTATGTTAATGGTATTGAAAACCTCCAATATAAGGGTAATTAAATGATGTTTCATTGTCATTTATCAAATGTTTAAGTATAATGTAAGGGTTATCCAGGAATTAACCATAAGTGCAATGCGACGATTGTAGGTAAAATGGTTATTAGAAGTTATAAGTTGTGGAATAAATATATTATCCAAAATAAAAATAAATTAGAATATGTGTTAACAAAGCAATGAAGAATTTTTTTTAAAAAATATTGATGAGTATTAATATCGATATAAAACATGGAATTAAAGTAGAAAAAAAAAATTTGAAGGCAGGAGAGGTGTTACACCAACAACTACATATTTAGTGGAATAGCTAGATCCTAACTTTCTTAGCTTGGGATCAGGAGAAGGGACCAACCCTTCAGTTATTGAACTAAGTGGATGCTATTGTAGTATATAGATAATTATTTCAGCCCTAGATCAGCATTTGTCTCAAGGGAGTGTGTAACTCAGCCAGCAGGGGTGCAGTGTGCATTCCAAAAAGGGCCGAAATTCCAAACTCAAAATATGGCCAAAGAATTACTGGGTTTTTATGGTTTTTTCTGGGTTGTTTGAGTAGATTCTGTGGTTAAAATCTCAACTATTTATGAGCACTCAAGCGGCTTCCCACACATATATCTTCATTCGAGCAATGAAAGTTTCCACCATGAGCAACAATTTCTACTTTCTAGTGCTAGTTTTTAGTAGAGTTGTTTCAACAATATTTTGATGTCTTGAGTGCATCCCCTTTTGTAGAACTATGTATATTCATTTTCTATTGATACATAATGATATGGCTGAGCTGTTTCTACTCATATGTATGATGTTTTGATGTATTCCAATATTTTTCCAGTTTTATATGTTTTATTCTTATTTGGAATTGTCGATATGTTCTATATTCCTATCTTTCCCATTTTGGGATACTACAGTGGTATCAGAGCATGATATTTCACTCAACTTATGGGAACATCATGAAATTAGAGGAATAAGAAGAAGAAGCATAAAATAAAGAATTCTTCAATGATGGAAGGATTGAGTTTTGGCACACTTCTCTTCATATCTATGTAGGATCTCGACATGGATATCAAAGAAATGTGAAGGCAAAGTAAAAACGGAAACCTCAAGATGGTTTTAGAATGGAGAAGGTCTGAGCACTTCCTATCAACACTATAAGAAATCGACAGTGCAGAAAGTTCCACAATGACCTACTATGCCCACTTTCCTTGGAGAAGGAAATGAATGGCATGGAAATGGAGGATATTTGGAGCATGAGACTCTGAGTGATTACCTTGCAGAGAAAAAATATCAATCTATATCATTCAAAGAGAATATGAATTTCTAGCACTTTTTCTAGATTAAAGAGGACCAGAGACCCCACATAAACAATAGAAGAAGAGGGCACATGCAGAATAGATTCTTTCCACCTACATTTGATGGGTCATCCACAAGCACGAAAAAATATTGGATGGATAAGTTAGATTATTTATTCCAGCTACAACTAGTAGTGGAAGCAAAGGCTATTTAGATTGCAGTGCTACACCTTGAGGGTGAAGCAAAGGACTGGTGGTTCGGCAGATTGAACCATGAAAGAGTGACTTCGTCTGTAGATTTCACTCAAAGATTGGTAGGGAAGTTTGATAGAATAGACTCAGAGGCACATTCCATTGAGACATTCTCTGACAATAAAGAGAACATGTATGAGGAGGAGAAGGGAGATTTCAGTGTTGATGCACTAGGAGGATATCAGCTACAAGCAGAAACAAAAACATAAAGAGTACTTGCATAGATTGGAGGAGCCCTTGAATTTTGGAAATATTTTCCCAAGAACTCGACATTGACAGTCCAAGGAATGATTCAGGAGGTGCATGAGGAAGAGGAGGCCGATACCAGTGCTGGTGTAGTAGTAGAGGAGGAGTCATCACCATCAACAGCAGTTGGAGAATCAATTAACTAGTTAGAGGAATTCTTATAGCTTTGCAATATGTTCCCAAGCATCACCTGATCCAAGGGATGCAAAAATTTCCACCCCATATTATTTCAACACATCATATTGAGATTTTAGGGGTCATGCCATTAAGGAAATTTCATGAACAAAGGTTAGAGAACATTCTTGATTTGGAGCAGCAGACTATCACTACGCAAAGGACCCTTTGACTGGTTCAATGAGAAGATGTATATTTATCCCAGTTTGACATAGTTGAGCTGCACACAACACTTTGTGTTGGAGTGTGGATTTTATGAGGATGGGATTAGCATAGTCCTAATGTAGGGAAGCTATACAATAGCTTTAGAGAACCATGAGTTATTGTCGCATGAGTTGTAGTATTCTATTTACCACAAAAAGATATTGTTCATTATGCATGCATTGGTTAAATTCAAATATTTTTTGATTGGAAGTAGATTTCGGATGAAGACCAACCACCATAGTCTCCGGCATATTTTTGAGGAGGAGCAACAGTTGCAGAAGAGATAGCATAGGTGGATGAGTACAATGCAAGATTATGAGTTCAACATTGTATAGGGAGAGGGCCATGTGACAATAGATTCACTATCATGGATATTAAGAATGCTGTCACTGAGAAGCATTGATGATTTGAAGGCCTTGTTATTATTTGAGCATTTGGATGACCACTTCACTTATGAAGCATTGGATGGGAAGAAGGTAGATGGTAGACATCATGTAATGGATAACATCTTCCAATATCATGACATATCCTTCTTGATGAGCACCTCACAACTCAAAGAGAAGTTTCTGCATGCAGTATATTCAGAACCTAATAGGTTCTACTAGTCCATCGGAGAGAGGTTCTCATGGAAAGACCTCAAGGAGGATGCAATTTGACATATCATGGAGTCCAAATATTGTCATTAGAATGTGGAGGATGGTATTGTTGACATTGATCCTGTCTCAAGGTATGCACATTGCTTCGACATTTTCACATAGTACATCTCTTCACCCATGACGAGATTATCTTTTTGGGATGTCTTCAAGCTTCATGGTCTTTCCAAGGCCATAAATAGTGATGGGGATAGTTATTGTATGAGCAATTTTTGGAGGGAGCTTCTCCATTGGGTGGATACTGAGATGGTGCATTATATGAGTTATCACCCACAGTTGGATAGATGGATGGAGATGATGAGCAAGTGGTTGAAAATATACTTTCATATTTATGACACAAGGTAGCAGGAAGCATGGTTACGCGAGCTAATCTTGGGTGAGTATGGTTACCACTCGACATTTCACATTTGTATGTTCCATGCCTTGCATAGTACTGAGGTGATGTAGTAGCATGAGGCATGGCTCTGCTTGCTACTCTTGGGAGAGCATGGCCAAGACATTTCATTCTATACACCCATTGGTATATCATTTTTTCATACCTTGCACCGTAGTGATGAGATGCAACAGAAGCAGACATGGCTGCACTGGTTAATTTTGATAGAGTTTGGCCATCACATGACTTATCACATCTCAATGGGTATGCTATTGTTTGGGACTTCGCATGATACTCATATGATGTGGCAGTAGGAAGCCTGGCTATGTTGGTTTCTATTAGGAGAGTCTCGTGTGAAATTATACAGGTCAATCAGTATATCATTACTTCATGCTTTGCATTATGATGATGTGGGGTGGCAGCAAGATTCATTGTTGTGATGGTTACTATTAGGAGAATATTTTTTGAAATTCTCCCATACCTTGCATAATGATGATGTAGGATGGAAATAGGAAGCCTTGTTACATTGGCTTCTATTAGGAGAGTATTCCCATCATACCTAGTATGATTATGAGGTAGTGTGGCAGCTCTTGTGGATCATCTATATATCCTTTATTTTTCAAATATTTGAAAATAATAAAAATTAGAAATTGTTGAAAAATATGTTAAAGTATCAAAATCCTATACTTTAGCATGAAAAATACGTATGTTCACTATGTATGAGTTAAATTTTAAGCATTTAAACTTTATACAAGTGGGTTTCGTATTTGATTCTTAAACATCGATTGATTGGTTTGGCAGAAAGCGCTGATGATTAAAGTTCATATCAAAAGGCCCAACCCATGGGCACTAACAGCGCACAAGATATCGAGATGAGTGCCTCCACAGTTGACTGGGTTGACTGTGGGGACAACAGAGATGAACGATAGAGATTAAGTGTGGAGGCACCAGCCAAAGTTTTCCTCCGTGCCTCGGGAGCCTCCAGAATGACATAAGACACTGAGTTGTTGAAAATTGTCTTCCACGTCGGGTGGAATCAACGGCTCACTGACACATCTTGTCAGCATTTAGTTTAAAATCCATGCCACCTATTTAAAGAAAATTTTCACTTGTTTTTCAAATTATTTGTAATTCTTTGCACTACACCCTATCTCATTTTTCCGTCACCTGCACAAATTTGACCACCCTATGAATTATTCTTGTGAAAATTTTTAGTCATGGCTAAATAGTCATCTCTATCAGGTTTAGCTAGTCATATCCCACTCATGGAGATTGATAGGGATATTCAAGATACTATATGTTCTGTAATTCACCTTCCCTTCTATCAGCAAGTCACCTTGAATGCTAATGCTTCCCCTGTTTATTCTGCCATGATTAAGACCAGAATTCTTTCTGCATGCATTCCAAAGACCCATATTTTTCTTGAATTCATCCACTGGTGGTGTTAGTCATGTATCCTGGGAAGTGGTTGGTCATGAATTCCCAAGGGGAGAACATTTTGCAAGTGTCCACCCAGTTAATCCGCCAAGCCCTTTTCTATCCTGAGTCAGAGTCATCCATCCAGTTTTCTGACAATTCGATGATACATTATTATGATAATCTTGCAGGTGAAGAGTTTAATCAGTTCATGTTTTATTTGAAACCTGACAAAAAGCATTTTTAGCCAGACCGTAAAGAGTTTTCTATGGAGGTTTTTGACGTAGAGACTCATCCTGTATTAAGTAACATTGGAAAAATTTTGGGTAAAGATGATGATAGTACAGTGGATAAATTAGTCCTAGGGATGTTTTCCATGATGATGAAGCCAGGAATGGTGCTAGATATTCCATAATTTTGGCATGAAGTAGTCAATTCATAGCTAATGAGCCTTTCATTAACCTGTTATTTCAAATTTCCTTCATTGATTGTATATTTTTTCTTATATCAGAATGTGGAAGAATTCATGCATTTAGGTCTAAATATTATGGATGCAAACAAAAGGAGGAAATCAGTGATATTCTGGATAGATGTAGTTAGAAGGGAGAAAAATGAGGCTGGATTTTTTTATTTTTCTAGCTATTACATGTCAGTTGCATATATAATATTGAATGGAGTTCCTCCTCCCTGTTTTTTACCTAAAGCTCAGGAGTTCTTGCATTTAGGAACCAATTGCAGATTTGGAGATTGGCTTGTTTTTTAGGATTACTCTAAAATAAGGCTGTATGGAGCAAGTGTTGAGCCTTATAGATTCCCATCGTTTGTAACAATAAGGATTTTCGCTTTAGATTTTATTAGACAGAGCCTAAATGTTGATCAGGTTCACTTTGTACCTATGAAAAAAGGACATATATATAAATTACCCATGATTGTAGGCCCTTTCATAGTCAATATGAGTCAAGCATTTGATGAAGTAACAAGAATTTTAGATGAGATGCATATGCTACTAGGAGAAATTTGGGCTTATGACCCTAATAATGTGATTTCAAATAGAAGAATTGAGAATGGGTACTCTGCTTTCATTCATGAAAGTAGGCCAGAACAGGAGAAGGTAGCAGGTAAAGGTGTGATGAGTTCAGTTGGTGAAAAAATTCAGACTCCCATCATAGCAAAGAAAAAAAATAAAAGAACCAAATAAGTGGTTATTGATCTAGATGATGAGGAGCAGGGAGCTGAGAAGAGAAAAAAGTTTATTGAAGAACCTACATCTAATTCACCTGGTTTTTCTTTACATTTGGGAGAAGATAAAAATTCTCCTGCTTCACCCAGAAGCCAGGAAGCTTCTCATGAACAAGTGCCCTTGATCAAACAAATGTTTTCACAAATTGAGGAAAGAAATCAGAAGATTAAGGTGAGCATGGAGACCCAAGCTGAAAATCAAGTTGTTGTTGATCAAACAAGATTGTTGACTATAATGGATCTTGAGAAAAATCAATTTATAATTTCCCTATCACATCCTATAGACATGTCAATTGGTTCTTCCATCAATTTCAACACTGTAAATGTGATTGTGGATGTGAAGAAAATTCCACTGATGAATAAAATGAATTTTCATATGCAAACAGGTTAGTTGATTGTAAATGACCTCACAAAGACTAATGCACTGTAAATAAAGGCAAAGAATATGTTGGGAAAATTAATTAAAAAATTGAAGTTAGAGAAGGCTAACTCAAGAGTCTTAATAGCTCAGAATAAGGAATCGAAGAAATTCATTATAAATATTGGAGTAGACCCCAGTGTCAAGACTGCTATGCAGAAATTCATGAAAAGTGCTGAGCTAGAAATCTCCACATTGAAGAAAATGCTAAAATTACCTACTGGGGAAAATTCAATGGCTACAGAAGTTGCAGAGGTAAAGAAGGAAAAGGAAAAGCTTTTACAGTAACTCATGCAAAAAGAGGAAGAAATCTCCAAAATAAAGCAAACTGAAATTTCATTGAAAAATCGTATTGATAACCATAATTGTACTTTTGTTTTCCCTACAGGTGATGAAGATCCTCAAGCATAGATTGTTCAATTAAATACTTAGTTGCATATGGCTAAAAGATATTGAAAGAAGGTTCAAACGGATCTGGAGACTGCAACAAAGTTGACTAAAGTCATAGAAAATGAAGTTGACAAGCACAAAATGGATTTCCAAAATGCTGAAGCTGACATTAAAAATCTCAAAGAGAGATAGAAAGGAAATCTCTCACTGATACAAGCCAAAGACATCATTTGGATTGATATCATTTCGGAAAATGAAATCCAATTGGTGCTTCTTGATGATAGTTGCAAAGGAGAAAAGTCTTATTTTAAAATGTGAAGAACCAATCATGTCTGATAAACAAAAAGGAATTAATAGAGCCATTTGGGCCAGAAGATTGATTTTATTAATTCTAAATCAGATTAGGTATTAGAGGAGAATGACATGTAGGGCAGAATGTTGTATGCAGTAGAAATTAATAAAATGGCTGTCGGAAATGATCTCAGAAAGGCTGCATAAAATAAGATAATGGAAATCAAGGAAGCAATAAGTCAATTTGATAAGTCATTTGACAAAATGACAAGAGTAGGCTTGCCATCATGTTGGGGAGTTGAAGGAAATAATTTTCCATGGAATTCTTATGAGAACTTACTATTATTGACAAAAAGAAAAGTTGATAACATGAATGAAAAGACTCAAGTGCTTAAAGGAGAAACAATGGTCAACTTCTTACAGAGACATTTTCAAATATTGTGGATGGTAAAGACTCTTCTCACAGAAAGGTCGTCCTATGATCGAATTACTGCATTCATATTGGAATATCACAACATGATACATTCATCTAGGATGAAGGTAGAAATATGGAAAAATTGCAGATCTTGGACTATAGACTTTCCAAAAGGATCAACACCAAAGAAAGACAAATCAGCTGACCCAGAAAAAGAAGCCACATCATCCACAATTCCTATAGATTAGGATATTTATTTTATTTTCTGAAGACTGTGTAATTGCAATAAGACATTTTCAAGGCATGTAATAGACAACCTTCGAATTCCTAAGTAGTTTTGGTAGTTAGGATTGGTTACAATAGTGCCAAACTGTTTTTTACTGTATTTAATGTAATTTTCAAGAGAAAGAAAGGTTCCGAGTTTTGGACCTTTAGACAATTATTTTTTACTCAGAGATTTAGATATTAATGAATGAGTAAGCAAGTTTATATCATTTTTTTTTATTTTGAAATGTATTCAAGTTTACATCCTGTGTTTTCTGTCTATAAATAAAACAAATTTATGAGCAGTAGGTCTCATTTTACTTCTGTATGTAAGAGTTAAAAACCTTAATTGGCATTCCTTTGTTTTAATTGTTTCTTTCACATATTTCTTCTGGGGTTTGAGATGATATTTTATACATAAAATGACATATCAGTTTGGGATTCTTCTTTCATTTTCTTATAGTGACTTCATTCAACATCAACAAATGGTAGCATTGTGAAGTATTCATCATATTTGATTTTTAAGGGTTTAATCATAAATAGTTGAAGGTTAATAAAACAAAGACATATATATTCATGACATAATCATATAAATGTCTTAAGCACTGATTCCTTATCACAGCTACGGGATTTTCTCTTAAGGTACAACATTAATTGGCGTCGTTACCGGGGAGCGAAGAATCAAATTTTTCCCTGGGTTTTGTTCATATTTCCTCTGGTTGTTCAGAGAGGAGGAAATACTAAGTTGTGCTTTATTTTAATAATTCTGGCACTTAAGAGGCCTCACAGGAGGTCAGATACCTCTCAGCAAAAGGCCCCTATTCTGTCAGATCCAGAAAAGTTAGTTTCAAATAAGGGCCAGAAAACAAAAATATTTTCTACACCTGATGCCACACTGCTTGCACCAGGCAGCAGTTCTCATATCTTACCATCCAAGGATATCTCCTAGAAACTCATTTTCTCGGAACAACAATCCTTACCCTCACCCATTCATTTCCAAGAACAAACATTAGAAGAACTATCTATTGAGTCTGTATCATTTCCATTCATAGAATCTCAACCTAATATAGTTGCCAGTTCTTTTGCTATTGTTCATCTACCCATTCCCATATCAGTTTTTCCACCCCATTTATCCCCACCTACAACTGGTATTCATTTTATCCCTGCTCAAGGAGCAGTCAATCAGGGCATAAACATGGCATCCCCTGCTATCTTGATGAATAGATATGCACCATTAAATCTACCCCAACCAATGAATGCAATGCCTCAGGAGTACTTTAAGTTGCTTCTTAGATTTACTATTGAAGATGAAATATCTGTAGAACAAGACTTGCCTTTGTTTCACACTTTTGCCAAATATCTTAATGTAGAACATCTTGATGTTGTAATGAGACTTTTTGTGCAGTCTCTAAGTGGAAAGGAAAGAAAATGGTTCAAAGGATTACCAAATGGTTCAATCAATGATTGGGATGAATTAGAAAGACAATTCATTCAGAGATGGGGTGAAAAAAGATACCATGGTTATTCTTTAACAAAGTTTAATTCTATAAAGAAAAAATCAAATGAAAACATGAGTGATTTTATCAAAAGGTTTAATAAGTTGTACAATAGTTTGCCTGTGGAAATGAAACCTCCTCCTATTGGAGCAAGGGTTGGTTTTACTGGGGAATTTGTATCAGATTTCAATTTTACCTTGAGAGAAAGAAGATCCTCCACTCTTGAATAGATTCAAACTGATGCCCTAGAGATTGAGTCAAACATATCTGCTGCTGGAAAGGTTCAAGACAAAGGAAAAGCCAAAGAGGAAGAATCATCACAAGATCAAAGGATCGATGACATGAATAAGGTAATTAAAAATTTTTCAAACAAATTAGTAAAGATGGAATTAGATAACAAAAAACCTACACAACAAAATAGAGGGGTTTTCAATCTCCAATTCAGAAAACAACCCCTACAGATTCTACATAGAGAAAGAAAAGATCAGGACCAAGTCCAAGCACCTTTATATATAGAGGCAGCACCATCACATTTGGTTGATAATGATCAGAAATAATATGAAGATCAAATTTATGCTGTGTATATGGAGGATGGTGAGACAAAAGAAGAAAGTGAGAAATAATATGCAGAGGAATGTAAAGAAGATGATGTCTCATTTGATCAGGAAGAAATGGATGATTATTGCAAACAGTTTATTGATTTTATGCAAGCGGAGTTGCATAAAAATATGATTTGAGGTCAAAAAAGAGGTTGAGAACTCAGGATGATGAAGAAGAAGAATTATAATTATTACCTACTCTAATGGTTACTCCACTACAGAAGAATCCAATTAAAAAATCAGATAAGGGGAAGCAGCCCATGAGTTAAGAAAAATAAAAAGAGAAGCAGCAAGCTGAGGCTTCCCAAATAAAGCCTAATGACCCTAATATGTTGGAGAATATTGTTACCATTCCTGATCAACATGCAAATTCAAACAAAAACCAAGAAGAACCTGAAAAGTTGACAAAACAAAATCAAACTTTTAGTTTGTCGAAAGAGTTAGAAAAAGTAAAGATTCAAGTACCACTTCTTGAGTTAGCTAAAACACCTGGTTATAAGAAAGAAATTGCAGAGTTTATTAATTTATCTCAGTCTAATGAGGTGGGTGATATAATGAATCTGCAAGAAGAGAAACCAGTGGTTACTTTTGGACCTCATGTTGAAGAGGTAAATTATTCCACTCCACCGTTTTATATATCAGTTCTGTTGCATGATTTCATTTTACATAATTGTATGCTAGATTCTGGTGCATCACATAATCTAATGGCACTATCTGTAATGAATGAGTTAAATTTATAGATCACCAAGCCATATAGAGACCTTTATTCCTTTGATTCAGAGAGGGTGAAGTGTGTAGGTCTCATAAAATATATGGTTGTTTCCTTGGCTCAAATTTTAGCTAAGATTATTATGATGGATGTGGTAGTAGCAGATATTCCAGCCAGATTTGGTATGTTGCTGTCTAGATCTTGGGGGGAAAATATTGGAGGAGTTTTGAAATTGGATTTCACATATGCTATTATTCCTGTTTTTAATGGGAAAGAAAGGAGGTTATATAGAGAAACCATATTTTTGAAAACTACTACCAAGAAAGATGCAGGTAATTCAACCATTTATGGTCAAGAGAAGGAGGATCTCTCTTGTTTCATGCTGCATGAAGATGTAGAATTTGCTGAAGATTCACAAGAGCAGCTCTCTTCTGCCAATGTACATAAAGAGTTGTGTCCAAATAAAATTTGGAAGTGTTATTTTGATGGTGCATTCTCTAAGGAGGGCACTGGAGTTGGATTCATATTTATATCTCCTAAAGGTAAATTTTTACCTTTTTCCTTCAAATTGGACTTTGAATCTACTAATAATGTAGCTAAATATGAAGCATTGATTCTAAGTCTGCAAATAGCGAAACAGATGGGAATTCGGTCTATCTCTTTTTTTGGTGATTCTGAATTAATAATAAGACAAATTAAGAATTGGTGTCAAACTAAACATCCCTGATTGAGGTATTATAGAACTGAGGTGTGGGATCTAGTTGAAAATTATATTGAAGCTTTTAATTTACAGTTTATTCCAAGAGAAGAAAATAGAATGGCAGATTCATTGGCAGTTGCAGCTAGTACATTTAAGCCACCAATTAATCCAAGGTTGAGATATGAAATTGAATTGAGAGACATGCCTTCAATCCCCGATAATGTGAAGCATTGGTAAGTTTTTGAGGATGATGAGTATATTAATCAATTTTTAACAATGAATGGAAATTTTGAAGACAGTAAAAGTGATTTAGAAGTTGATGAAAGTGGTAAAAATGATATGTCTAAAAATTTGAAACATTCAATTGGTGATCAAAAGATAATTCAATTGAAGGATAATATTTTTCCCAGAGGTTTGGTACCTCTTGAGATATTGTTTGATGCTAATGATGTGGCAGTGAACCAGAAAAAGGTATCCCAAGATGGAGAAATGGAAGACTGTAATTTAGGAACTCAACATGAGCCTAAAATAGTCAAATTGTTTAAAGGAGTTCCTAAGGAATATAAAGAAAGGTATATAGATATTTTTAAACAATTCATGGATGTATTTTCATGGTCATATGAAGATTTAAAAACTTATGATCTAGATATCATTCAGCATAAAATACCACTAAAAGATGGGGTTAAGCCACACAGGCAGAAGCTCAAACAAATTAACCCACTATTGTTGGCTCCAATCCAAGAAGTAAAAAGGATATCCAAAGGTTTATGGGAAAAATCAATTTTCTGAGAAGATTTGTTCTGAATTATGCTGAGATTGTCAGGAGAATAACATACATGTTAAAAAAGAATGCTGAAGTAAAAGGGGGAAAAGATGAAAGATAATTAGTTGGCAGAATTAAAGAAGCTCTTCAAGAAGCTCCTATTCTGACCAGTCCAGATTATTTGAAGCCTTTTCAAATCTTCTCATTTGCATCATCCTCTACTATTGCTGTTGTGTTATTACAAAAAAATGAAGAAGGAAGTGAACAACCTGTAGCCTTTTTCAGCAAAGTCCTCAGAGATGCAGAGCTGAAGTATAATATCCTAGAGAAGTAGGTATATGCTTTAGTTAAATCATTAAAGGGTTTCAGAACTTATGTAATTCATTCCCAAATAGTAGCATATGTGCCTAATTTTGCTGTAAAGGATGTGCTAGTACAGAGTGATGTAGAAGGAAAAAGAGGAAAATGGATTGCCAAAATCCAAGAATATGATTTGGACATCAAACCAACAAAGTTAATCAAAGGACAGGGACTAGCCAAATTGCTGACATAATCTAATTTCCAAGCTTTGGGAATTAGCTTACTTGCACTTGTAGATGAAGTGACTGAAGAAACAAATCAGATTAAGACAAAGTCAGTAATTAAATATAAATTTCTTTGTTCAGACTGGTATAAAGATATTATTCATTATCTGTGTTTCTTTTCTTGTCCTCCTTCAATAGACAGAGCTAAGTACAGAGCTTTGAAACTTAAGGTTCAACCTTATGCTATAATTGAAGCTAAGTTGTATTGGAAAGATCGTGCTGGTGTGTTGTTGTTATGTTTGACAGAAGAGGAAACCATGGAGGTGATTAAAGAATAACATGAATGCTTGTGTGGAGTTCATTACAGTTGGAAAGCAACTGCTCATAAGATTCTTAAATCAGGTTTTTATTGGCCCTCTTTAATTTCTGATGTATATAGAACTGTTAGAAGTTGTCAGAAATGCCAATTGTTTGAAGAAAAGAAAAGGTTAGCTCATTTACCTCTTCCTCCTATGTTTATTGAAGAACCCTTCAGACAATGGGGATTGGATTTCATTAGAGAGATTAATCCACCATCAAGTGGGTATTTTAAATGGATTCTAACTGCTAATAATTATTTTACAAAATGGTAGAGGCAATTCCTACTAGAAAAGCAAATGATTTGGTTGTCATGAAGTTTTTTGAAGAGAATATTTTCAACAGATTTGGATGTCTAGTAAAGATTGTAACAGACAATGCTCAAGTATTCAACTCAGTTAGGTTCATAAATTTTTTTCAAACTTATAATTTAATATTGTCCCATTCTACAACATATCACTCTCAAGGAAATGGATTAGCAAAATCATCTAATAAAACATTGGTTAAAATCTTGAAGAAAAAAATCAATGAGAACCAGAAGGATTGGGATTCAAAGCTGATTTTTTCTTTATGGGTTGTGAGGATGATTACTATAAGATCCACTGGTAAGTCACCTTATGAATTGGTATACGGTGCTCAGGATTTATTTCCCACTCAGCTAGAAAGACCAGTAATATCTTTTCTTCAAGACTCTCAAGAGGAACCTAATGCCTTGGTTAGAAGACTAAATAACGTGATAGAATTGAGTGAAAGAAGAAATAAATTCAGAGACAATTTGGTCACTTATCGGGAGAAAATGAAGTCCATTTTTGACATAAAAGCAAGAGAAATCATGTTTCAAATTGGAGATCTGGTATTAAGATGGGATACCAGAAGGGAAGAGAAAGGGAAACATGGTAATTTGATCCTTTATGGTATGGTCCTTATAAAATATCTAAAGCCAGAACAAATAACACTTTCATGTTGGAAAATCTTGATGGAGAAGTAGTAGAACTGCCTGTGAATGGGTAGTAATTGAAACATTATTTCCAACACTAAAAGCAGTTGGTCCATCATTGTAAATATTTGGTTTTATCTCACTATATATTTCTCATCAAGAAATTTTTGACTCCATTCCCGAAGTGAAGGCACTGATCTACAGGTTCTTAGTGTTTCGTGGCAAAAAAAACTATCCCCATGTGTAGCCAGATGTTGTGGATCATCTATATATCCTTTATTTTTCAAATATTTGAAAATAATAAAACTTAGAAATTGCTGAAAAATATGTGAAAGTACCAAAATCCTATACTTTAGCATAAAAAATACGTATCTTTTTCATATCCGAGTTAAATTTTAAACATTTAAACTTTATACAAGTGGGTTTCGTATTTGATGCTTAAACATTGATTGATTGGTTGGGCGGAAAGTTCTGATGATTAAAGTTCATATCAAAAGGCCCAACCTGTAGGCACTAACAAAGCACAAGATATCGAGATGAGTGCCTCCACAGTTGACTGGGTTGACTGTGGGGAAAATAGATATGAACGATGGAGATTGAGTGCGAAGGCACTAACCAAAGTTTTCCTCCATACCCCGGGATCCTCCACAATGAAGTAAGACAATGAGTTGCTAACAACTGTCTTCCATGTCAGGTGGAATCAACAACTCGTTGGCATGTCTTGTCAGAATTTCGTTTAAAAGTTGTGCCACCTATTTAAAGAATATTTTCACTTGTTTTTCAAATTATTTGTAATTTGTTGCACTGCACCCTGTTTCAGTTTTCTGTCGCCCGCACAAATTTGACCACCTTGTGAATTGTTCTTGTAGAAAATTTTAGTCATGGCTAAACGGTTGTCTCTATCAGGTTCAGCTAGTCATATCCCTCTAATGGATATGGAGAGGGATATTCAAGATACTATATGTTCTGTAATTCACCTTCCCTTCTATCAGCAAGTCACCTTGAATGCTAATGCTTCCCTTGTTTATTCTACCATGATTAAGTCCAGAATTCTTTCTGCATGCATACCAAAGACCCATCTTTTCCATAAATTTATCTACTGGTTGGTGTCAGTCATGTATCCTGGGAAGTGTTTTGTCATGAATTCCCAAGGAGAGAACGTTCTACAAGTGTCCACCCAGTTAATCCGCCAAGCCCTTTGCTATCCTTAGTCAGAGTCATCCATCCAGTTTTCTGATGATTTGGTCTTACATTATTATGATAATCTTGTAGGTGAAGAGTTTAATCAGTTCATGTTTTGTTTGAAACCCGACATAAAGCTTTTTCAGCTAGACTGTAAAGAGTTTTCTATGGAGTTTTTTGACACAGAGAATCATCCTGTATTAAGTAAAATTGAAAAAATTCTCGATAAAGATGATGATAATACAGTGGATAAATCAGTCATAGGGATGTTTTCCATGATGATGAAGCTAGGAATGGTTTTGGATATTCAATCATATTGGCAGGAAGCAATCAATTCACATCTGATGAGCATTTCATTAACAGGTTCTTTCAAATTTCCTTCATTGATTGTATATTTGTTCATATATCAGAATGTGGAAGAATTCATGCATTTAGGTCTAAATATTATGCATGCAAACAAAAAGAGGAAATCAATGATATTTTGGACAGATGTAGTTAGAAGGGAGAAAAATGAGGCTAGATTGTTTTATTTTGTTAGCTATTACATGTCAGTTGCATTTATAGTATTGAATGGAGTTCCTCCTCCCTATTTTTTACCTAAATCTTAGTAGCTCTTTCATTTAGGAACCAATTGCAGATTTGGAGATTGGTTTGTTTTTTAGGATTACTCTGAAATAAGGCTGTATGGAGCAAGTTTTGTGCCTTATATACTCCCAACGTTTGTACAAATGAGGCTTTTTGCTTTAGAGTTTATTAGACAGAGCCTAAATGTTGATGAGGTTCAATTTTTACCTATGAAAGAAGGACATAGGTATAAATTACCCATGATTGTAGGCCCTTTCATAGTAAATATGATGCAAGCATTTGATGAAGTAAGAAGAATGTTAGATGAGATGCATATGCTACTAGGAGAAATTTGGGCTTATGACCCTTATAATGTGATTTCAAATAGAAGATTATTGAGAATGGGTACTCTGATTTCAGTCATGAAAGTAGGCCAGAATAGGAGAAGGTAGCAAGTAAAGGTGTGATGAGTTCAGTAGGTACAAACATTCAGACTCCCATCATATCAGAGAAAACAAATAAAAGAACCAAAGAAGTGGTTATTGATCTAGATGATGAGGAGCAGGGAGGTGAGAAGAGAACAAAGTTTGCTGAAGAACCTACATCTAATTCACCTGGTTTTTCTTTACATTTGGGAGAAGAGAAAAAATATCCTGCTTCACCCAGAAGTCAGGAAGCCTCTCATGAACAAGCACCCTTTATCAAATAGATGTTTTCACAAATTGAGGAAAGAAATCAGAAGATGAAGGCGAGCATGGAGACCCAAGCTGAACATCAAGTTGCTGCTTATCAAACAAGATTGTTGAATGTAATGGATGTTGAGAAAGATCAATTTAGAATTTCCTTGTCACATCCTACAGACATGTCAATTGGTTCTTCCAGTAATTTCAACACTGTAAATGTGACTATGGATGTGAAGAAAATTCCACTGATTGATAAAATGAATTAGCATATGAAAACAGGTCAGTTGATTGTAAATTACCTCACAAAGACTAATGCAATGGAAATAAAGGCAGAGAATATGTTGGGAAAAGTAATTAAACAACTGAAGTTAGAGAAGGCTAACTCAAGAGCCTTAACAATTCAGAATGAGGAATTGAAGAAAATCATTATAAATATTGGAGTAGACTCCAATGAGAAGACTGTTGTGCAGAAATTCATGCAAAGTGCTAAGGTAGAAATCTCCACATTGAGGAAAAAGCTAGAATTACCGACACGGGAACATTCAATGGCTGCAGAAGTTGCATAGGTAGAGAAGGAAAAGGAAAAGCTTTTACAGCAACTCGTGAATTAAGAGGAATAAATATCCAAAATAAAGAAAACTAAAATTTCATTGCAAAATCATATTGATAACCATAATTGTACTTTTGTTTTTCCTACAGGTGATGATGATCCTCAAGCATAGATTTTTCAACTAAATAGTGAGTTGTAGATGGCTGAAAGAGATCGAAAGAAGGCTCAAACAAATCTGGAGACTACAACAAGGTTGATTAAAGTCATAGAAAATGAAGCTGACAAGTACAAAATGGATTTCTGAAATGCTGAAGCTGAGATTAAAAATCTCAAAGAAAGACTAAAAGGAAATCTCTCACTGATACAAGCCAAAGACATCATTTGGACTGATATCATTTCGGAAATGAAATCCAATTGGTGCTTCTTGATGATAGTTGCAAAGGAGAGAAGTCGTATTTTAGAATGTGAAGAACCAATCATGTCTAATAAACAAAAAGGAATTAATAGAGCGATTTGGGCCAGAAGATTCATTGATTTTATTAACTCTAAATCAGATCAGGAATTAGAGGAGAATGACATGTAAGATACAATGTTTTATGTAGTTGAAATTAATAAAATGATTGTCAGAAATGATCTCAGAAAGGCTACAGAAAATAATCTAATGGGAATCAAGGAAGCAGTAAGTCAATTTGATAAGTCTTTTGACAAAAAGACAAGAGTAGGCTTGCCATCATGTTGGGGAGCTGAAGGAAATATTTTTCCATGGAATTCTTATGAGAACATACTAGTATTGACAAAATAAAAGTTGATAACATGCATGAAAAGACTCAGGTGCTTAAAGGAGAAAAAATGGTCCACTTCTTACAGAGACATTTTCAACTATTATGGATGGTAAAGAATCTTTTCACAGAAAGGACATCCTATGATTGAATTACTGCATTCAGATTGGAATATGAGAAACTGACACATTCATCTAGGAAAAAGGTAGAAATATGGAAAAAGTGCAGAGCTTGGACTATAGACCTGCCAAAAGGATCAACATCAAAGAAAGACAAATCAGCTAACCCAGAAAAATAAGCCACATCATTAGTAATTCCTATAGATTAGGATAATTATTTTATTTTCTGAAGATAGTGTAATTGTAATAAGACATTTTCAAGGCATGTAATAGATAGCCTTTGAAGTACTAAGTAGTTTTGGTAGTTATGATTGGTTACAATAGTTCCAAACTATTTTTTACTATATTTAATGTAATTTTCAAGAGAAAGAAATGTTTCGTGTTTTGGACCTTCAGACAATTATTTTTTACTCAGAGATTAAAAGATTAATGAATGAGTAAGCAAGTTTCTAGCATTTTTGTTTATGTTGAAATGTATTCAAGTTTACATCCTGTGTTTTCTATCTATGACTAAAATAAAGTTATGAGCAGTAGGTCTCTTTTTACTTCTGTATGTAAGAATTAAAAACATTAATTGACACTCCTTTGTTTTAACTGTTTCTTTCACATATTTCTTCTGGGGTTTGAGATGATATTTTCTGTATAAAACATCATATCAATTTGGGCTTCTTCTTTCATTTTCTTCTAGTCACTTCATTCAACATCAAAAAATGGTAGTATTGTGAGGTATTCATCATATTTTATTTTTAAGGGTTTAATCATAAATACTTGAAGGTTAATAAAACAAAGACATATATATTCATAACATAATCATATAAATGTCTTAAGCACTGATTCCTTATCACAGCTAAGGGATTGTTAATTAAGGTACAACAACAGCGAGAGGCATTTCTGCAGTGGCTACTATTGGGAGAGTATGGTTTGACATTTCACATGTCAATCCATATGTCTTTATTTCCTACTTTGCACAGCGTTGATATGATGCTTAGAGCAAGAAAGACCACCAAGGCCAAGGATTGGAGCATGGAGACACACAACCTACTCCATGTAGTGTTGGTTGGATAGATATTTTATGAGTTGGGACTTTCAACTTGGGGAAGGAACCACTACACTTCCCATATCTCATGCAGAGAAGAGGCTCTTGGACAAAAAATGGTTGCCACTTGGGGACTCATTGATGAGGAGAGGCATATAGCTACACAACTGGAGGCCATTCTAGAAATGCTAGAGAGGCAATTATGGATCTGGGCATTCATAACACATTGGAGGAAATGGGGAAACATTACATATGAGGATGCCACTTGGGAGAGAGATATATTTTTGCAACATCCAATTTTCCAGTTGCTTGAGGACAAGCAAGATTTTGGCGGGGAGGACTGTAAAATTCCAAATTTTCCATCAACTAATTAGAATATTAGAGTTCTTACTTTTCTTATTTAGTTAATTAAATAAAAGGGGGGAGGGACCAATAAACTTAGTATATGAGTTAAATCCACTTCTATAGTGTGAATGTGGGTAAATTGAGTAGTGGGGTAGCATTATGGAGTAATGGAGCAGCATAATAATGAAGAAAGAGAGTATTTCATAGACAATTAATGAAGAATATGATGGAGACAGTGGAGGAATAAATGAAGATGATGGAGATAGTGGAGGAATAAATGAAAGATGATGGAGATAGTGGAGAGTAAATTGCAGAGATGATGGACGAAGTGGTGCATTAAATGCACACATGATGGAGGAAGTGGAGAGTAATTGCAGCAATGATGGAGATCATGGAGGAAAACACAGTCTTTATGGAGGCTAGTGGCCACGTGTGCAATAAATTATGAGGTGTGCCAAGGTTAGGGAAGGCTCACAACCATAAAATGAAGATAAGGGTAGCAAAGGAGGGGAGTATGAATTTTTATTATTGCATGTCATAATACATTTCTTTGCATGCTTCAATTGTTTAGCTAAGGCTACTGTTTTGTTTAGCTCTAGGTGTTACCGAGTGGCAATGTCATCCTTACCCATGGGGGACATCACGTGCCTACTCTGGTAGGTTTTCTTGGGCAACATTCATCATCCTAAAATCAGTTCCACTTTCATCCACCCTCATCAGCACTTCCAACTATAGGAATTACGCATTCCTGAGCTAGGGTATGAGAGTTGGAAGGCTTTTCAGTACTTGAGCTGAGAAACCCATGGATGGATCAGACCTTCACACTTTGGATCAATTTCAGTATTTTAGGAGCTTCATTGACATTTCATTCATCATGCCATCCATCTATTCTCCTATGTAGCAACATTTCCTATAGGAATTGTGTAATTCTGCAGTGAGCGTTTGAGGAGAGGAGGAATTTCCAAGCAACTCAGCTTGGAATCCTATGAGGGATGAATCCTTCACTCTAGTAATCACTTTAGAAGCCTATGATCAGAATTTTAGTATCTATCAGTAGGCTACATCATTAGCCCTCCTAGACAGCGCAATATTACCCAATAGTAGTCCATGCAACAACTGCATATTCAGTGGAGCAGTTAGATCCTAAGTTTCTCAGCTTGGGACCAACCCATCAGTTATTGAGTTGAGTGGGTGCTATTGCAGAAGATAGATCATTATTTCAGCCCAATATAAGAAGTTTTCTCTAGGGAGTGAGTAACTCATCCAATATGGGTACAGTGTTCAACTCAGAAAGGGTCGAAATTCCAAACTCAAAATCTGGGCAAACCATTTATGGGTTTTTTTTGAGTTTTGCAAGTAGAGTCTATGGTTAAAATCCCAACTTTTTCTGAGCACTTCAACAACCTCTCACATGTAGATCTACTTCCGAGCAACATTAGTTTCCAACAAGAGCAACAATTTTTAGTTTCCAATACTAGTTTTCAATAGAGTTGTTTGAACCATCTTTTGATGGATTGAGTGCATCCCTTTTTGGAGCACTATGTATATTCATTTTTTTTTTATACAAAATGATATGGCTCAGCTTTTTCTGCTCATATGTATGATGTTTTGATATATTATGCCATTTTTCTAGTTTTCTATGTTTAATTCTTATTTGGAATTGTGCATATGTTTTATATTCATGTCTTTCCCATTTTGGGATACTACACTCATGCGTGAGGCACCTACATAAAATCATATCGACACCACGATGATAAATTGTATTGTCGACGATCAGATAATCTTTGGCTTCATAAAAAATATGTCCTTGTCGTGAGCGAGAGGTATTAGGCCAAAAAAATTTGGTCTAGATATAGATGATGTAATATCCATACCATGGGTCATATTACTCGATCAGAAACAAATGCTTGTCCATAATTGATGTTTCCATAGTAGGATCGGTACTACTCGAAGGAAGGTCACAAATAATCTCAGCAAACACCAAAGACTTCTTTGAATTGGATTTAATGAATTCCAAATAAAACTCATGAAAAATTAAGATATATTTTGAATATTCCCCCCCAACAAATTCACATGACAAAATGTATGTCATAGGGTTGCAATCCGAGATGAAAATGGTCTTTGATAGCAGGATATAATGGTGAAATCTTTTTACAACATGAACTGCTACCAAAGCGAGCTTCTCAATGTATGTGTACTTAACTTCCATATCATTGAGATTATAACTCAAATAATATATCAGAAGTTCAATCCCATCTTCTTCTTGGACTAAAACTATAGCGATGGTTGTATCTGCAACGACGATATATAGGAAATAGTCACTCTGATAATTTGGGGGATAGATTAATGATGCTCAGATTAGGGAATATTTAAGAACACCAAAGGAAGCTTGCACAACCTCATCCCAATGGAAGGGTACCCCATTTTCCAAGATTTGAGTAAATCCTTTAGCTCTTTCAGTGTAGTTAGGAATGAACCTCCTTATAAAGCTATCCTTGCCTTGGAGTCTCTCTAATTGAAGCAGATTGGAAGGAGTCGGCAAATCAATAATAGCCTAGACGTTAAATGGATCAAGTTGAATTACGTCTTTTGAGACAATGAATCCAAGAAAATAACCAGAACCAACACCAAACACACATTTGTGCCGATTTAGGCGTATTTTTTAGCGATGGTAGTGTAAAAAGATTATTTTCAGATGTAGTGGGTGGTCAACCTGTTTTTGTGAATGTTTAGGCAAGTCATCCAGATAAGGTTGAAATATGCAATTGATTTCATTAAAATAGTAATTCATTTCCCTCTAGGATGTGACCCCCATGTTCTTTAAACCAAAAGGGAGTTTACGATAGGTGAATGTGCCCCAAGTACATTTAAAATCCATTTTATATTGGTCTTGCGGACGAATATTAATCTAATTGTAATCGGAGAATCCATCCATGAAAAAAACTATTTCACATCCAGCATGTTCATCAATCATTTGGTCGATAAAGGGAGTTGGATATTTTTCTTTCAGACAATCATGATTAACATCCCAATAGTCGACACACAATCTAATTGTCCCCTGTTTCTTCATGATAGGAACAATGTTAGATACCCAATCGGTAAGCAGAATAGGGTAAATGAATCCACAATGAAAAACGTTTTCAACCTCTGCTTTAATGGAAACAACTTTACTTGGGTGAATATGATGAAGGCATTGTCACACCAGCTTAACATTAAGATACATTTTAATCTCATGTTCAATAATACTGGAGTCGATACCTAGCATATCCTCATATGACCAAGCAAATAAATCTCGAAATTGACGAAAAAGAGTGCAGTAAGTGTTCATTAGGGGAATTTTGAGGTCTAAAATGGGCCTCCTAAGGAAATTATAAAATAATAGTGGAAATAATAAAATAATATTTGATGTCATCATCAAAGTTTAGAGGGAAAAATGAAAAAAATTCTTTTTCAGCTCATATTCTCAACTTACCACCCAAATTTTTTACTCAAGTTTCAAGCGAGAGTACTTGTTGGATGAAAAATTTAATTCCTGATCCAAGAAGTACCCATGTTGCATACTTTCTATAGGTCCCGTTACATGAAAAATGAGAAATACATTGAAAACGTGATTCTAATCACATTTTTTTGTGTATTTCTCATTTTTCTTGTAGCAGGGTCCATCGAAAGTATGCAACATTGTGACTACTTGGATGAGGAATTAAATTTTGCATCCAACAAGTAATCCCACTCGAAATTACTTTGGGGGATAAGTTGAAAATATGAGTTCAAAAAGAAGTTTTATTATTATTATTTTTTTTTAATCTTTCTACCCTTTTACTTAAAAAAAGGTGAATCATCCCCCATGGTTGACATCATTATCTTAAGTACTATTGGTTCTTATAAAGTTTATTTTTGTTGTACATTTTTCTTAGGAGGCCCATTTTAGAACTCAAAATTCCCCTAATGCAATTTCAGATGGAGAAAAATATGCACCGACATGAATGTTTTCTACAATATTGGGTTTGGTTGAAAAATCGATAGAAATTGTTTCTTTGATATTTGAGGGGTTTTTTTGGAATCAATGTCATGGATAGGAATAAAATTCGTAATTGGGTGATATAGTTCGTATGAATTATTTTCACTGTAATCTGGAAGATGGAATCGTTGATGTGATGATTCCCATGGTTATTCTTCTAGTATCATGGATTCCATAATGCTCTCATCAGTCAATAATACGTGTGAAAATGGATCAGAAGAAGTACCAAAATCTGAAAAACGATTAACCCAGTCGGTGAAAATGGATTTGGATTCACCACATAATCCAAGAAAATTGATTGCTATGATATCTCAATTGGACTTAGCGGCATGATGTTTCTCAACCTAACAACTTCAAAATCATCAGGTATCGGCCTTAAGTAAGATGAAGTCGAGGATGTCATGTTGCAAGTCTCTATGTGTTTGATTTTCGCCGATGTCGTAGGCGAAGATAATGAAAAGGCGCAAATTAGGGAAGGATCCTTAAATATTCCTACACCAATTTTATGAAGAGAAGGTGGGGTTCCGTGAACTAATGGAACACTTCCAGTTTCTGGCAAACCAAAGGCAAAGAACAAGAGTTGATCAATGGCTGTGATGCTCCCTTTATGGTGGAAGATGATGATACGAAACTAGGTAGATACTACTGTAGCCACAACGTAAACCCATGGTATTCCAAGTAATATGTTGTAGTCGAGGGCTCCGTCAATGACCTCACCTTCAATAGTAACTGATTTCCCCCCTAGTTCTACGTGCAAGTTATTAAGAATTCCACAAGGCTTATACGTATGACCGTCAAAATCTTTCAATGTTGTAGGTGATTTTGACAAAGTTAGTGAGCCAAGTGACTTCCAGCAACTCATTGGCATGATACAAGTAGATGAACCTTCCTCAATGATAGTGCGATGAATGAGGTGATTTGGGACATGTACTTGAATGAAGAATGCTAACTCTGCTGGTAATTTTGGCAAATATTCCACGTGATTAAAGACTAAAATATTTGAATCTGTCGGATCAATTTCACCGATCGTGGACAACAAAGAATGCTTCTGGGAGGGAAAATTCTGAAGAACCTCAAGCATTGACATAGCAGAAGGTGACTACACTAGATATTATACTACATTATAATTTTGTGTTGCATGAACTCGAAGGTTGAATGTCAATTTGTGAACTACTCCCTTCGACATCTTTATTGTTAACTCTGGAAGGATAAGCGGTAGAGGAGAATCAGATAAGGTTGAAGTCAAAGTCGTAGGCTGATCTATAGCCTGAACATTGGACGAAAACAACAGATTATTGTAATATTTACTTCATGTCGACACTAAAACATCAATTTTGGGCTTTATAATGGAGAGAATAAGCACTTGCGAACTAGAAGCAGAATTTGTTTGCAACCAAATGTGTTTCTAGGTTCAGAAAAGGATTTTTCAACACTGGAGATATGGTAGAAGTCTTAAGAAGCTTTGGAACTTCGGAGCGGTGAGGAAAATCTCACGTAAAATGCTCCTCATTACATATCAAGCAAGGGTAACGAGGTTTCTGAAAAGAACCAAATGAATCAAATGATTTTTCCTATCAGGGTGAATTTGATTTCGTATTGACTTTCCCCTTCTTCCTATTTCCTTGTTTCTTATCTCTTTTTCCTTTATCAGATGACATGACATGGATTTTGGAGGAAGACAGATCAGATTTAGTAGGGTTTTGATTTGAAATAGCAAGTGTAGGACCAGATAGTCAAATTGTTGTTAGAGTGCTAGTAGAACCAAACATACCATCACCAACATGAATGTCGTGACCAAATGGAACAGGAGGAACATTAAAATTTAGTCACAGCGTGTTTGGAATATTTTTGTAGAGCATGTTCGATTTATTGTAAATCAGATCCAAATACTAATCACGAGCAATGACTTGATCTTAAGTGACAGCACTGCCTTTGGCCACATCCTTGGTGATATATGCAAACAAGGACTCAATAAACCACTTAGCTAAAAGCTGATCAAGAACAAATGTTTAACCATTCGACGATGATGACACCAGTCATGTATATGATCGGATATATGAGTAGTAGTGGTTTGTTTAAAGTTGGTCAAAAGTTATGTTATAGTTTCATATCTGATGGGTAGCTGGAAGTGGGTTAAAAAAGTAGTGGCTAAAGCTATAAAGTTATCAAATGAAGCTCATGGTAATTCAATGTACCACTTGGCTGGACCATTAAGCGTTTGCTAGAAAAGACACAATCTAACATAATCATCATTTAAGGAGTTTGATGAACACCATAAATGATAAGTCAAGACATTCGTAGAGGGGTATTCTCCAGAATTTCCATTGAATTTTGGAATGACCGAGGGAAATTTATGTGGAATCAGTGGCCACCAAGGTAAATAATGAATTGGATCATTGGTGAGCCTATTTAAATCTGGTAATTCTAATGTTGCAAAAAAATGAAATTGTCGATTAAGGTGAGGTTGAGCGTAACTGGAATAAGATGTAATCACCTGAGCAGTAGGCCTTTGCATACCAACAAATGGATTTTGTTATCGCTAACCTAGATATGGGTAGGTTTGGTGACCAGGTACTGGATAAGCCTGATACTGTGAGAATGATTATTGTGGATGCTATGGTATCTAATCAAATGGTTTCCCGACAAGATAATTTGGACCTATTTGTGAATATATAGGGCCAACAGAAGCCTATGAGAAAGGTAAACTAGCCCGTGGTTACGAAATTCATGAGATAGATGGTTTTTGAATAGCATCCTAGGAATATTGATTTTGTAGACCCAATACTTCAACATTAGGGGTGGAAGGAACTGCTTGTCTAGATTGAGAAGAAACCATAGAAGAAATGACAGGCATAGTAGGTACAGATGCAACAGGTTGAACTGGTTGATATTGATACACAACCATTTTGGGTTGAACAGGAAAAGTAGGCTGTCATTGGAAAAAAAGCATTCCAACATATGATGGACCTAAATACGATGGAGTACTACCATATGGACCAAACATATATGGCCCCCCAACATATGGAGTATAGGGATATTGCACATAATAACTTTCATATGAAGGGTACCTGTAATACATAGGATAACATGGACGGTAATCAGACGGACCAACACGATATTGAGGGTCAGGCCATTCAGGACTTGTAATAGATGAAAGAGTTACAATTCCAAATGATGACATGGGTGAATTCCATGGGCTAGAGGAGACACCAATGTAGGTTCCATTTAAATCTTTGTAACCCTGTGGGATGAATGAACCACCATACAGATGTTCCTCGAGTGTCGTCGAAAATATCGAAGACAAAGCACCAGTAGATGTTGCCGCAACTGTAACAAACAGTATAGTGTGGGATGTTGTCTGTATCATGGTTAAATAACCCATCAAATACTCTCACGAATCTAAGAGAACATGAGAGTCAAAAGGATAAGTGGAAGTAGAGTTGGTCAAATGAGGAAAATACTGATATAAATGAAGCTCCAACCCAAAATGAGTGGGGGTAAAATGGGTTGTCTCTTCGTCAGTTTATTCCTCTATCAAAATCAAACTAGGTGGAAGTACTTCACCATCAAGCCCGAGATACATTTCAGCCGGTAAACTCTGTAGTAAATAGGAAGACTCGATAGTTACAAATGGTTGAGTATCAGATGGTTGCACCAGAAGAAATTCTTGTTGTTTGAATTCAGGATCGACTACTAGATCAACTTCTAGTTGAAAATTATCAGGTTCAATATTCATCATTTCACTGGATTGAATTTCTGCGTCCTCAGGTAACTTTACGATTTCCATATCGACAGTAGTAGATAAATAGGGATCAGTCGAAATGACTCAATACTCGACACTCAAAGGATCAAATGTATCTAGTTTATCAGTTGATGTACCACCAATATTTCTATAGTTATCGAAATCAGTAGGGTTAGCACACCTTCATATACTAGGAGTAACTTCTGGCAGTAATGAAGTTTTATTAGATGTCCTACATGAACGACGGGGAAGGGGTTGATCTTTTTCCATGATTTCTGATTGATTTTATAAAAAAAAACAAAAAACAAAAAGGGGTTGATACTAGGCAAAAGGTTTACCAAGAAACTGTGAACTGCAATATATTGCCTCAGTAAGCCATGTACTTATTATACGTGTAGGCAATCTCCCTGAATGTTGTGTTCGGTGTATCACAAGTACAAGATGATCGACTCGATTACCTATGGATGGTAAGAAACCTAAATTTGTCCTCCCAAATATACACGAAGGTACGTGGAGGTCTAATCCGTGTTAGAACTATCTAATGCGAAACCTTAGAGTGAGAGCATCCCCTTATACTTTTCATACTAGAACACTGCCCGATATACCCGAAAGTACGTGGATGAGATCTGATATACTTACTTACGTGGAATGAGGTATCACACTCGAAATGTATCACAGACAGTTAACAACAGCTGCTATGTTTCACGACACCAGAAAACATCTCTATCCTATATCTCTAAATGTTATTGTTAATGTCACAATGCTTCCTTAGATAAATTCAGATAAATTTTATGTTGACCTCGATTATCAATTTGTCTTTCAAGTTCGCCGCGAGATTTATTGAACTTTCCTATAATGAAATTATAATGATAAGCATTCGTTTCGAATTTATTTTCGACAATGAAAATTTAGCTAGTAGGGATAGAGAAATCAAATAATTTTTAATCATCGATGAGCACATCTAACTGAAATTTTTTCCCTAAAATATTCCTCAAGTATCACTCACAATCCCTAAATTCAAATGCATGTTTTTATTTTCAGTTTCCTTTAAGTTTATATGAACGAAAAATAAGCTAATGCACAAATAATCACTCAAAATGTTAAAGGGAAATGAAGAATGAAAAGATAATTCCTATTTTTTAAAATAATGAATTGATTAAATGTAAAATTGAACTTTGGAACTATTCACAATGATAAAGAAAACACAAAGAAATATTGATAAAAGAAATCCAAAGTGAGCCAAGAAAAGTAAAGGAAAAATGGTCTCTGGAGGTATTTAGTCACTCAAAACATCAACAAGAAAACATTGACATGGATTGGAAAAAGACAAAATAGATATATTTTGGTTCATCATAGGGGCAACGCACCCCTGAGTGGGAGACAAGGTGTTGCAGAGCACTGTCCCTAAGCCAACAGTGTTATGCAGAGCACTGTGTCAAGACCAATAGTGCGCTGGTGCCATAAGAATCCATTAGCGTAGTTTTGAGGTATAAAATGGTCCTCCTAAGGAAATGATAAAATAATAGTGGAAATAATAAAATAAGATTTTATGACATCATCTAATTTTATAGGGAAAAATGAAAAAACTACTTTTTCAACTCATATTTTCAGCTTATCTCCCAAATTGTTTATGCAAATTTCGAGCGGGAGTACTTGTTGGATGAAAATTTTAATTCCTCATCCAAGGAGTACCCATGTTGCATACCTTCGATGAGTCGTACTACACGAAAAATGAGAAATATATAAAAAATGTGATTGTAATCATGTTTCTTTTATGTATTTCTCATTTTTCGTGTAGAAGGATCCGTCAAAAGTATGCAACACTGGTACTCCTTGGACAAGGAATTAAAATTTTTCATCCAACGAGTACTCCCACTCAAAATTTGAGTAAAAAATTTGGGAGGAAAGTTGAAAATAGGAGTTGAAAAAGTAGTTTTATTATTTTATTATTCTTTAATCTTTTTTCCCTTTTATTTAAAAAATGGTCAATCATATCACATGGTTGACATCATCATATTGAATCCTATTGGTTCTTATTAAGTTAAATTTTTTGTACATTTTTCTTAGGATGCCCATTTTAGACCTCAAAATCCCCCTAATGGTCTAAAAAAAGAAGCTATCACACTACTTTTGCTAAGATACATTCAAATGACTGAAAATAAGTAGGTAAAGTCTATTAGGTTTTGATGTGTTAGTCATCAGTAATTTTTACTTGTTTAGATGACTAAATGCTTTGTCCAAGTTTTCAAGAAACATAATTCAAGAATCATGTGAGTTCTAGAAATCTCCTCAAACAAAAATTTACTATTTATCCCACTTCCTTGTCAAACCATGGCCAATCTATCACCCAAACAAGACCAATGTCCCTCACTCTCACTATTTTTGCCATCTCTGCCTATAAAACTTTGTCTCTATTTGCCTAAGCCCTCTAATTTAACACCTTGTTTCGCGAGTTAAACCAAACTTCTCTCCTACTCACCAAGTGCCTTAAACAATGGTGTTGTCAAAACTCCCTCTCTAAAGCCCTTTGAAGTAAAACAAGGTTTTCTAGTTGTATAGGATGATAGTGCATAATAGAGTGTCAATTACCATGTCTCCTCATCCAAACCCTGTTTGAAGTGTTTAGTCAAAAAACCTATTTCAAGAGCATTACCATAAGTCAAATAGGGTCACCTAGATTATGCACTATCATGGTTCTAAATGCACTATTTGCACAAGTATTTAAAGGTGAAGTCAAGAGAACACAAGGATGAGGCTTGTAATTATCCAAAGAACATCAAAAGACCTCCAAAGGTATCCTCTTGATCAAGCAGTAAGCCTGCAAAGGAGAAATTTACCATGTCAAAGCATTTTTGTAGGAATGTTTTTATAAATGGTCAACAACAGAAAAAGAGGCAAATAAGGAGACCTAAAAAAGGCTCATAAAGGCATCCACAGCGGGTAGCAAGATACAAATAGGATTAAAAGTTTACAAGGAAGAACATGATCTCATCAGAGAGTGTTATGAAGTGTTGCCCATCAAAAGGTCCATACAGGTCATAAAAGATAGTGGCACATAAGAAACACTCTACCTCAAATCAGAAAGATAATTTAAAATTTGTTTGGATTGAAGCATGAAACTTGTAGAGGGACAACTGCCCTTTGCTTACATTCTTGCAAGGAAGACCAAAAGACATCATACTAGCCATGAGGTAAGGTAAAGTAATGAGGGGCATCATCATAAGAGGAGCATTCACAACCAAGAAGAAAGCTGCAAGGTATGTGCTTTATGGAAATCAAGGTTCATGACTCTTTTGACCAAGCAATAGAGAAATTATAAGGTTACAAAGGCAAAGAACACATAAAAACCCTTCAAAAGATCATTGAAGGCTTTAGACATAAAACAGTAAGTTTGATAAGTGTCTCTTTGAAAACTCAGAAGATAAGACTATTTGTTTTTTCTGAATTATCCCAAAAACTCAGAAGCTTGGGAAGATAGACAAAGAGGGTCAAAGTAGTGACCAAGAAACATCCTTCATCACAGAAGATGATTTCAAGGGTTTTCTAGTTACCCTAGAGTTTGGCAGACAAGCACTATACTCCACAAGGTCAAAAGGAAGAATGTTGTCAAATACAGAAATATCAGTTCAAAGGTATTTTTCTCTAAAAAAAAGTTAAATACATTTTCAAATGGCCAAAAGGGACAAACATGGGTGGAAATTTTGAAAGAAACAAACTATGATAATCAATGGACATTATATGATAAAGCAAGTTGTCCAAGTTCAAAAAAGACAGTGATCAAAGTGACCTAAAAACAAATAGGTATACCCCTGGTTTATAGCAGAAAAATGAAACTCCCAACAAGGACCTCTTTGTCAAAATACTATTCTGCAAAAGTATGACTAAGACATAAAAAACACTTCACAGAGCTCGCAAAGGTTTTTTTCCCACAGAAATATGGTTTCAAGGTCAAAGGAAAGA
This sequence comes from Pinus albicaulis, assembly GCA_034641835.2. Classification (NCBI taxonomy): domain Eukaryota; kingdom Viridiplantae; phylum Streptophyta; class Pinopsida; order Pinales; family Pinaceae; genus Pinus; species Pinus albicaulis. Next base: position 1,274,845,786 of record CM076581.1, on the reverse strand, counting down.
ATGTTTTCAACACAGAATATTAGTAAAAGGGAGAAATGGAAAAAAGGGATCAAAAAGGGTTGAGAGGCATAGGCTTCGTGTCTTTAGGTACAGTGTCAAATTAAAAGAGCCTTAAGAGGCCTCCAAGAATGAAGAAAAGCAACATTGTCAATGAAAGATGCCACTTGCAACACCAAAACAGTCAAATACATAGTGAGAAAAAGTAAGCAAACAAGAACATTACAAAAGTGGGTTTTGACTTCAAATTTATTTTTCAAAAAGGGTTATAAAGGCCTTTTTGGTATTCCCACCACACCATTTGTCATCTCCAAGCCAAAAGAAGCCGTTCAGAGAAGGTTTCTAAAGCTTTTTTGAAAGTTAGCAAAAATCTCCAAGTATTACGCACCGAGGCCAGTGCTACGCACTTCGCCTTTGGCGCTACGCATAGGAGGGGTAGCCGCAGTGTTATTTAACACTGTGCTATGCACCCAGGACCTGGCACTACGCACCCAGGACCTGGCACTATGCACGTGGGCCACTGTTACACACAGACACAACAGAGTGTCTACAAACTATCTATTATGCACCGGTGCTACGCTCCTAAAGCCCAACTGGTCCATCTCCAGCGTGTTACGCACCTGTGCTATGCTCCTGAAGCCCGACTGGCCCATGTTTTTCCTGTTATGCACTAGTGTTACGCACTGGCTCTATGCCTCGGTGTTACACACAGATAGATTTTGTCTAAAATTGCTAAAGGATGTCAAAATTTCAGTTTTTCACCTTCAAAGCCTCTGCAAAAGTCCAGATACCAGGTTGGTGATTTGTTTTCTTACCTCCCAAGATTTCATTTTCCTAAGAAAAGTCATATTTAAAGGCTTAATTAAAGCAAACCCTAGGCTACATAAAAATCAGTTTTAAATACCTTTGGTTAGGGTTTGAAGGAGAAATTGTTATATGTGCTAGAGGAGGTTGATTGACATCAAACAAACCTCTAAAAACTGAGTGTAGTCTTGGAGAGTTTCATCTTGCCTTCATTTGCACAAATTTTTCCTCACTTCACTCATTGCAACCTTTTGACCCAAAGGCCTTCAAACAATTTTCAAAAATCCTTCTGTGCTAAAGAACTAGCCACAATGTCTGAAGCAGAGATTCACACCAGCAGTGATGAAAGTCAAAGACCTACCGAGCCTCAACATAAGGGAGGAATGGAAAAGAGGTTTGAGCCCTTATACATAGTTTAGATTACTTCCTCTCCCATGATCCTTTCGTACTTTCAGGATGTTGGGTGTTATCATTTTTGTGAAAAGGTCAAGCAAGTCAAAAGCCACTCATACTTGATTAGATTGTTCATCCTTGGCTTACAAAATCACCAAGTTAGCCTAGTAGGAGTGGAGTTTTAACTCTCATCTGAATCCATTTCCAAAGCAACAGGTATACGAGACATTGGTGAGATATGGTTTAAACAAAAGAAGTTGGAGTTGTGCTATTATGAACCGTACCTAAAACCAAGCTATCAATAAGGATGCAAGGCTGTTTTCCTGTTTTCCCACTTGCTAGAGAGGTATGCCTTGTTGATGAAGCAAATTATCAGATATTTCACCTATGAGGGGAGATACTCTAGGATTTACTCATATCATGTAAGGTTAATAAAGTACTTCACCAAAGTCAAAATAATCCTACCATAGTACTTTTTCCAGAGCATTGACAATATGACCTCACTTGTTAAGAAAAGAATTTGTGGCTTCCAAATGCCGATCCTTTTCCATCACTACTTGATCAAAATGATTGTCTTACATTAGTTGCAGCAGTAAGGAATCCCTTGGGAAGTCTTCATCTCACATAATGTGTTTACAAACCCCCAAGCCTCCATTCAACAAAATTTACCTTCCACTTCACAACCACCTACCTCCACTCCTCCATCATCTCTGCCTATGACTTCTCCACAAAAAAATTCACCTCCTATCTCTTCTCCTAATGTTCCAAGTGAAGAAGCTGACAGTGGCTCTAATGAAGAGAAAACAGATGACAATAATGAGGAAGAGGATAGTGAGGTAGAAGCTGAGGAAGATGAAGAAGAAAAGGAAGAAGACAGTGAGGTAGAAACTAAGATAGATGAAGAAAACCAAGAAGAGGATAGTGAGGTAGAAGTTGAGGAATATGAAGAAGACAAGGAAGAGGACAGTAGTGAGCAGGAAAGTGATAATAGCCACAACAAACAAGAAATTGATGACAACAGAAATCAAGAGAAAGATGCAAGTGAGACAAAGGTTGAAAACATTGAGGCAAATGTAGAGCTTGATAAAGATGATGAAAGTGGCGAAAATAATGAAGATTATGGGACAGAAACTGATTGTGAAGGAGAGGAACAACTGAGTGATTATGACCAAGAAGAGGTAGCCTCTCAAGAAATAAACAATGAGCAAGAAAACATAGTTAAAATCAGTGAGCCTCATGATGAGAAAAAGGGCCAAAATAGTGGGTCTTATGATGAAGAAGATTACAAGGCTTGTGGCACCTCCAAAGGTAGAGACACCATCATAAAACCTCTCACATGCACCTATCACAGAGGCAGAAGAGATGTATTTGCTACCTCAAAAAGGCAAGGGGCCATCTCTCCTCCGATAATCAAGAATCAAGACAAAGGAAAGGGAAAGGTGGAAAAAGGTGAGCAGAAGGTACAGGTAAGAAGGAGCAAAAGGATCAAGAAGACTTCTCAAGGATCTCAATTCATTGATATAGAGAGTGAAAATGACGACCAATAGATGAAAACTAGGTTTCTTCTCTTGGAGAAAGATGCACAGCTTCAGGAGTGGGAAAGGGATTTTGATATGGCTCAAAGGGTCATCTACTATTACAAAGAGGAACATAAGAATTTCAAATATGTAGAGAGGGGCCTTGCTCTACAAAAGAAAATGACCAAAAATTATGCAAGGAAAATCATGCCTACTAGCGCCAAGCTAAAGAAGGCCCTCATTGAACTAGAAGGCCTAAAATGAGATAAAGTGCATGAAATCTTTGGAGTCTTGGCTGAGGCTTCTCAACAGGTATCCAAAACCTATTGAAGGGTCTATCAACTAATTTTGATGCAAATTGGACAACTTTTTGTTTTTTCCAAATTTTGATCCCTAGGAGCACAACACCCTAGGCACTATGCACCAATTTGGTGCATCTTGAGCTCTCAAAGTTTACATTTTGGGATTTTTCACATCACCAAGAGTCTACTCACTAAATTTTAGATCATTTGGAGCAGTTTTACCCCCTCAAAAGGTCACAAAACATCAAAACATTGACCTTTCTGCCTCCTTTTCAGACCAGGTGTTACGCAAAGAGAAGTGTTGGGAGATTTGATTTTGAAGTAGGTAACTGGCATACATTCAGCACAAATCAAAAATTTTTGGAAAGTATACTCATGAGGCTTTCCAATGAGCCATCACGGAGCTAAATCCAGTGTCAGGAAGAGCTCCAAACGTTTGCTGCAACAGGGCCTATTTCTGCGCTACGAACTTGGAAAATTTTCACTGTTTGACACATGTGTTACGCTCCTGTGGCTAAGTGGGAAAAATGTGCATTTGGAAAGTTTTCTTAGGCAGGTCAGGCCTAAAAGTCAATTTTATTTCCATTTATAGTCATAAAATATATTTATTTAAATATTTTTGTGCCTTGGGCTTTGCAAAGCCTCAAGGACAAGTTAGGATATTTCTCTTTGGAAAATAGGCTTCTAGATGCTCTAGTAGGTTCTCCTCTCCTAATTTTTTATATAAGACATGAGGATTCATTTTAAATAGGGGGGACTTGATGTGTTTAAGAGCAATATATGGTTTTATGAGCTCAGACAAGATATTGGTTTTATGAAGTGAATGAATGGCTTGTGTGGCTTGATGTTGGAGAAGCTTGCTTACAAGATTCCATAGCTTGGTGAATGGTGATGTTTTCCTAACTTGTTAATGTTTTATTGTCTTCATTTTGTTTCAGTCTTCTTGGTTACTATAGATCAGCAAAGTATAGGTTGAGATATGCTCATGGAAGCACCTCAAACCTCTTGTTTGTTATAGTTTTGATGTTTTCTTCTTTTAGTCAACTTAAGGAATTATTGGCTGCTCCTTAGGCCCACTAAAACTTGTTTTTGTTTCATGAATGGTTATTATGCTAGCTTATAAATATGATTCATGGTATTCCCTTCTTATTTAAAGTTTTCAAAACCCTATTTTGAAGCTTTTCTATGGAATACTGATTGATTAGGTTAAGACAAAGAGGCCTTGTTTCGATCTTGCCCTTTGCCCATGCTTACCAACTTGTTTCAGAGTTCCCGATAGTTTGATATATGTTTTTTAGGAGTTCCCTCTCCATATAATGAGTTGTTTGTTTATCTTATGCGTTTTCTCGAAACACTAAAGGTGAATTTCTAAAGTTATGAGTTGTAATGCTTCTATGTATCACTAGCATGTACATCTTAAATGTTTATCAGTTTGAGTATTTTTCATAGATATTAATGGTTTTCCCTACCTTGTGAGTTATTGTGTTCATAATATATATGTTTAAAGACCTCTTAGTTTTTTCCCAAACTTAATGTTCATTACACCTCATACATCACCCAAAGGATCCATTAACCTTCCTAAATTGGCCCTGCAATACACTCTGCTTCATCATTTAGACACCCTCGACTTCATCTGACCCCATAGCCCTATTGATTCGATAGACTTTTATTCCACCTATCATACTTAGTCATCTTAGCCCAACCCAAAACAAATAAAAAAATTTCACTTAACAACTAGCCTAAAATCAATCATTCGAAGCGAACAAGTTCACATCCTTCGCATAATAGAGAGAGCCCTCTCTGAGTCCAGGAAGGCTGGGTCCTAGGACTCCAAAGACTGGTTTGATGTTACCCTTTCATTTGGTTTAGACAATATTCCAAATCACGAGACCCTAACATAATGGCAATCACAGTGGGACCTTCTAAGTTCATAACAATCTAAATACCCCTTAGGGATCCAAAATCCCTTCATCAAACAATATCTTATGATTTATAGCTACCTCATCACTATCACTAACACAATGGTGATTATGATGCAACCTATGATGTCAATGAAAAACTAATTATCCCTTAGGACTTCAGAAACCTTTGTCAAATCATAGAGAACTTAACTAATAGCCTAAGAGTAGAATCTAGCTTTTTCACCATCTTTGCAAATTGATGACTCAGGTATAGGACACTTTTACAAACCTTTGGGCTACATATAGAAACACAAAAAACCCCAAAACATTTCTAGATTGAATTTTTGTCAGTATTGGTGGTGGACCATAGACAAATATCTTCAAAACAACTAAAATTATCCACCTGGCGACTCCACTAGCCTCCAGTAGGCCTTCTGAATTTTGCTAAGTATCTATATACTCCTGTAGGACTACATCAAACTAGCCCTAAGAAGTCTAGAAACCTAGTCACACACTATGTGAGTTTGATAACAGCTAGAGAGGTCAACCTTCTGAAAGCAGTCATAAACTTTCAGCCTCTCTAAATTTTTAATTTGAAATCTGGCTTCCTGAAGAATCAATACTAGATCTCATTTGGACCCAAACCCTCCTACTATAGTTGATGACCCAGAAAATGTTTTGTGGAAAAATTCTGAAACTGGAAACTTAGCTACTAATAGGACCATTCATAAGGCAAGCTCTGTACCTGAACATCTTACAGCCTTGTAAGATCCCTAGTTTGACTTGTGCCATACCAAAAACCTTTTCAGAACCAAGTCATAAAGTAGAATCAACCATACCGATCTTGAGCCCATAGACTTTCAGCAGAGCCTTTGCAGAGAAGCTTCTCCTTCCGCACCACTTGATATCCAACTTCTCCACCACTTTGGCTCTTTTCATCCCAAGCCTGCTCAAAATCAATTTACTGGTCCAAGTACTTCCGCCACACCCATTCACACCTCCACTTTGCAAACCACTCCATCTCATAGTACAAATCCTCCACTTGTAAATCCACCATTAGCTCCCACCATGGTAGCATTGTGTGCGTCCCTTGTGTTACCGCAACCATTGGTACCTTTTCCAAATGATTAACAATCCAGAATCCCACACTTCACCAGGGATGAATCCACTACTTCCCAAAAACATGTAGATAGAATGAATGATGCTTTTGACTACATGGAATTAGAAGAGGAAGCCATGAATATGAGGATATTTGGCCAAAGCCTTGGAGGAGAAGCTAAGAAATGGTTCAAAATCCTAACTCCCAACAGCATACATGATCTCCCTTCCCTTTACCAAATTTTCATAAACAAATGGGAAATCAAGAAAAACCCTCTTCAGATCCTTTTGGAATATAGCAATCTCAAAATAAACATGGGAGAAAGTGTCCAAGAATATTGCACTAGGTTTAATAGTTTTTACAACACACTACCGCCAAACATGAAGCCCCCATTTGGCCTAGCCTTAGCTAAATTCCCAGAGGTTTTTGACCCCGAAATGGCCTATCAACTAAGAGAAAGAGAGCCCCTAACTTTAGAAGACATGCAAAAAGGAGATATAATTGTAGAGGCCAACTTAATTGAAAAAAGAGATAGGCTAAGATCAGAAAAAAGGGTAACATACAAAGATGACACCATGCCCTCCACCTCCTCATCTGATTCCAAGATGGACAACGTTCTTAGGACCATGGAAAGAATGATGGAGAGAATAAGCATAAATGAAAGATATGTACCGCTCCTAAGTTTTAAAAGTTTTGACAATAGGAAATGACAACAATGCTTTGGTTGTGAATGTAAACCAGAATATTTATTGGACCAGAAGTAGATGGAAAATACCAATAAGGAGCCATTCCCCATTCTATGTTAACTTTGAACATGCAGAAATCTCACAATGCCATGCTGAACTTTGGTGCATCTCACAACCTCATGCTGGATATGTAGTGATGGAAATATTGGACCTAGAAAATAACCGAGGCCCTACAGATCACGTATTCCTTTGATTCAAACGATTATCCAAATGCTTGGGCCAAATCAAGGATTTATGTCAATACGGCACAATCCTGAACACGGTCATGGATATAGTCGTGGCTGACATTCCCCCCAAATATGGCATGCCTTTGTCCCAATCTTGCGGAGCTAAACTTCTGGGAAACCTCCAACTTGACATGTCTTATGCTACCATCCCGATTTTTAACCAAACTAGGAGACTCTACCAGGAATCTCATACGAACTATATAGTAAGAAAGCTAGATAAACCCAACAACACCCCTATCTATTCAATTCATTTAGACTTGGACTCATTCATCTTGTACAATGAAAATGACCTTGATGAGAAAGTAAATGAAAATTGTGAAGATCTAGGCACATTACAACAATCAGATCACTTCCTCTATGATGAGTTCGACAGTCAAAACTATCACTATGCTGAAACAACACAAGATAATAAAATTGAAATTAATTTCCTACAAATTGAAAATGAAATATCAGAAACAAGAATCAGTTTAGAAAAGGGAATAGGTTGCTCAAAAGAAAGACAAATCACAAGAACACAACTTCTTCCTTTTGCTAATCCAGAAAAAATGAAACACCATCACAAAACACAAATCTTTCACTACAAGAAAAAAGGACATTGGTGAGGGTCATGCTTGTGACAGACCTTTAAGGTCCATCACCAATGTCACATATGGTGAAAATCCTTAAAAAAGCGTCGTTGTAAGTGTATATAGTGATGGTCCTTTAAGGTCCGTCACCAAAGCCATTTTTAATGACACTTTTGGTGAGGGTCGTTAAAGGCCCATCACTAATTCTGTCTGGTGACACTTCTAGTGACGAAACTTTAATGACCCTCACCAGATGCTATTTTTGTTACTTTTGGTGACTGCTCAAAAAATGTTCGTCACCATTGATCATTCCAATGAGTTTTTGATGACGTTATGTTCTTGTTAATATTTTTTTTCAAAAGATAAACCGATTTAATAAAACATTATTGTGGAGTATTTTTTATACATGTCCAAGGCCATAGTGGTTAGAGTTACGCTGTTTTTTAAGAGTAATTAGTGTATCATTTCCCCTCAAGTAATGACTAGTCGAATAGAGTTTTCCTATGGGTCAACACATGATTCATATCTATTAAGTTTATTATCTAGAAAATTCCCTTTAGATAAAGTCCCACTAGTGTGTGTAGGAAATATATTATTTAATACATAATCAAGCCTCGGGTCAATTCTATTAATGAGAAAGAACTAACACTCCTCAACAATAAAAGCACACCTTAAATTAATGCTTTTGGCACACACTAACTTTCTCATCACCTCTATGTCTTGGAACATCTTTGCACCTAGAACATCTTGTCATGACACTAATGCTCAAGCACATGGTGTGCATTTATGCTAGCAAAGCATAGAACTCTCCTAGCATGTGTTGGCATGCATTTATTCCATAGCATGCCCAGAACACTTGGTTGAAGGCATTGACATTCATTGGCACTTGGCACACAATGCCACTTGGCATGTATTGGGACCTATTATTAGTGTGGTTAGCATTCCACTTTTGTAAAAATATAAAGTCTTGACTTATTAACCCTATTATTGGTTCTTCCTTTTTATTTCCTTGAAACTTCTTGACACATATTGACATACCACAGCACCCCTACACATCCTTAGCACCCGGCATGTATTGACATATCTTGGCACTATTTGGCACATATAATTAGCACACCCCCTGGGAACTACCAATCAAACTTCGAGACTTATTAAGATGCCTTGATATTCCCCGGCATGCCTTACTTATCAATCCCTTATCATACCTTGTCGCTCCCTCCTTGGCATGACAACTATCACTCAGTTAACACTAGTCCTTGGCACACATTCCTTGTATTCATTAACTTCCATGAATTTTGACCCTAGTGCTCTCTTAATGTTTTGTCCTAGTACTCCTTAACACTCCTCAATATGCATTAGCACTCTCTAGCACACCCTTAGCACTCTTCAACATGCCCTTCCGCTTCATAGCATGCATAACACAATGTGACACATATTGGCACTTGGCATATGTTGGCACTTTAAAATTTCATAGCATGTATGGAATACATTGACATGCCTTGTTATAATTTTAGCATGGTTTAATATTAAATTTATTTGAAATCAACTATTGGAAAGTAGATGAGAAGCAAAAAAAGGAAGACTTGGCACTTATGATGCACCAGACTATGCACTTAGCATCTATTGGCACCTAGTGTTGGTGTGCCTAGCATGCCCCTCTTGAAAAGGTAAATTGATGACTTATTAACCCTCTTATGTGTTCATTTCCTTGTTTAACTTGTTTCTCCCTTTTTGTTGCCTTGAAAATCCCCGGCATGCATTGACACACCCTTGCACATCTTCACATGCCTTATCACTTGGCACATCTTAGCATGTTTGACATGCCTTCTCGACTATCTCGACACATCTTAGCATTCCCTCACCATGCCTAGCACTCATGTCCTCATAGTTAGCCTCTACATGTTTTCACGACTTGGGAACCCAATCAATTCCTTGGCTACTGTAGTTCAAGTGACAATATTGGCTTGCTTCAATTGCAACAACTTGACCAATTGCACCTACTACAAGTAGATTTTGCTAGCTTGTTCACCTAGAAATTTCCCTTTAACTCATATTATGCCACTCATATGTCCAAGCTCAACTTGTCCCACTTACTAGTTACCAAGACAAGGATCACATGATCTAGCCATGGCCATAAAACAACTAAGCAACATAGCTTACATAGGAAATATTTCACATGTATGTTCAGTTCATATAAACAACATAACATTAACTGAGAATTTGCAAGAACCACAAGATACACAAGGCACAAAAGATATAAGTTGACACAAGTTGAGTGCCCCAAAACTTATACACAACAATGTAAAATATGAAATTATCTAGAATATTTTAAAACATGAGCATGTAGCTAAAGTGTGCCACATCTCATATAAAAAAAAATGGCTAAAGTCAAAACAATGTTGTGCCTAACACAAAGTGATCTCCCTTTGTCAAAAACTGCTATCTCGATCCATGTATAACAACCGTAGGCTTGCCTCCTCTAAATAATATTATGAACTTCTCCTAACACACTTCTTCCTTAGCACACTTGAATTCACTGACACTCCCTATCACACACTCTTATTCGTTCCTTTCCATGCATTTTGACCTAGTTATCCCTTGATATTCCCCGACACTCTCTAACACTCTTCAACATGCATTGAAATTATTTGACATGTATTAAAATGCCTTTTCATTCCTAATGTGCATGCCCTGACCCTATCATTCCCTCGCAACTACTGTTACTTAATTTTCAACTTGTGAACCCAACTAAGCCCTCGCTTGACTACAAGAGCTTTGACCAAGTTACGATTACTACAACTAGACTCATGTTGTTGAATTGTGTAGCTTGGGAGGTACTCCAAGCCTAGTGATATGGTTTTGTGTGAGTTTGGTCACAAAAGGCTCTAGGGGAAAAGAAGCCAAGCAAAGGGATTTTTGGACCCAATATGGGGGTTTAAAATCTAAAAGAAAATTAAAAAAGGAAAAATAATATTTCCTAATGTCTAAGTGGATAAAACCCGTAAGTTCTAGAGGGTTCTGAAGAGTTCTAGGAAAAACTATTTAAGAGGTCCTTAGGATGAAGGAAATTACATCAAGTGAGAATGAGCTCATGTGATCGAAGGGGGCGAAGAGAGATGTAGTCCTAAAGTAGGTCGTAGCAAGGGTTGCTACAAAAAGAGGATGGCCATGACCATCCTCCAAGATCAAGACTCATCATGTGAGGGTTCACAAGAATGTTGCATACCTTAATGGTCGGTTCGAGCTAGAAGTAGGGATGACATATTGTTGGGTTATATTATGAGTATATAAAGCTTAATAGAGGTTTTCTCATGAGAATCTGGGCATGTGATTTCAATGGTGTCTTTGTGTGAAGGCTACATCAAGTTCCGAAATGTTGAAATTTGCAACAAGAAACATTGAAATTGGAAACCAAAAAAGGACAAAAATGCACCCACACTAGTGAGGAATTTTGATGCACCAGGAGTGAGGAATGTGGGGCGTCTTATTTATTTTTCCCTTAAATAAATTGGACAATAAATTTTAATTTCATCTCATAATAACTTGTGTCAGTTAACTAAGCCGTGATGATTGATTTAGGTCAAGAGATTCGAGTTGAGGGTCTAAGATGAGGCACATAGAGGTATTAATCCAATATTTTTGGGGTCCAGTTGCAGTTAATGCATTAGTGGGGTGTAAGTGTGAACGAGTTAATTCATTTAAATGAGTTTAAATCAGTTTAAATAGTTGTAACTAAGTGATGAGCTAGTGAGAGGTCAGCCAGTGAATTCAATTAGGTTAATTCACAATGAGTGATCAATAAGATAACTGATAATTCACTATTAAGCAGCTTGCATGCATGTTAGTTGCGAGGAAGACTCAGTTGAGACAAAGGTTAAAGAGAACATAAATATCAGTTGTATTTATACAAAATTTCTCATGTGCAATTATAAAGTCATTGGGATGCCGTGATGGATTGTGCAATCAAGGAAGAATAATTTTCCTAATTAACAGGGAGCTAATTCCCTAGGAATTTAATCAGTAAGGAAGGCTCAAGGAAGGTTGAAGAAAGGCCGAGAATTGGCTAAGTACTAGATTGAGTTTGCCTAGATTAGCGAGAGACAATTGGCAGAGTGTTGAAGAATATCATGAGAGATTAAGCATTGTATTGTTTCATGATTCCTTGACTTAATACGCAATAGAGATAGAGTGGTTTTGAGCATTTTATTTCCCTAGATACATCTTTCGTTGTGCAATTGATAATTTATTTCTCTTACTTATATGTGATTGTGCGACCGTGTTTTGTTTCCAAAAATTGTAGGAAGGATTCAATATCTTATTTTAGTACATTACAGGATCAGATTGAATCTCATTGGTTAGATTTTCTACATGGTATCGTAGCGAGAATTTTTTTGAGAGTTAAATTTATGAAGAGAACATATTAAGATTTTTGTGTAAAATTTAAAAAAAAATAGTATATTTGGGATTCTCATAGACAACTGCACCAAACGGAAAATAAATTTGGAGCTCTGATAAGAGAGATATCATCAATTTAAAATCAACTCTTTTTTAGAAAATTTTGTAATGGTGGGACAATCACAATGTGCAACATAGTCAAGAACCTATATGCACTTGAGGTAACATATGCATGCAAATATTTGAGGAGAAAAGTAGAGGTTAGAGACTTCCCTGTTGAGAGAGAGTACAAATTAATCCCCTCAAATATGCAGCCTTAGAAGCAGACTGAAAAGGTTGTGGAGTAGCCACAATTGTAGAAGTAGAGAGGAGACCGAGTGGAAGCATCCACTCAAGCAGAGACCTCCATGAGGGGGGAATTTCGATCCAAATGGTCATAGGGAGCACATGCAGCCCATACCTCTAGGTGAAAGATGGGGTGATGTGTAGACATAATCCCCAAGATAAGAAATTTGGGTAGGGTCCATTGAGATGGTATGTCTCATGGATCAAAAATTAGCTACGAGGAGTCCATAGTACAATAGTAGCAGGGGAAGGATCGATTAGATTGATGCAAATCAAATGTCGGGAAGACATAAATCGAGTGATAGATGTCAGATACTAGAGCTGCAAATCGTAGTTGGCAACAATGCAAAGGGCACATGATGAAGATGTCGTAGTAGGAGAGAGTCCACAGTAAATAGGTGCAATAGCTAGCGATAGTAAGAAGACTCGATGACAAATGCATTATATTGATTCGAGCTTGTTCAGGCTATTCAGCTCGGGATTTGTAAGTAAAACAACACTAGATAAGTGTTGCATGCAGAATTCAAAAGGTACCGATCAGGGATAGATTGAATTCCTTTCTTGTTGAGAGGGGTGTTGTAAATTTGCAACAAGAAATAGTGAAATTGGCAACCATAAAGGACAAAAAAAATACACCTACACCGGTGAGGAATTTTTGATGTACCAGGAGGTGACGAATGTGAGGCGTCTAATTTGTTTTTTCCCATAAATAAATCGTAATTTTCATCTCATAACAACTTGAGTCGCTTAAATAAGTCATGATGACCGAGTTAGCTTAAAAATTTGGAGTTGAGGTGATCGTGGTGGATATTGGTGACCACCTTCCTATTCAACTTGGGCCCTCGCCATTGTCTCTTTCAATTTTTCAGTTTCCTTGATTATAGCATAGTTTACTATTTTTGTCATTTTTTCGGGTCCTGAACTTCCGGAGCAGTTTTGAGGCCCCAAACGATGTTTGTTAGGCATGAAAGGTTTGGTGATTTCATAGAAATCATATTAGTAGTTTTATTCCTTAGAGAGATATTTATAACAAGGTATCATGTGCGTCGAACATAGATCATATGACCAAGTTACGACCCCGGGAAATTTATTGCCCAACTACCCCAATGGGGCCCATAAATTGTTGGTGTTACATCTCCTCGGGTTAGGGTTTTCTCTTATTTTTCAATAATAAAAGGGCCCTTGAGCCTTATTGTAACATAGTTCATAGGCATGTAGTACACTACATCTCTTCTCGAGAGATAAGCTACCATCGCCCGAGCTAGTTTGTTCTCCATTCCGTCCGTAAGAATTTTTCAGGATTTGGTATTAATGAAATGAAGTGTTATTCCTACCGCATCTCTCGTGTTTATGTTTATTTTAGTATTTTATTGCGAACTTTCGTATTTCCTGGATCATGAGGGTATAATATTAGGCATGTAGAGGGATTCTAATATTTTGGGAGGGTCCAGATAGTACAGCTGATGCATTAGTGGGGTGTAGGTGTGAATTAGTTAACTCAAATAATTGAGTTAAAATCAGATTAACTAGTTCTAACTAAGTGATGATATAGTGAGAGGTCCACTGAATTAAATTATATTTAATTCATAACGAGTGATCAATTAGATAATTGATAATTCTCTATTAATAGTTGCATGCATGTCAGTTTCGAGGAAGACCCAGTTGAGACAGAGGTTAAAGGGAAAATAACTATTAGTTTTATTTATACAAAATTGCCCATGTGAAATTATAAATTCATTGGGATACCATGATGGATTGTGCAATCAAGGAAGGTTGAATTTCCTAATTAATAGGGAGCTAATTCCCTAGGAATTGCATAAGCAAGGAAGGTTGAAGGAAGGTTGATAATTGGCTAAGTACTAGATCGATTTTGCCTAGATTAGTAGGAGACAATTGGCAGAGTGCTGGAGAATCTCATGAGAGATTGTGCATTCTATTGTTTCATGATTTCTTGACTTAATAAACAATAGATATAGAGGGGCTTTGAGCAGTTACTTTCTCCAAATACATCTTGTGTTATGCGATTGATGATTTCTTTCTCTTACTTATATGTGATTGTGCAATTGTGTTTTGTTTCCGCAAATTGTAAGAAGGATTGGGTATCTTGTTTTAGTACATTACAAGATCAGATTGAATCCTGTTGGTTAGATTTTCTACGTGAAATATAAGAGAGGGTTGATACAATATTGTCTTGTGGTGGTTAGTAGACCTCTAGGTCTGTGATAAAGGGAAACATAAATCGAGGAGGGCTTGCACTATAATTTAGAGTCAGAACATAAATAGACGCAGGCTTAATATTGCCTGAGGTAACCCTATTTTGAGGGTCAACATTGAGATCTGAAGTTCATGTCAAGATTCATTCAAAGAAATGCCTAGAATCTATGGATCCATATGAGATAGGTCTAGTCTCTTATGGAGGCAAGGGTCATGGTTTTTTATATGGGTGGATAGGGTTTGTTTTACAAAAATTAGAAGTACATAAGTATAGTGCCCTAGTTAGGACAATTTCCTATCATGTTTAGTTCATAAGGTATTCCCTTAAGACTGTGAAAATTTTGCATAGAAGAAGAGTGGTTGTGACCCTTAGAGTGAGGTTTATTTTTGCAATATAGACCGTAGATCTGGAAGATGGTTTGAAGATTCAGTATGTGTGGAGATAGAAGATCCAAAGGAGGGTGGAACCAGAGCAGAAGATTGAGCATGTAGAAGAAATGTGCCATATGAATAATGGATTGACATGCATAGAGTTTTAGATAGATGTCTAAAGGAACCTATAGAAAATTAGTCAATGAACTGTTAGTGGATGATTTGTGACCCTATTTCAGTCATCTACAGATTGTTAGAAGTATGATAAGAGGAGTAGTTCAGATTTGTTCATAGATTGGAAAACAAAGATCAAATTGTCGATACACAAGAATAATGATTTTTAGAGGACTCAAACCATCGTTAGGTGGAAGATTTGAATAGTCCTAGATGAACATAATATTATGAGACCTAGATTAGTAAAAATAATTGACTGTGGTTGGGAAGATTGATGGTAGTCCAAGTATAGTTGGAGGGTTGTTAAGTGACTGTCAAAGAAGAACCCTAAATCTTGTACTTGTGAAGGACAACAAGATTGGTAGAAAGGCAGGTCTATAGGGCCTCAGGATCTACAGACTTTGAAGAACTAAATTAGTAGTTAAGTGGGCCAACCAACTAGCCCTAGTTCACTATATTGTAGAGGATTAATTCAGTGAGAAGAAGGGAAACCTCCATAGCCATAGACTTCTCATCTTGGAGCCATAGTATGGAAAAATTGGGCATACCAAAGAGTTGTTCACAAATGGAGTTGTGAACAACTTGTTACAGCTCAAACTAGTAGTGGACCTAAAAGGGGTTCCTAAGAGGGAAACTTCTAGGACAAGGGAAACAGTGGAGGCTTATCCCATTATCACCACAGTTAAGTCTCCTTGCTCTTCACAGAATTTCACTGATGGGAGGAGTCCCGGTAGTTTAGGAAGTCACTTGTAGAGTATAGGTTAATGAATAGCAGGAAGTGACCCTAGAAACCCTTTCCCTAAGATAGAATAAATAGTGGGACATGCTTGCCTTTTAAGCAAGGTACTTGATCTTCTAGGGAGAGAGGAGGGGGATTGAAGGGTTGGGGGAGAAGAATAATACTTATGAAGGAGGTTATCAATCCCTAAAATCCTTTGGGAACTTGGATTCCCAAATGGTCCTTGATGAAAGGCATTTGACACCAAATGGGACCATAGGGGGCCAAATGGGACCACAGGGGGCCAAGTTCTCCCTTGTGTTTCCATGGCACTCCCTAGCATGCATTGACACATCCTAGAACTTGGCACATCCTAGCATGTCGCCCTAGCACTCTAGAATTCCTTAGCACTACCTAGCATACCTTTAAACTCCCTCCTTTGCACACCTATAACTCATTGATATTCCCTGTCACACACTATTATTCATTCATTTCCATGCATTTGAGACTAGTGCTTCCTTGTTTTTCCTTGGCACTCCCAAACACTCCGAGCTGGCATGCATTGGCACACCCTGACACTTGGCACATCTTGGCATGTTTCTGTGGCCTCTATCATGCCTTAACATTGCCTAGCATAGCTGACGTCACTCCCTCCTTAGCACACCCGAAACTCACTGACACCTCCTCTCACAAAATCGTATTCATCCATTTTTAAATATAGTTTTATCTGGTCTGATATGATGAACTGTCTAGTGGGACATCCAAGATAGTTTACGAATCACCCCAAAAATTAGTTACACAACATCATGGAATATTATTATAAAAGGTTTCCCATGCATTATATTCAGAAATATTTGGTGGGATTGGAACAACAATGCATTTTGTTCATGATAAATATCCATGATAGTTTATGAATCACCCCAACATATATCCTTTATGCAAGCCATATGATGATATTTCTTCACACCTATTTATCTCTTGTCCCAACATAGTGCAGATCATCACCACCACCCTTTCAAAATTGAACATGATAGGCTTGTGGTCCTATCTAAGCCTGGAAGAAAATTTCAAAACCTAGTTACTCAACATCATGAAGATTACTATAAAGGTTTCCCATGCATTCTAAAAAAATATATCTGGTGGGAATGGAACAACAACACATTTTGTTCACGAGAAATGTCCATGATAGTTTACGAATCACCCCAACATATATCCTTTATGCAAGTCATATGATGATATTTATTCACACTTATTTATATCTTGTCCCAACACAATGCAGGTCATCACCACCACCCTTGCAAAATTGAACATGATAAGCTTGTGGTCCTATCTAAGCTTGGAAGAAAAATTCAAAACTTATTTATACAACATCATGGAATATTATTAAAAAGGTTCCCCATGCATTCTAATCAACAATATCTACTTGGATTGGAATGGCAACACATTTTGTTCACGAGAAATATCCATGATAGTTTACAAATTACCCCAACATCTATCCTTTATGCAAGTCATATGATGATATTTCTTCACGCTTATTTATCTCTTGTCCCAACACAGTGTAGGTCATCACCACCACCCTTGCAAAATTGAACATGATAGGCTAATGGTCCTATCTAAGCTTGGAAAAAAGTTTCAAAACATAGTTACGCAAAATCATGGAAGATTATTAAAAAGGTTTCCCATGCATTCTAATCAGCAATATCTGGTGAGATTGGATCCATTTAAATTAAGATGGAGAAAAGGGTGCCAACATGCACTTTCAAGTCATGGGCCCTGGTGCTACATGGAAATGGTTGGTTGGTCCACATATAACTAGTGGGGTTGCCTTAGTCTCTCCATTGCCTCAACCTGCTTCTATGTGCATCACTGATTTAAGGGAATCAAACATCCACACAATCCTACACTTTCCTAACACCACCTTACCCATAACATGCACTTTGTTCCCATGTCCCTCTTTTGCTCGAGACATGAGATCCCCTCTTACCAGGGGATTAGTATTTCATTTTGCTTAGGGCTTGAATGTGTTAGAAATTGGATAAACCAACGCTCCCCGTGTGTTTCACGACATGGACTAATTGCCTCTCATGGATCCTTATCTTTGGCGATGTGATCACTGACTAATACATGCGGGTTTTGTTTTAATGACAACTATGTTTCCCAACAAGTGGTATCAAAGCGTAGGTCACGAGTCCGATACACAACCGACTCATGTTGGGGGGGATATTGTTGGACATTGGATAAAAAAATGCTCCCCATGTGTTTCACAACATGGAATAACTTCCTCTCATGGATCCTTATCTCTAGCGATGTGATTGTTGACTAACACCTGCGGGTTTTGGTTTAACGACAATCGTGATTCCCAATAGAATGATACCCATTGTTTCTTATTCATTCAACATAGGTTCATCAAGAAAGTGGGCATTTACTTGGTTTCCTTTTTCTCATTAATTTCCTTTCCTTTGTGGCCCTTCCACTTTGCTAGGGAAACCAAGAATGCCTTCTTTGTTGATGTGGAGTTCCTTTCCTCAATGTAGTGGAATGAGCCCTCAAAACCCTTTTTGTTGAGAACATGACCACCAAGTGTATGCCCCTTTTCCAGATATTCATATATTTAAACACATGATATATTTTAATTTTTCTCATGTGTGATCAAATATTGCATTTCCCCCACTCTATGATTGATTCATCCATTTTATGCACTTACTTATTGAATTCTCACTAGAATTTCCTCTTACTTTGATCTTCAATCCATGGTGTTTCTTTTTTTTTTATTATGATGACTTTCAGGGTCCTTCATTTGGCCTTTTAACCCTCCTTTGTGGCCTTATTTGAGCTAAACAAAGTATCATGGGAGCTTCAATCAATGGCATAATTAACCACTTCTCCTTTGACAAACATGCAAGTTCAACAATGATGGAGCTCATAAATTTTAATTAGACTACCTAACCTGCTTTTTCATGTTGCATTATATCTCACATTTCTCTTCAATTTTTCGACCACAAGCCATGTACTCATTGCTAAGAAATAGCCATAAGCAATGAAAATTTTTCTCAGTGGGATAATTAATTTCTACCTCTCATGGTCATCTTTTGCTTAGTGCTTGTCTTGATCCCCTTGCTTGGGAACCTAATAATTTGTACTCAATAACCGATGCTTCCTCACCCACTAAGCACACACTTTGGGTACTTGGTGAGTAAGGGCACTAAACACATCACCTTTTCCCCATGCCTTATACTTTCCACTTTCCTCTATTACTCTTCCAACACTTTTTTGGGGCTCACACTTTTGTCTATGATTTACTTGAACCTAGGGGATTTCACCAGAAATATGGGGGCAAAGAACTCATTCCTTTTTCTTTTTCATTAAGGATTTTAACATCACAAGAATTTGATACCACTCTAGGGTCAATTGTCAAAGGTAATTGGACATTCCTTCTTTTTTGTGTTGTTAATGGGGAAAAGACCAATGGACAATGAATTTTGTTGAAATTGGGATTTAAAATGTAGGAGACAAATTCAAGCACTAACACATCATCCTATTCAATAAATGGACCAAAAATGCTTATTTCATCTCTACATTAATGTGCAATATATTGCATATAAAGGAGTATCTCAACCACATCTTTCATCCTATTGTGCAATTCTTTGTAGAATGACAAGATAATTATAGTTAAGTACAATATCACTAAGAGAAGAAAGGTGCATTATCAAGAAAATGGAATTAAAGAGAAGAAATTTTCCCAAATGTAGTCACAGTGAGCAAACTGGCTTTACTTCGTGAATGTGCTCAATGACAAGATGAAGCATTGTCCTTAGTCAAGATTAAGGCAAAGGCCTACACTTAGCATCGAGCATAAGAACTAGTGAAGAGTGTAGGGAAAAGCAAAGCAAAAAGTAAAGGACTTCGCACTCTACAAAGGAAATGGCCTATTGACTATAGGTCCAGTTGCTTGATCTCTCTATGTTGGACTTTAAAGAAGACATATTAGGTCTTTAGTTGGATTTCACCAAGCTTAGTTTACGAATCTCGAACAAATGAATAACCTAACCACCATGTAGAGATAATGGATTGCCATGCAAGGGGAAAAATAAACATGTTGTATTTTATAGTACTCTCACATAAGGAAATATAAGTTAATACATTCAATCTATTCATTAATCACAGGTTAGAATAACCTAGTCCACTCACACTTCAAAAAAAAAAAACGCCTATAGTTACACATATAAGCCACAATAGTGAAAAATTAATAAGAAACAAATTATAGATAAAAGGTGAATTAAACCATTACTAATCATATCATAGCATAATGACATGTTAAATTTCCACACCATTATTTTTTCTTCATTTCTAACAACATTAAAAACCATAGTAAGATGACATTGCATTTTTTAAGGACGTCACTTGTATTTCTCCATTTCTAACAACATTACAAACCATTGTAAGATGAAATTACATCTTTTTAGGAAGTCACTTGTATTTCTCTTCATTTCTAACAACACTAGAAACTATAGTAAGACCACATTACACCAAATTTGTAATTCCATAACCAAAAATTCCCATGTACAACCACAACTTTATTCAACCTACAATTCCAAATTCCTACACACCACTACTAATTCCAAAGAGAGTTGAAATTTGAATGAGTTCAATTTCACTTCTAAGTTAACCTACTCACAATTTTCTTAATTTTGAATAGTGACCATCTAACCATGTGCTATCTCTTGTTATCTCCTCCTACAATTTGTTGTAAGTTAAAATACTCACAATTTTTTAAATTTTGAATAGTGACCATCTAACCATGTGTTGTCTCTTGCAATCTCTTCCTACAATTTGTTGTACCTTAATAATCACTCTACGAACTTTAAATCAACGTTATTTAGTCAAATTTTTAGTCAAATTTTTTTAATTAATCTCGGGAAGGAATTCGGAGGGAAAACACAAATCCGGAAAACCAAGGATCGAGCACATCATATTTCATTGTGCAGATAAGCATCATGGAAATTCTCTGATCATTATGCAGATGAGCATAATTGAAATTCTCAGGCGCTCGATATTTCATTGTGTAGATGAGAATCATGGACATTCTTTGATCTGATCATTGCGCAGATGAGAATAATCTACATTCTCACGCGGGTGGACGCCATCTACAAGAATAATGAACCGGCATGATGGCTTTGAGAAGAAATGAAACTAGTTGGTCGAAGAACTGAGAGATGATTGAACCCATGAGGTGAGAACCTGATGCGTTTAGAACCAATCGTAGCCAGTTATTCATGAGCATTGTGTATCATTTATAGGCAACTATTTGCTAGGATATTACATGTTAATGTTGATGCTTTAGTCACAGCTGTTCACATGATTCTGTCACAACTAGGGGAAGGTTACATAGACAGACAGATTCAAAAAACCTTATCATTTTCATTTTTCCTCTCCCGTTGGTTCATCCATTACAGTGATAAAGACTAATTTGGTTCCAGCTAGGGATCTAGTATGAAAAGTACGACATTGACAAATAGAGGGAGAATCGGATCTCCGGAAGTGACACCTTCATGAGGCTTTATACCATTTTCAAGTCTGACATTGACACTACTAAGCAGGTTATTAAACCCTCCATTTCTCCTGGCTCGGTCTTTAAAATTCCTGGAAAAACCGCTAAATTTTTTGGCTTTTTTGGTACCAGAAAGTCGAAGATGTCGCGAAGTAAAAGAACAAGGCACTGGTCACGACCCTAAATGCTGAAATTCGACGCACTTAAGGCCATATTGCATGAAGAGATTCTCAAGTTGTAGAAATTGGCTCATAAAAAGGTCAGGATTAGATATCCTCAATTTTATGCAAGTGCTTTTCAAGGATTTCTCATGGTTTCATAGATTTTCTTTTCAATTACTCGATTTTTTTGATGATTCAACAACCTTTTCATTGTTGAATGTCTTAGTTTTAGGTTGCTCAGTTTCAAGGCATTTTGGGACTTAGGATAAATGTGGTATTCTTTATTTGAATTCCATTTTTTGTGTGACCAGTGTTTTGCCAATCGGCAAGAGTCTTCACCATGAACCTCGAATCTAGCTAGCTAGAAGCTAGACTAAATGAAGTTTTAATAGATCATAAGGATACAGATTGTTTTGATTACAATATAGGAAATTTATTAGATCAATTGTGATATAAATAAGTTGAAATTTTCCCCACAGTTTCTAACACCTATTTAGAATGAATCATCAGAGCAAAGATTAAGTATAACATTAGTAGAAATCTCCATAAACAATAAACACCACCACCGAAAGAGAATTTTCAGGGTGATGACTAGTTATCTGGTTCAGTTTTATAAGTCAATCTAATACCCCAATGCTTAAATGAAAGTCACACCAAGCTTCTGGTAGCCATAGGAAATGATCCTAAATTATCACACCGGTATTCAAAAAATTCCCCACAGAATCTCACTTCCAAACACTCTAGCTGTCTGGAAAATTCACCATAAAACAAAATTAGGAAACAACACCCGACTGAACTAACATGTTTCTTCTAGTGAAACTTTGATCTTCAACCATCTTATCTAAAGTGACACCCTGATAAGAACCATCCACTTCATCAGATGAATCGCTGATTTCTATTTCTTTGAATGAGTCAGATAATGATTGCTTTGACTGATCTCCAAAGCTACTCATTGGCTTTTGGGTTCCTTTGAATTCGGAACCATCTTGAATGGAAGGAATAACTAGGGTACAAATTGATTGTCTTCAAGAGTGAGATTCAAAATTAGGATAGTTAGATAAGAAGGTAGAACAGTACTCTGCTACAAGTAGCTCACGTAGTAATTGAATAATTGTAGGATTTGATAGGCCGAACATCTCCGTCCAGCTGATGGTGATCTTACCGTGTTCTGCCAGTTCCAAAAAAAATAGCCAATGCACCAGATGCATAATATCTTTCAATGACATTTTCAGGGCTATCATCTGGAACTACATGAAAAATAGGACCTGCACTTCCACCGTAAATAATTCTACAGGTGTATGTAGTCTGTCCATCCTTTTCCACCATATTGGCATATTTTCTTATAGATTTATAACCAATAGGGAATATGTGTCGGTCTGTATGAAATCCAACATGTTTATATTCAATTATCCCAAGATCCACAATGGTAAGCCCTTTTGTTAGAGAAGGGGGAAGAATAGGCCTCCCATCTGGAGTTCGTGGAATGCTAGGACGAGAACACTCAGAGCGTCTAGACTTTGTGGAAATTTCATTCTCCTTGTCATAAAAAAAATGTCGCTTACGCCTAGCCTTGAGCTTACGAAAGTGGCGACAGAGATGACTTCCGATAAATCTGAGGTGCTTCATGTAATATTTAGGATCTGGGTGATTACCAACCTCTGAGAATGAATCAGAAACTCTGAATTTTAGTTTATTGTCTTCGAGGATAGCCTCCCAATTCCAAAAACAATGTGCCAATACACCCTTCAACAATTCCTTATCATGATGGCTTGCTTGCCACCAAGATGGCATATTATTCCTTTGACTTAGCTGCAAACCCAAATGCCCCCAATCTTCAAATGACCTTGACATTTTAGGGTGGATTTATTGGGTTGGAATGAGTGTTTATTCCCGATCTTGGGCCAACGAATAATATAGGGGCATGCATTTAAACTTAGTGTCTTACTCTTGCTGGCCAAGTTGAACCTACAATTATATAGCTCCACAAATTTTGAATTTTAAACCATTAGAGTTGAGGGTTAAAACAGAAATTCCTACTATTAGGCACCACATACTCACTGTGGCTTGGAAGTTCTGCAATTTTAAAATGATACTAGCATATTGGCAATTGCCACTTTCCACAGTACCAATTAAAAGTCCAATTGAATAAGGAACAAATAAAATAACAGAAAAAAGATTTTGTTTTCCTAATCAATATACCTTCCTGTTGCTTTTGCTACTAATGGGTTATAAACGGTTAAAATTTGACATTCTGACAGCTGACATCTATAATACACCTCATTTCACAGTTTGACCTGTATTTTCTATGAAGAACCTTTATTCATGCGCACAATTGTTTACTGTAGGAGTATTGCCAACATAGCTAGCTGGAAGGGTGTTATATATATATAGACATTCCTTTAAATCCATCAAGTAACTCATCATATCTAAGCAATTAAGTAAATTAGGTAAAATTTCAAATGAAATAATGCTCTAAGAAGTAGACATTAAGTACTTGCAATCCTTTTTCCTTGCTAATGACCCACATCTGGTACAAACTGTAATTCTCTAGGGTAAATTTTCGCTTAGGGTTTCTATTATATCTAGGTTTTTTCAATAAATTAGTGTTACACATTCATAAATAGTATATATGCATGAATAATATAAATATTGACAACAACAATACGATACTTCTCAAAAGCGCAATAATAGTGCTCACTGCTCAATGAAACCATGTAATATGTTCACCAGTACAGATTTATTTGCAATATCAACAATTTAGGAAACCAAATCCAACTATAATTATGATATGTCAATAAAAACTAGGTGAACTTAGATATTAATCTAATATCTACTGTGTTATTATATCTTTATGCATAGGAGTTTGACTGTACTGAAGTCTGAAGATAATCCACAGGCTTAGAGAATAGGAGCATCACTGCCTTTCCTGTGGGTACCTGTAGCCCAGATGGGTAGCCTGATCAACACTCTGTACAATATATAGTCATATAATGACTGTCGGAATGGAGCAGTTGTTTGTTATAGGATGTGGTTTCCGTAATGTGGTTATCCACATCCCTCTAGGATTTTTCCTTCAAAACAATCTCAGACTAATTTTAGTCCTTTGTTTTTTTCTCACTATACCTGGAATGAGCCTCAATTGCACCTTTTTTGTCCTCAAACAAACCCTAGAAGATTCACATACCAAATTATTCTTAATGAGTAAGTGCCTTACCATGTTGGTTAGGGTTTGTAACCTCAAGAAGGACTTCTTCCACCTGATCTTCCCTTGAACAAACAAACTAGAGAAAACTAGAGCTTGGATACACTGTGTAACAATTAATAATAGCCAAGATATTGTAACACACCCCCTTACATCCTGACCCAAAAGAGGTGGTTATTAGGTTGACCTGACTCCCTAGGTGCAGTTAAATCATCATAATCTATGCCTTCTTTCTGAGAGAAGCCTCGGGCAACAAATTTTGCCTTGTACTTTTCAGCACTTCCATCAGCTCCATGCTTGATCTTGAAGAGTCATTTCGAGGTGACAATGGATTTGTCCTCCGGTCTCGGGACCACTTCCCAGAAATCATTCTTCATAATGGACTCATATTCTTTGTGCATAGCATCCTTCCAAACTTGATGCTTTACGACTTCTTCAAATGATCCAATCTTAGATTGTACAATTGCACTCATGACTGCTAGGTACCCTTGGTACCAATTTGGCTTCTTTCTTTCACGGAATGTCCCCCTTGGGGAAATATGTCTCTGAATATCTTTGAGAGTGTCCCTGAGCCATGAAGGTCTCCTCTTATTTGAAGGAGGTGGATCAATAGGATCCATTGGTCCTTCAACATCCGGCATAGGTTCATCCTTTGGCTCTTCCTGCTTCCCTGCTTATTCTTCTTCTTTGTCTTCCTTTGAGCTAGGAAGAATCCTAACTTTCCTGAGGGCAACATCCTAATTGAAGGTGAAATCGTGGCATATCTCCACTTTTCTTTGACCATGCACATAGATTCTATATCCCTTCGAAGTTTCACTGTAGCCCACAAACATTCCTTTCTTTCCAGAAACATCCAACTTGCTTCTCTTTTTGTTCAGCACATAAAAATAAACAAGACTTCCAAAAACCCTAAAGTGGGAGGCATCAAGCTTCTTACCAGAGAAGGCTTCTTCGGGAGTCTTCGAGTCCAATGTGGTCCTCAAAATTTTGATTTTCTTCCCAGTTTGATTTTCCACCAAGGCCTTGAAGGTAAAAAACCATTTGAATGCTTCATCCTTCTTGTTTAAGAAATATATCCAGGTTTTGCGGGAGAAGTCATCTATAAAAGTCATGTAATAGGAACATCCTCCCAAGGATGTTATGGGAAGCATACGAGATAAATCAAAATGTATCAATTGCAATATATCAGATGTCTTTGTGACACTTGAGGAGAATGTTCTCGTTCTATGCTTCCCTTCAGCACAACCTTGACATATACCTTCATGATCATCTTTAAACTCCGGCATCCCTATCACCACCTTCCTTGCTTCAGGAAGGGCTTTGTAATGAAGGTGTGCAAACCTATGGTGCCATAACTCGGATTGAAGAGTTTTATCACTTCACATAGCCCCAATGGACTTCCTCCAACCTGGTAGAGTGTATCAACTCTAAAACCAATAGTAAGATCTTATTTGAAGTTCTTCTTCCAAATGTGTACCTTTCCATCAACGGATGCCACCTTGATCATTTTTCTTCCATTGCCGAAATAAACACAGGGTTCTTCTTCAAATAAGGTACGTACAACACATATTTTAAGTGGAGGACTTGACCTTGAGATAGATGAAGGGTCACAATCCCTGTCTCATTCACAAGATAGGTGGCATTATCTCCAAGGATAATTTATAAATTAGTATCCTTCTCAATCAAATTAGAGAGGGCTTCTTTATAACTATAGAGGTGCCTTGAAGCACCATTATCAATCAACCAGACATCTAGGGTGTCAGGAGGAGATGCAGCAGAGAGGGAAGATACAAGAATATATTCATTTTTCTTATTATCAACAACATTAGACTCATCGTACCTAGAAGTTCTTGACCTCTTGAAAGGTTGCCCATTTCCACCTCAATCAGAGAGAGCCTTCCTCTTTCCTTTGAACTTGTTGTTCCTTTAATTTCCATTCCCCTTGAAGTTTTTGTTGTCATCATCACTAGGAGAGGCCATTCAATTGGGGAACTCTCTTGCATAGTGACCAAACGTGTTACCAGTGTAACATCTTCCTTTCCTTCCTTTGGGCCCTGCTCTTCCATGGTTTTGATTTCTCAGACCACCATTGTTCCTCTTTTTTTCATGAGCATCAAAGGAAGTAGGGTCACCTCCATTCCGATTAGAGGGATGATCTCTCTCCATCATTCTTGTCTCCTCTTGAGTGCATCTCATCAACATTTCATCAAAATCACATTGTTATTAAGAATAGGAGTTTTAAATACATACCAATCACGGGGGAGACCTCCAAGCGCAACGAGAACCATCTCTCGATCATCTATTTCCTCTCCAATAGGTAAGATATTATTCTTTATTTTAGTGAGCCTCATAAAATAGGATTGAATGGATTTTCCTTTTTCCTTGTTGATATTCTTCAATTGGTTCTTGAAGAAAAGAACCTGATTAGCATTTCTAGCCCCGAACATGCTTTGCAACTTATCATACATCTCTTTAGATGTGCTTAGCTCAGAGATATAGGCAACCAAGTGCTTATGAATAGAATCCCGGATAATCATATTTGCTTTGATTTCAACTTTTCTATACTTCATCTTTGTGGTAGCCGGTGCATTTGATGGAGGTTCATGAATCTTCCCCGGCACATAATCCATGACATCTTGATCTTATAATGCCAAATCCAAGGACATATTCCATGCATGATACTTAGACTTGTCATTCAAATTCTCATTAGATTTGAAACCCTTGTAGGTTGAGGAGGCCATTTGTCCTTGACAAGACTTCTTCTTCAGTGATTTCTTTTCACACTAGCTTGGGATTTGTCTTCACCTCAGCTCTGATACCATGTTAAATTTAGATAACCATGGTATGTTCTATGCTTAATGTAGTTTTACTTCAATATTTATTATAGGCCCGATTCAATTTAGCAATCACATAAAAATGAAAGTAAAATGCTGATAGAACATAATAATATATTAACAAAAGACAAGCCAATAATATAAATCAGAATTTACAATTCTTCTTGTCCAAAAAAGATAGAGAATAATGTTCGTTACAATAGTCAACATGATGCACCAGTCAGCAAAGTCTTCTCCAACATTAGATCAGCCAATCCTCCAAGTGTCACACACACACCCCTCAAAGATAGCTTCAAAAAGGTCAACACTAGTAAAAAAAAAAAGTTAATGCAAAAAGTCAATGCTACGGTCTAGGGCTGTGGTCAAGGGTCACCCTTATCCTCAATCTTTGCGCCCTCTAACTTTGCCTCAAGAAATTGGATTTTCTACACAATAATGGAGGCCAAACTCCAAGCTTTGACCCATGGTCAACGCTAGTCAACGCACCAGCAAAGAGCCCTAAAAACAGTCCGCACTCCTTCCGCTTCAAATCCGCACATGTGAGAGAGAGAGGCCTCTAAAGGCTGAATGAACCAATCAGATCAAAAGAGGAAATGTGTGATGAGTTGATGATGAAATGGACATCATCTCTCTCCAATTTATATCCATAAATGAGGGTGTGTGACACATCTATTGGGCTTGCAAGCCTTCATTACAATTCTGGCCGACCTTGACAATTTGCACATGTGTGGAAAGTAAAATCAAAATATAAGTTCTTCTCATCCAAACAAGATGATATTTAGATCAATCTTGCACCTCTCCGGAAGAGGAATCCAACAAAAATATCATCATCAACATATGGGCAATGCAACATGGAGTTTGGACCTAGTTGCCCAAAATTAACAAAATGATACCTGTAGTCTGATAAAAATTGATACCCGTGCCAACTCTTGCCCAGTTGATCATGTAATAGAAGTCTTCATCTAGCACAACATGATGATGTCAAGTAAATAAAAGCATTCCTTCCTATTCTATTGCTCACCACTTAACAATTTCTAGAACATGGCATTGAGTTTTATTCATTTCTGGTCCATTCTAATCTACTCAAGTGGTATATGTTGTCTTGACGTTACTTTCTTGCTATTGGAGATCCATTTCTAGCAATGGATACTCCACTTCCAATAGACATACTAGTGGTTGCAATACTACAAATCAATTTGCATATGTTTTTTAACACACTCACTAGGAGTATAAATAAATGATGTAGAAATACTTACAAACATTTTGGCCAATGCACCTGTCAGAGCATTATTTCCCATTTGTTGAAATGGACTCTTGGAGCTTGTCTATTGGAAATGAGTGTTTATTCCCAAATACTCCTCACTTTTAAGAGGGCCCGCCACCTATTTTTGGATCTATTATCAAATTTATATTTTCTATACCTATTTCCTTGAGTAGAAGAAATAGGTAGTACAAACACACGTAGTGAGCTATTAGAATTTCATATGTACCTTTTAGACTCATGAAACCTGGTTTGGTTAACAGAGTAAACTAATGAAACTTGGTTGGGTCTTGTATTACAAAAATTGTTGAACCATTGAGATGGCCAAAATTTTGTTGGCACCATATTGGAAATGAGGAATTGTGTCATTTTTGTATCCAATCTTGGTATGCAGTGTAAGTATCCATAAAATGATGCATTGTGGGGTTGTTAGAGTGAAATTTAAAAGTTCCTACTTGGGCACTTGAGGTGCTATGAAACTCACAAAAGAGTAGTATGTGTAAAATAAGTTCTTTTCGTATTAAATTATTCTGAATTTCTTTTTTCCAGCAACTACAATAATTGGATATAGGTACTAGAGATTTTCTTTTTGCAGTTATGGCAAGAGGTCATTGTCTGGGCATATGCATGCTAGATAATAAACATAATAGTAACAAATTTATAGGACAACAAAACAAGAGAAAACCAAACAAATAGCATTAACTTCATTTTGAAAAGCACGATATATAGGTTCTTTGTGATCTAGATAACTCTTTCAACTTTCATTTTTACAAAGATTCATCACCAGATTCTCCAAATCCATCTTTGTACACTGATGCAATATTTTATCCTCAACAATACACTTTATTGTCAACTGATATACAATCAATGGTTTGTCTTGGCCTATACTGTGAGATCATGATTGAGATCATAAAAGAAAAAAATGACTGAAATATAGATCATATATAATAAACTATATCTGCACTTGGAAGATTGATTCCAACCCCTCCCACCCCATTTCCTTAGTTGAAATAAGAAAATTAAAAATTTCGTTATCTCGGATACTAAAGTTCTTTATTCAATTTTTCTTTTCTGATGTTGAAGTGCTCCCATCCATTCGATAATATACAAGATATAAGAATTTCAAGATGTCTTCTAGTATATCAAGCATCCCTATACACCTTGTTTCAATTGTGGAAGAACCTTTCTAATACCTGAAGCTTTCTAGATGCTCCAACTAGCATCTCAAATACCTTTCTTATGAAATCAGTCACCTCCTCTTGTCCAGGGAAAAGATATGATGATTTACAATCTCGAAGGAGAAAAATTTCTGGAATTATATTCAAGTACTAGTTGTAATAGGATCCAATAGGAATCATAAATCAGTGTTTGTTGAATAGTCGTCTCTTGAAAATAAATTATGGAACCTTGTGAAACAACTACATGAAGCGTTCCATATAATGCTCAAATAACATAAGAAAGTGATGACTTCAATTTCCATGAAATTCGTAGAGGAAGAGAATAAATGGAAAGAAAATAATATTGTGATTTCTAATCGTGTTCCACCCATGTTCAAGCATATATGAGAGTTTTACAATAGCTACAATATATGTGAGGCAGCGTAGAACTACTTTCTAGAGGTGCACGAGGTCTCAATTTTTATTGAAGTATCAATAAAAAACATATTTGCACTTCCATAGTATATTAGACCTTCCCAGCCTCTATTCAAATCCCTATAACATCCATGGAATTCATTGCCTTCTCAGATGAGTCTTGTCATGCCATAGTCCTCAATTGAATAAGAAAGAATCCCACCTAAAAAAATTATAGTTCCTCCCAAAATGTGTTACAAGACCAAATCACACACTCCTATAGGTTTCTCTGACCACAAAACCACCTTGAATAAAAACAAACAAGCCCAAAAAAATATGCAAGTCTGAGGCAGCAACTTGTCATGTTCCCTTGCTGGCCGCTCCATCCAATTTGCTTGACAAATAAATTCCTGTTTTCAAACCAATGACCCAACTTTTGGCCTCTGATAGGCAGGCCCGTTTCCCTGAAAATGTCTTTTTTTTTTTCTCCACCAATTTTCTATAACCAAGCACTGTAGAAAAACTTGATTTAATTTCGAAATGCACCAAAACTCCTCAACGGAGTCCCAAAGTTGGCCCAAGACTTGCCTGATGGATTCGTCTTTTACAACATAAGGCTTCAACCAAGAGTTGTCCAATGCTTGGAGCTTGTCATGATTATCTATTTCCAGCCACCTTGAGGGTTGTTAAGGAATTATGCATGGTTGTAACTCCTCCATGTCTCTACTCTCCATGGTTTTGGAGAGGCAAAATTCAAATGAAGAGGGTGTATTATCATTGAAACTCGAGAACACTGTTGAAGAGTTTCTATGATATATTTCAAAACATCCTAAGTTAGCAGCAGCTGCAATTGTCCATGAAAATGAGATGTTAGTTCCTTTTTTTTCAATTCCCTTATCTAACATTAGCTTTCTCATGTTGACTACATCATCCCATAGAAGTAGCATAGATGTTTGACAATGTCACATATGCTCCATTAAAGCGTCTCGAGTGGCCAAGGAGTTCAACCATGCATGCATGATTCTCCACTCTAGGCTTCACTTCAAACTTTCTACTAATTCGATTGAAATGATGTTAGCCTTCATCTACTGGTCCTGCATGGCCACAGGCAGATAAAATAGCAATGAAGGTGATATGGCCTACTTTAATGCCTGCTTCTTATATTTCATAAAAGAGTGTCAGGGCATATTCCTCATGCCCATGCATTCGATACCCTCACTACAGAGCTACTAATCAGCACATGAAGGAAAAATAATTGCTATGGTAATAGAGTTAGGCTTCACCTCTACAACATCCATTCAACTGCATATTTCCATGGATTCAACACTATGACCAAATTGAGTATACCTCACAATATCTACACTCCATTTAATTACATCTGGGTTCATTCCTGTCATTTTGAAGTTGATAAAAGAGCCCCAACACCTCATCACAATATCCATTCAATGCATAACAAGAAATTACTGCATTCCATGAAATCAGATCCCTCTTTGGAATATTGACAAACACTTCATATGTATCATCCATTTTTTTTGTTGCAGCGCTGCTAATTTTGCACAAGAAGCGAGAGCACTGGAAAATAGTGAATGAATTGGATTTCTCTCTAGCCAGCTGCATTTTAGAAAATATCTCACTACACCACTGTTGTGACCATTCAACTCATACTTGGATATCATCACGCTCCAATTTATCACATTGGGTTTTGACCTTCCCAGCTACATTTCGTCAAGTACCTTTCCTTCCTCTTCACAATTTCTAATTTCGAAATACTCTGTAGTCATGGTGTTCCATGTAACTGTGGATTTCCCTGCCCTGCTCTAGGGCCACAATCTCAGCGCATGCCTTGAGGACAATTGGAAAGGTGTGTCTCCACTAAGTCCCCCCTGTTGTGTTTGGTAATATATCTTGAGGGCTTCCTGGCAGTGTCCATCCCTAACACAACCTCTAATAATAACATTCCATGCGGTAACATTTTTCTTGGGAATTTTGTCAAACACCTGGCTTGTGCCGTTCATACTTCTACAATAAGCATACATGTAAAAAGTGCAGCAGGATCGCCCGAAAAGAGGCAAATTAGTGATATAGGAATTTCAATCTGCATGAGCAATTATGGCCTTGTATCGATCTCAAATTCAATCCAGTACACCTTTATCTACAACTTAAGCCATTTGGGATTAAACAACTCTATTAACATCACTTTGGGATTCAAGTACAACTTAATGTGCCCAATAAGCAACACCCTTTCGGTGAGACAAACCCATGAAAAAGAAGCTACCAACACCTGCAGAACTTGGCTATATTTATATCTCTTTTTTGTTTTCAAATCTATTTAAATCCCACCTTATTTAAAAGAGTCTGTTGATGTTGATCATTGTTGGATGACTCTAGCTTTCCCATCTGTTATCAAAGGACCTTCAAAAAATACTGCATGTTTTGATCCTGCTCTTTCTTCCTTACCCTCTGCCTCAAAATTCTCTGGGCCAGAATTCAAATCTAAGTTTAGGCTGGACCAGATTCTATCATTATTGGGAGTTGGAATTTCTGTCAATCCCATTAAGGATGTCGAATATGGGGCGAAACCAGAGGTCAAAATCTGAGAAGTACTTGGAGTGAATGGGTGAGAACTTGAAGAGTCCGACAAAGATGCAAACACAGTAAGAAAATAGGCAGAGCTACATCCAGAGAGGTGCCCAGTGTATAGAAAACCAAGTGACTGCACTGGATCTGAAAATGTTGCATTTGTAGATGACAACAATCCAGTAGGTCGCCTATATATATCTGCATGGAATGAAGGAATGTCTTGCCCTTGCCCTACACTGAAGAATTTCTCGGGAACAATTAAAAAAAATGGATATTTTTCTTCACAGGTGCATATGTTGGCATTGCAACTACAGGAATTGGTACTCCAACTTGAGACCAAAGTGTCATATTTC
This sequence comes from Pinus albicaulis, assembly GCA_034641835.2. Lineage (NCBI taxonomy): Eukaryota > Viridiplantae > Streptophyta > Pinopsida > Pinales > Pinaceae > Pinus > Pinus albicaulis. The sequence goes on along the minus strand of CM076581.1, from coordinate 1,274,812,506 downwards.
ATTTCACCAGCCAGTATAATATTGTGAAAATTACCTCAACTCAAAACCTATTTGGAATAGACATCCTCTACAACTTACACCTAGCCATCTTTGTGATAGTACAATTTTCCCTCTCAACCAATACATTTTGATGTGGAGTGTAAGGTGTAATATATTGTCTTTGGATCCCATGTTTAGCACAAAATTTATTGAAATATTTTAAGTAGAATTCCCCACCAGTATCATATCTAAGAGAGGCAATATGACAACCTAACTGTTTCTCTATTAATGCTTTGAAATTTTGAAATTCATTAAACACATCATATTTTAATTATAGAAAATATACCTACATTTTTCTACTGAAATAATAAAAAAACAGAAGAAGTACCTAGCACCAGTGGTTGATGTCATGTTCATTGGTCCACATATGTCTAAAAGTACCAATTGAAGGACCCCCTACACTCTCCAAGCTTGTCCTTCATAAAATGGTATTCAATGTAGCTTCCCTGCCTGACAAGCTCTATAAACTCTGTGGATATTCTACATAATGTTCGGAAGTCCATCTACTAGTTTCTCTCATGGAAACCGAGAGAGATAGGTCAAGTTCATGTGCCCATACCTATGATGCCATAGGGGTGCTAGATTTTGCAAAACAAATTACCTTTAACTTACAATTTCTAATAAGATCAATATTCAAAAATATGAAGATAGTGAAAGCTAAGAGATTCATCTAAAATGCATCATTATAATCTTCGACATAGAAAGCACTCATCATTGCATAGTTTCCCAAGAGGTCAACATTTTAAGGGCTTCTTTCCTAATTCAAAATCGCTGAAGATATATAAACTAAATATTTCATTTGTCCTACAATTCCAATAGTGCACATGGCAAGCTTCTCTACAAATCTCTTTTGTTGCATATGGTAGGCCTCTGAATAGACTAAGCTTGTACTAGCATAATGCAAACATGACCTGCAAGTCACCACTGTGTTTTGGTTTTTGAAGACTGCTGCATTATTGAATGACTAGTGAAGTATCAACGAGTGAATAAGTTTCAAGCTTTGGAGAAGTCACAATATATATTATAATTTTGTCTTGTAGATTGGCCTCTTGACCAATTTTTTCTAGGAATGCCTCTTGTGAAAAAATGAGTTATTTCCTAACAGGTTATGACCCTCTTGAAAATACCAGGTTCACTAGAACATTGGAAGCAAATATCTAATGCATGCAGCATGCTACCACTACAAGCCATTGCAGAAAATAGAAACCAAGGTGAAAAATGATCTATATCTACATTGTAGACGTGTTACAGTGACAAAATTTCTTGAATGTCTATTCTACAACATCAATAGCATTACCATAAATAATCATAGTTTGTATTTAACTCCAAATAATATACATTCTAATAATAAGTTGCCAATCATAGTTTTACCTTGTGGCAATGATTTTCCTTATGCCCTGCTCTCATTTTTAGTCAAAACTAGATTTCCTATATTGATGATGTTCCTACTGTAATATGACCAACTATCAGACAACCATCTCATTGTAATTCTAGATAGAATGAGCAGTGTACCCAAATAATATCTTTGCAAGATTATCATTGTCACTCATAAGATTGTGCCATGTGGACCACAACCTAGATTTATTGTCATTTTGAGCTCAGTACTCCTACAGTCCCAAGACAATGCTTAAAGATATTTCCAATACATAGATATCACCATAGAAGTACTAACCAAAAGGTTCATACTATGTTCCTCTAAGTCAGGATCATATTTACACTATAGTCATCAGTGTTAAAGAGATAAACTTTCATGATACATAGTGATATTTTCATACTTTGCTATCAAGGAAATTCTGTCAATGCACATGATATTCAAATTTATTAGCATTGAAGGTACTCCTTTATTGGTGAGAGATTACAATGCACTATAATGAAATTCCTTCAACACAAGAATTTTGTCAGTCCTTGAAACGGTCAGAAATTGGAATGAAGCTTGAATGGTCCACTTCAATGAGACTGTGACAGAGTATATATATAGAAACTTCCATAAATTTCAAACAACTCTGGAAACTCTAGAAGTGAGCTTTAAGGACTGAGGCTTGAAAAATACTAGCCTCAGTGATTTATTTGCAATATTTGTGCCTTTAAAAAGATATATGTTATAACCATCCTCCTTATGAGTTTGATCACATTACTCACCCAACCATGTCACTTTCATAGGCCAAGATGAGTTTGGACTGTTAAAACGTGTATGATTGCCACTGAATTAATACAAATTAACCTAGGATGTAGATCGAACAACAAAGAGCTCCAGATCCAATTCCATATGGCCACAGATCAGAGCTTTGCAGATCCAAGAATTATCATGAGGTCACCAAAGATACATTGTGTAGAAAATCTTCAAACTGGAGAGTTATAGTTCAGCATAAGTCCACTTTATTCCAGCGATTGTTCAGATTCTCTTGAAACCAAGACTAGAATTTGAGAACTTTCAAACCACTGATCTCTTTCAAGGAAAATGACCTTGTAACAAAACAAAATGGATCTTAGAAGCCCCAAAACTCACCCTAATCCAAAGAAAAATCTTTTTCAATGCCATAGGAATAGTCAAAGAAAATTCCACAGGAGTGGCCTTCATGCAAGGTTAATGACCTTGGAAAGAATGTAGTGCAAGTGACACTAACGAAACCCCACAGAAAACAACTGAAACACATTAATAATTCCTTTTTGGCTGTAGAGATGATGGGATTCTTTTTTCTAGGCCAAAATTACAAAATACAAGAGGTCGAGTAAAAAAAAAAAAAAAAAAAAGGCCCTTGGATATTATTTACAAAAAAAACTTTGTTTATTTTCTTGCCATAAGAGAGATACCAGTAAACAAGGAACGAGAGACTTGTGGCAGAAATTCGAAGTTGAGTGAGGCTTGTATACTGACTGGGAGTGAATATAGATTAGCATGAGTCAAACAAACTTGAAACAAAGAGACATGATTGTCATCTGAATCCTCAGATCAGAGTTTCCATCCAAATCACGAATAAAGAGCTCCACTAATGCGAAACTGATCCTTTACACATTGGAATGAAATCGAGTCTCTGATTAGGGCTATTAAAATTAAAGGGGTTTCTCCCTGTTTCTGGTCTGAATATTTCGAGATCCCCTTCTTGTGCAACATTCCACAATCCATAAAGTCTGGTCAACAAAGTTCTTCCAACGATTTCTTTCTTTTTCCACTCTTGCTTGGGCTTGTCCTCTCCTAGCTCTTATACCATGTTAATTTAGATTAACATGTTCTTGCTTAACACAATAACTTAAAATTCCATATAAGCCCATTATAATTTTATTATTGATAGAACCTTAAGAAAGAACATGTATGATTGATTCAGAAGACAAGCCAAGACAAGAGAACACAAGTATGTGGCACAAGCTAAGGAAAAACCCCAAGATGGGGAAAACCCTTCATCAATTCTTCCTATTATTAAAATCAAATTCCCAATAGAGAAAGAGAGAGAGTAAAATAAGAATGAATTTCCAATTTGAAACAGTCAATATGAAATAATGATCACGAGAAAGGGTTTGTTATCAGCTGAATACAACCCTCTTTTCTTCATACCCGGACCTCCTTAATCACTGCATATTTCCTTCAATTATTATGGTTAAACTTTGCTACCAGTGTAGGCTAGAAGATATCCCTTTGGAATGTCATTCACTTATCTGATCAGGAGAAAATAGGCCTGTGGCCTACCAGTGGCCCAGAATGTGAAAATTCCTAGATCTGACAATCGTAGGAATCCTACTGCAACTATCTGACCTTACTTCTCCTATTATGTAAATTACATTTACAAAATTAATTCATATTTCAACATGAATTATTGAAGTAAACTACCGAAGCAACCTACACTTAATTAAATATGATTCTGAAATAGGGAAACTGAGCAAGAAATAAATCACACATACGACATCTTTATTTTTTACTAAGTCCCAGGAAAAACTCAATGCGGGAAAACTGATGTAGAAAATTCTAAGGATTTGTATTATTAAGCAGCAGTTTCTGAATACAATCTTCAGATGCCTTGCTGGATATTCAATACATAGAAATCACGATAGACAAAAATATAGTGAGTGTTACCTGACACTTCAAGCCCCAGCTGACCCAGATATGAACTAGCGAAACCCCAGCTCCCTCCACATTTCATCTGCGCAGTAGATGCATAAGCCTATGTGGGTATGGCTGTGGATTGCGTCACCTCTTCTCTGAATCGATCTGCCTCTCGGAAAATCAAGTTTCTTCCTTTCCAGCTCAGAAACTGTGATCTCCAGCAAAAACTCAAATTGTCTCATGGAAACACTACATAGTCCCTTTGTGGGCCTGCCTCACCCTTTTTGGGGGCTGTATCACACCTCCTAGCAGTTCTGCTTCTTCTTCTATTGGTTATACTACCTCTCTGTTATGTACTCTTAGTCCTAGAGAGTATCCTCCGACCAATAACTGCCTCTGCCACTCACTACATTGAATCACTTAGATCTAGTCTTCATCTGAGCACTGCTCCATCAGAAGAATTCAATCCCAAGGTTCACTCAGTGTGTATTTCCAACTGAAAATGATAGTAGATATTGCAGCTTAAGCAACTAAATAGGTAGTACGCATGATATGTTATTCCATAATTCACTACCTTTCCCATTTATAAAATAGTTTCTACAACAATTATACTGCATATTAGTTCTTTATGTTGCTATTTATTGAGATTTTGGCTCACACGGGGATTAAAATCACCCTTTCCACAGGAGATACATATGGCTTATGCAATTGGCATACCATTTCTGTTACTGTAACTAACATTTCCTGATAAGAAGTTAGAGTTGAAACATTGAATTTACTAGTTTTGGCTTCCTAATTGTTATGTATGGCATATATAACACAATTTTTCCATTTGGATTCATACATGACCAAATGAAAAAGGCTTTAACTATTGCTAAATGCAAAAATGTGACAGGCTGTGATTGGAGGTATTTTGTGCAAATTAGAATGAAAAATAAAAAAGTGAAGGCGTGCACCTCCAGTGCAGTGATAATAGGGTTTCCTATTTATAATCTTCTAGAGTTATTATTATTATTATTATTTGTTCATTTATTTCTGACTGTTTCTCCCTGGTTAAGGTGTTTCTCAAGTTTGTCAACTCTGAATGCTAAACACACTTCTTGATGTCTTGCAGTGGAAACACCTCACATCTTAGCGTAGGTCCAAGATCTAGTTCTGGTACAATAGCGCAAATTGTGGAAGATTTGGTAAGTGCCTAATACTGAAAGCCTTGCCACTGTGACCCAAGTTCTATTTGGCCACAACTGGAAGGTTAGTGCATTGGGCAAAAGATAATGTTCTGTGCGTTGATGCTGCACACAGGGCATCTTTTTGCAAGCCCTTTTTCCCATCATGTGCAAGAGAAATTTGCATCTGCAAGATGCACATAGTATTCTCTTTACCCAATAAAATAACCTTCTAGTGTTGCATGAGCTTCTAGCCTCTTTAGACTAAGGAAATGTCCAGAAATTTGTCACTCTTGGTTTGTAGTTATCCTATGACTTTAGTCTCATTGCAAGACTTTTTCCTTCACATTCCTTCTCAATGTTTCTGCCATAACCTCAGAGCTACTCGTGTTTGGGGTTGTTACCTAGATATCTCTTGGGGTCTGGACCAACCTCCTGATATGCTGGTATCATTTCTATACCTCCAGCAGGTATATCACTTATCATAGGCATTTTTTTTTTCTCCAAAATGCCATTACTCTCGCAAAACGGTGCATTCTAATTTAAGATTCTTTCTCCCACAACTCAACATGTTGTGTGCAATGTGGTGCCTGTTGGGTGATTTCGATGGCTTCTACAAAATAGTTATTAGAAAATGTTTCTAACCTATTAGGAAGGAGCTACTTAGCGGTGGTTGCCTCTCTGACAATTGCTAGTATTGATTTTTCATTAGTATATTGAAAAATTCATCGTCGGGGATTAATGTTTCAATTTTATCAAGTGTCTCTTGTTTCACATTCACCACAAGATGGAATTTTCATGCACTCAGTTCATTGGAGCAAGGCTTTCTGGCTTGCCTTGAATATTGAAAGCAAGTTACAGAAGCGATCCCTGAAGATGGAGCATCATTTACAACAATTCAAGCTTCTCTCAGTGGATGTTTTCTAATCCCCCTTCTTCTGCTCCTTCCCCTCCTCATCTTCATTTGTTTACAAGGCATAAAAAATATGCCCATAAGTCTAAATTTTATCCCAAAATCAATTGTAATGATAGTGGAAATGTTACGATAATATTTTTATTATCACTAATGGTCTACCCATTTTAATGAGGGATGTCTTAAGCAAAGAGTTCTCAACACATATTTCAGTGGCTGAGCAAAAGGAAGAAGAACGTTAAAATGATTATAGTCAACAATCCCAGTTACATAAGTGGTTGTTATGGACTTCCCAATCCGTGGTGGGAATGCCTCTGCTGCTAAGTATGGTAGTTCTAACAATTCAAAAAAAAATGGAAAAACAATTCTAAGCCCATAATTAGTCTTAATCATCATTTACTACTTCACTTTAGACAAGGATGTTTTGTTTGTGCAAAACTATTGCATTATAGTTAATGGTAGTGATAAAAATCTTATTTCACAAGATCATGTGACTTTTCTTAATTTTATTTCAAAATGTTAACCTTGGTCTAAAATTTTAGGGTTGGATGAAGGATAAGGAACCAATGCAAGTTATGAAGGTTGGCCAATTCACTTTTGCTATTGACCACTCTTTGATAGTATTAAGTATTATGGCACTCTTGTTGACTAATGTGGTCTTATTCCTTGGAAGGTTTTATCAACACGATTTCCATGCAAGCTATTATACATTGTCTTGACACTTCTCTATTTTTGCAGAGAAGTTAGTGTCATGCTAGTGATTAATTTGAAACTGTATTTTAATGGAAAATTTCACTTTTTTTTGGTGGAATAGTTCATAATTTATTCTGATATTTTTTTGCAAGTGTACTAGTCATGTGATAAATGCGTGGTTTACTTCAAAGGATTCTCAGTTCTTTCTAGATACGCTTTTCATCATTTGCTCTAAATACTTCTCTAGTGCTCCCGAGGTCTATGTTGTTATGTTTATTGGTTGTTTCTGTGGAAACTTCTTCAATAGGTTCCAAAGGTAAATCCAAATGCAAAAAATACTATTTTACATATTGATATTTGTTCAAGACATTCTTGTTTGATAATTGAATTTCATAAATATAGATTTCTATTTTGTTATCTATATCAATAAATAAGAACAGGCCTATGGATTGTTCATATTTCTCAAACTGTGGAGTTTTTCCTTTCATGTTGCATGTTCTTTTATATTGTTTTGTTGTGATTCAAATTTCTAGTTGTGCTTTCCAGTTATTCTCCTACATAGTACACACTTTGTTAGATTATATCAAAATTTATTCTTATTGTATTTTTATTATGTATATTGAACATAGTATTTCTAGCAAATTTTGATCTTCTTATATTTTCTATTCCTTTGGTGTATCTTTGCACCTTTAGGGGCAATTTCTAGTTTAAAGTCTAATTCTTTAAAGGGTGCTAGCTTAATGGAAGAGCACCTTCTTTACAAGCAGGAGGTTGGTGGTTTGATTCCATCATGCCCTGATATTCATAGGGAATGAACACGATCAGTTTTTGGTGACAAATTCTCTTTTGACCAACACCAATGAGCTTATGGTGACATTTTTCGACGCTTGCCAAAATATGAAATGGTGACGGTCAACGAACGCCACCATATATACGCATCAATAGTGATGACCATTAAAATTTTGTCACCATAAATCTTTGTTGTAAATATGAAATTGTGAGCATCATTTTTTGTCATTATAGTCATTATTCGTGATGACTGATGTCACCAATGAATTTATGGTGACGGTCAATGAACGTCACCATATATATGCACCAATAGTGACAGCCATGAAAGGTCCATCACAAAAAATCATTGTTGTTCATATGAAATGGTGATGGTCACTATCCGTCATTATAATCAATATTCGTGATGGACTTTGAATGTCACCACAACACATACTTTTTGTGATGCTACCTTTGGTGACATTTAGTTTTTTGGGGACGGAGGCTATTGTCCATTACCATTTCTCACATGAAATGGTGACGGTCACTATCCGTCACTATAAATCATTATTGGTGACGGACCTTGAATGTCACCACAACACCTATACTTTCAACGACGCCACCTTTGGTGACGTTCAATTTTTGGTGACGAAGGCTCTTTTGACCCTCACCAATGAGCTTATGGTGACCATTTTTTCCCCTCACCAATGCCCTTATTTCTTGTAGTGTTTGGGAATCTGGAACAAGACAGTTTGATGTTTCTACCTTACCTAGATACATCATCATCCAAGAAATTTTCACTTTCAGAAAAATTATAAATTTTCACAAATATTGCTACATATCCCAAAGAAATTTTTGCTGAAGTTGATGTAGAGGAAGATAGCATGGGTAAACTTAAGAAGCCTGAAATAATTAAGTTGTCTAAAATTTTATCACTACGCACAAAACAAAGGAATACAAGATTGTGTAAAAAATTTCAGAATGCTTATGTGTGTAGGCAGGTTAGTCTAAAACCTTGTAACACAGCCATTGTTCTAAAAAGCCTTCCTTTCAAAAAGAATCAGAAAAATTTTGAGCAGTTGAGTTCACTTAGAAAGAAGGAAAAGGGACATAGGTTTTATATATATTTTAGGTACTAGGAGAAATCCTTCCAAAAGAACAAATACCATTTTACCAAAAAATATCATACTTTACAAAGGGTAGGGTTTTCTAACAAAATCTCATTGCATGATAGTTTTTCAGGTTACCATTAGATGATAACACTTTAGATCAATCAGCTCAAATATTATTTCAAATTTCCTTGGGACAGTTGCATGCTTAGACAAATACCTCTCGGGCTAGAAAGTGCTAGAGATACTTTCCGAAAAACTATGCCTATTTTAAATTTCTCTACTATGGTGTACATGGATGACGTCATCATTTGTTTTAAAGATGATAAAGAATTCCTTTCCTACTTGAGGAGGATCTTTGACTCAAACATATTTGAAGAGAAAAGGTCAAAGAAGAAGCACCAAGGGGATCATAGATTTTCTGAAAACTCTTGGAATAATCCTGATAACATGTTGTCAAATAGAGGTAAATCTGTTTTCTATTTTCAAGGGTTGAATGGAAAAAATATGATAGGAGATCCTTTTGAAGACATGATGCTCAAACACTACATTTGTCAAGATCCTTAGCTTTAAAATTTTCACTAATTTTACATACCATTGTGTGAAGAAAAAGTCAAAAAGAGAGAAAAATATAACACATAGAAAAAATGGAAAAGAGGGAAAATTCTAAAGAAAAGGTACAGCCCCATACCCAAAAAATAGTGATACTGAAAGTGTGCAAGCCTAAATGCCACTACCGGTGCAAAAAGAATGTCTTGTTAAACTATCTAGCCTAATCATGGCTGAACATGTTTTAAATTTATTGTTGGTAAGTTAGTGAAAATAATGTTGGTCAAAAAATTGAAGGTTGACTTGTCAAAGAAAATAGATTAGGGAAGAAGGATACTGGTTCCACATGCTCAAAACAGAACCAAGGAGAAAAACAAGGATGAATAGCAAACTATGTATTTTAGCCTTGATTTTTCTAGTCTTATTTTGTACAAAAATAACATTTGTGTCCAGCTTGTTTTTATGCCACAAACCCATGATAAATCAGATTGTCTAAATCTTGATTTAGTCATGCTTTCAATTTCATTTTTTTAGCTTAGTGAATAAATCCTATCAAACAGTTTAACCTTGACAATTGAGTAAAACATGTAGAGAATCAAAGGATTTTAATAGCCTAATCTGAACTCCCGGAAGAGATAAGTGTAGAAATAGATGGTTTTTTTTCATTTTCAAAATAAAAAAATTTCAATGGGTTTTCCAGTTCAAGCACACCCAAGTAAGAAAAAATTTTGGGCGAGTAGGTTGGGTAGGTAAAAGTGAAGTTGAGCTAATCATGCTTTTATATTTTCAAAATTACCACTTCAAGGAAAGCAACAACAAAAGAAAATAGAAAATCTGCTCAATGGATGAGGCACTGGTCTTCATAAACCAATAGATTTGAAATTCTGGACACCTCCTAAAAAGGAGATACCCTCCCGAAGTGGAGCCACTGTTAGTCATAAGTAATTTTTACCTATTTAGATCACTAAATGCTTTGTCCAAGATTTATAGAAATAGAATTCAAGAATCATGTGAGTTCTAGAAATATCCTCAAAGAGAAATTCATTGTTTATCCCACTTCCTTGTCAAAGCATGGCCAATCTACCACCCATACAAGACCAATGTACCCCACTCTCAATATGTTTTCCATCTCTGCCTATAACACTATGTCTCTATTTTCCTTAGTCCTCTACTTTCACATCTTGTTTCGCCAAGTAAACCAAACATCTCTCCTACTCACCAACTGCCTCAAACAATGGTGTTGTAAAAAATCCCACTCTAAATCCCTTTCAAGTAAAACAAGGTTTTCTAGTTGTCTTGGATGATAGTGCATAATAGAGTGTCAAAAACCTTATCTCCTCATCCAAACCCTGCTTAAATTTTTCAGTCAAAAAACCTGTTTCAAGAGAATTACCATAAGTCAAATAGGGTCACCTAGATTATGCACTATCATGGTTCTAAATGCATTATTTCCACAAGTATTCAAAGCTGAAGTAAAGAGAACACAAGGATGTGGCTTGTCATTATCCAAAGAACATCAAAAGACCTCCAAAGGTATCCTCTTGCTCAAGTAGTAAGCCCGCAAAGGAGAAATTTACCATGTCAAAGCATTTTTGTAGGAATGCTTTTATAAATGGTCAAAAACAGAAATAGAGGCAAAGAAGGAGACCTAAAGAAAGCTCATAAAGGCATCCATAGCAGGTAGCAAGATACAAACAGGCTTAAAATTTTACAAGGAAGAACATGATCTCATTAGAGGGTGTTATGAAGTGCTGCCCATCAAAAGGTCCATGCAAGTCATAAAAGACAGTGGCACATTAGCAACACTGTACCTCAAATCAAAAAGATCATTTAATTTTTTTTTGGATTCAAGCATGAAACTTGTAGAGGGAAAACTGCCCTTTTCTTACATTCCTGCAAAGAAGACCAAAAGACATCAAATTAGTGATGAGGTAAGGTAATGTAATGAGAGGCATCCTCATAAGAGGAGCATTCACAACCAAGAAGAAAGCAACAAGGTATGTGTTTTATGGAAATCAAGGTTCATGACTGTTTTGACCAAGAAATAGAGAAATGCTAAGGTTACAAAGGCAAATAACACCTAAAAACCCTTCAAAATATCATTGAAGGCTTTAGACATAAAACAGTAAGTTTGATAACTGTCACTTTGACAACTCGGAAGATAAGACTTTCTTTTTTCTGAAGTATCGTAAAAACTCAAAAGCTTGGGAAGATAGACAAAGAGGGTCAAAGTAGTGACCAAGAAACCTGCTTCATCACAACAGATGATTTCTAGGGTTTTCCAGTTACCCTAGATTTTGGCAGACAAGCACTATACTCCACAAGGTCAAAAGGAAGAATGTTGTCAAATACATAAATGTCAGTCCAAATGTATTTTTCTCTAAAAATAGTTAAAGACATATTCAAATGACCAAAGGGGACAAACATGGGTGGAAATTTCCAAATACAACAACTATGATAAGCCTGGGCCATTATATGATAAAGCAAGTTATCCAACTTCAAAAGAGACAGTGATCAAAGTGACCTAAAAATAAACAGGTATACCACTAGTTTATAGAAGAATAGTGAAACTCCCAACAAGGACCTCTTTGTTAAAAGACTATTCTGCAAAACTATGACTAAGACATAAACAACACTTCATAGAGCTGGCAAAGGTGTTTTTCCCATAGAAATATGGTTTAAAGGTCAAAGGAAAGAATGTTTTCAACACAGAATATAAATCAAAGGGAGAAATGGAAAAAAGGGATGAGTTTGTTGTTTATAAGTGTTGAAGTCAAAAAACAAGTTCTTTTTCCAAAAAGGGTTGAGAGGCATAGGCTTGGTGTCTTTAGGTAAGGTGTCAAATTAAAAGAGCCTTAAGAGGCCTCCAACAATGAAGAAAAGCAACCTTGTCAATCAAATATGCCACTTGCAACACAAAAACAATCAAAGACATAGTGAGAAAAAGTAAGCAAACAAGAACATTACAAAAGTGGGTTTTGACTTCAAATTTATTTTTCAAAAAGGGTTATAAAGGCCTTTTTGGTATTCCACCCACACCATTTTTCATCTCCAAGCCAAAGGAAGCCATTGAGAGAAGGGTTCGAAAGTTTTTGTGCAAGTCAGCGAAAATTTCTAGGCGTTACAAATCAAGGCTAGCGCTATGCACCTGGCCTTTGGTGCTACGCATAGGAGGGGTAGCTGCAGCATTATTTAACACTGCGCTATGTATGCATATACACAATAGAGTGTCTACAAACTGCCTGTTATGCATTGGCGCTACGCTCCTGAAGCCTGATTGGCCCATTTCCGACATGTTACGCACCTGTGGTACGCTCCTGAAGCCTGACTAGTCCATCTTCTACCTGTTATGTACCAGTGTTACGCACTAGTGCTATGCGCTGGTGTTACGCACAGACAGAGTTTGTCTAAAATTGCTAAAGGAAGTCAAAATTTCGGTTTCTCACCTTCAAAGCCTCTGCAAAAGTCAAGACACAAGGTTGGTGATTTGTTTTCTTGCCTCCCAAGCTTTCATTTTCGTAAGCAAATTCATATTTAAAGGCTTAATTAAACCAAACCCTAGGCTTCATAAAAATCAGTTTTAAATATCTTTGGTTAGGTTTTGAAGGAGAAATTGTTATATGTGCCGGAGGAGGCTGATTGACATCAAACAAATGTCTAAACACTGAGTGCACTCTTGCAGAGTTTCATATTTCCTTCATTTGCACAACTTCTCCCTCACTTCACTCATTGCAACCTTTTGACCCAAAGGCCCTCAAATATTTTTCAAAAAGCCTTCTGTGCTAAATAACTAGCCACAATGTTTGAAGTAGAGATTCACACCAGCAGTGATGAAAGTCAAAGACCTACCGAGCCTCAACACAAGGGAGGAAGGGCAAATAGTTTTGAGCCCTTAGACATAGTTTAGATTACTTCCTCTCCCATAATCCTTTCATACTTTCAGGATGTTGGGTGTTATCATTTTTGTGAAAAGGTCAAGCAAGTCAAAAGCCACTGAGACCTAACGAGATTGTTTTTCCTAGGCTTACAAAATCACCGAGTTAGCCTAGTAGGAGTGGAGTTTGAACTCTCATCTGAATCCATTTCCAAAGCAACAGGTATACTAGACATTGGCGAGACATGGTTTGAACAAAATAAGTTGGATTTGTGCTATTATTAGCCCTACCTAAAACCAAGCTATCAACAAGGCTACAAGGTTGTTTTTCCTTTTTCCCACTTGCTAGAGACGTATGCCATGTTGATGAAGCAAATTATCAGATATTTCACCTATGAGGTGAGATACTCCAGGATTTACTCATATCATATAAGGTTACTAATGCACTTCACCAAAGTCAAAATAATGAACCTACCATACTACCTTTTCCAGAGAATTGATAAGATTGCCTCACTTGTCAAGAAAAGAAGCTATGACCACTAAATTCAGAGCCTTTTCCACCACTCCTTGATCGAAATGATTGTCTTACATCGGCTATAGCAGCAAGGAATCCATTGGTAAGTCTTCATCTCACATAATGTGTTTAAAAAACCCCAAGCCTTCATTCAGAGGAATTTACCTTCCACTTTACAACCACCTACCTCCACTCCCCCATCATCTATGCCTATGACTTCTCCACAAGAAAATTCACCTCCTATCTCTTCTCCTAATGTGCCAAGTGAAGAAGCTAACAGTGGCTCTAATGAAGAGCAAATAGATGACAATAATGAGGAAGAGGACAGTGAGGTAGAAGTTGAGGAAGATGAAGAAGACAAGGAAGAAGAAAGTGAGGTAGAAACTGAGATAGATGAACAAAACAAAGAAGAGGACAGTGAGGTAGAAGCTGGGGAAGTTGAAGAAGAAATGGAAGAGGAAAGTAGTGAGTAGGAAAGTGATAATAGGCACAACAAACAAGAAATTGATGACAATAGAAATCAAGAAAAATATGCAAGTGAGACAAAGGTTGAAAACATTGAGGCAAATGTAGAGATTCATAAAGATGCTGAAAGTGGTGAAAATAATGAAGATTATGGGACAGAAACAATGTGTGAAGGAGAGGAACAACAGAGTGATGACGACTAATAAGAGGCAGCCTCTCAAGAAATAAACAATCAGAAAGAAAATAGAGTTAAAATCAGTGAGCATCATGATGAGAAAAAGGGCCAAAATAATGGGTCTTATGATGAAGAATATGACAAGGCTTGTGGCACCTCCTAAGGTAGAGACACCATCATAAAATATCTCACATGAACCTATCACAGAGGCAGAAGAGATGTATTTTCTGCCTCAAAAAGGCAATGCGCCTTCTCTCCTCCAGTAATAAAGCATCAAGACAAAGGAAAGGGAAAGGTGGACAAACGTGAGCAGAAGGTACATGTAAGAAGGAGCAAAAGGATTAATAAGACTTCTCAAGGATCTCAATTCATTGATCTAGACAGTGACAATGAAGACCAAGAGATGAAAACTAGGTTGCTCCTCTTGGAAAAATATGCACAACTTCAAGAGTGGGAAAGGGATTTTGAGATGTCTCAAAGGGTCATCTACTATTGTAAATAGGAACATAAGCATTTCAAAGATTTCAAGAGGGGCCTTGCCCTACAAAAGAAAATGGCGAAACATTATGCAAGGAAAAGCTTGCTTGCTAGCGCCAAATTAAAGGATGCCCTCACTGAACTAGAGGACCTAAAAAGCACTAAAGTGCATGAAAACCTTGGAGTCTTGGTTGAGGCTTCTCAAAAGGTATCCAAAACCTCTTTAAGGGTCTATCCATCAATTTTGAGGCAAATTGGAAAAATTTTTGTTTTTTCCAAATTTTGACCCCTCAAAGCACAACACCCTAGGTGCTATGCACAAATTTGGTGCATATTAAACTCTTAAAGGTTACCTTTTCGAATTTTCACATCACCAAATGTATACTCACCAATTTTAAGATCATTTGGTGTAGTTTTACACCCTCAAAAGGTCAAAAAAAATAAAAAATTGACCTTTCTGCCTCCTTTTCAGACCAGGTGTTACATACAGAGAAGTGTTGGGAGATTTAATTTTTGAATATTAAAATGGAATCCATTCACCACAAATCAAACATTTTTTCAAAGTAGACTCATCAGGATTTTCAACGAGCTATCACGGAGCCAAATCCGGTGTCAGGAAGACCTCTAAAAGACTGCTGGAACTAGGCCTATTTCTATGCTACGCACTTGGAAATTTTTCACTGTTTGACACATGTGTTACGCTCCTATGGTTGAGTGGGAAAAATGCATGTTTGGAAATTTTTCTTAGGCATTTCAGGCCTAAAAGTCAATTTTATTTCCATTTATAGTTAGAAAATATATTTATTTAGATATTTTTGTGCCTTGGGCTTTACAAATCCTCAAGTACAAGTTAGGATATTTCTCTTTTCCTAAAAGGCTTATAGATGCTCTAGTAGGCTCTCCTCTCCTCATTTATTATATAACACATGAGGAGTAATTGTAAATATGGGGGACTTGATGTGTTTAAGAGAAATATATGGTTTTATGAGCTTGGACAAGATATTGGTTTTATGAAGTGAATGAATGGCTTGTGTGGCTTGATGTTGGAGAAGCTTGCTTACATGATTCCATAGCTTGATGAATGGTGATGTTTTTCTAACTTGTTAATGTTTTCTTGTCTTCATTCTGTTTCAATCTGCTTGGTTACTATAGATCATAAAAGTATATGTTGAGATATGCTCATGGAAGCACCTCAAACCTCCTGTTTGCTATAGTTTTGATGTTTTCTTCTTTTAGTCATCTTAAGGAATTCTTGATTGCTCCTTAGGCCCAGTAGATTTTTTTTTTGTTTCATGAATGGTTAGTATGTTAGCTTATAAATATGATTGATGGTATTCCCTTCTTATTGAAAGTTTCTGAAACCCTATTGTGAAGCTTTTCTATGGAATACTAATTGATTAGGTTAAGACAAAGAGGACTTGTTTCGATCTTGCCCTTTGCCCATGCTTACCAACTTGTTTAAGAGTTTCCGATAGTTTGTTATATGCTGTTTAGGATTTCCCTCTCCATATATTTATTTGTTTGTTCATCTTATGTGTTTTCTCAAAAATATGAAGGTGAATTTCTAAAGTTAGGAGTTCTAAGGCTTCTATGTATCACCGGAATGTTCATCTTAAATTTTTATCAATTTTAGTATTGTTCATAGAGATTAATGGTTTGCCCTACCTCATGAGTTATTCCTTTCAGAATATATATGTTTAAATAACTCTTAGTTTTTTCCCAAACTTAATGTTCATTACACCTCATACATCACCCAAAGGATCCATTAACCTTGCTAAATTGGCCCTGCAATACATTCTTATTCATCATTTAGATACCCTCAACTTCATCTAACCCCATAACCCTATTGATTCAACATCCTCTTATTCCACCTATCCTACTTAGTCATCTTACCCCAACCCAAAACAAACAAACAAATTTCACTTAACAACTAGCCTAAAATCAATCATATGAACTGAACAATTTCACAACCTTCACATAATAGAGAGATCCCTCTTTGAGTCTAGGAAGGCTAGGTCCTAGGACTCTAAAGACTGGTCTGATGTTACCCTATCATTTGGTTTAACCAATCTGCCAAATCACGAGACCCTAACATAATGGCGATTACAGTGGGACCTTCTGAGTTCATAACAATCTAAATACCCCTTAGGAATCCAGAATCCCTTCATCAAATAGTATCTGATGATTTATAGCTACCTCATCACTATCACTAACATAATGGTGATTATGATGCAACATATGATGTCAGTGACAAACTAAGTATCCCTTGGGAGTTCAGAAACCTTTATAAAATCATAGAGAACTTGACTGATAGCCTAAGAGTAGAATCTAGCTTTTTCATCATCTTAGAAAATTGATGACTCAGCTATAGGACACTCTTACAAACCTTCGGGCTATGTATAGAAACTCAGAAAACCCCAAAACATTTCTAGATTCGCTTTTTGTCAGTATTGGTGGTGGACCATAGATAACAAATCTTCAAAACAACTAAAAATATCCATCTGGAAACTCCACTAGCCTCCAATAGGCCTTCTAAATTTCGATAGGTATCTATAGAATCCTATAGGACTGCATCAAACCAGTCTTGAGAAGTCTAGAAACCTAGTCAAAAACTGTGCAAGTTTGATAACACCTAAAGAGGTCATCATTCTGAAAGCAGTCATATACTTTCAACCTCTCTAAATTTTGAATTTGAAATCTGGCTCCACGAAGAATCAATACCAAATCTCATCCAGACCCAAACCCTCCTACTATAGTTGATGACCCATAAAATATTCTGTGGAAAACTTCTGAAACTGGAAACTTAGCTACTAATAGGACCATTCATAAAGCAATCTTTGTACTTGAACAATTTACTGCTTTGCAGTATCCCTAGTTTGACTTCCGCCATACCAAAAACCTTTTCAGAACCAAGTCACAAAGTACAATCGACCATACCGATCTTGAGCCCATAGACTTGCAGCAGAGCCTTAGCTGAGAAGCTTCTCCTTCCACATCACCTAATTTCCAACTTCTCCACTACTTTGGCTTTTTTCATCCCAAGTCTGCTCAAAATCCATTTACTGGTCCATGTACTTCCACCACACCCATTCACACCTCCACTGTGCAAACAACTCCATCTCATAGCACAAATCCTCCACTTGTAAATCCACCATTATCTCCCACCATGGCAGCATGGTATGCACCCCTTGTTTTACCACAACCATTAGTACCTTTTCCAAATGATTACCCATCCAGAATCCCACACTTCACTGGTGCTGAATCCACTACTGCCCAACATCATGTAGATAGAATGAATTATGCTTTTGACTACATGGAATTAGAAGAGGAAACCATGAATATGAGGACGTTTTCCCAAATCCTAGGAGGAGAAGCTAAGAAATGGTTCAAAAGACTAACTCCCAACAACATACACGATCTCCCTTCTCTTTACCAAATTTTCATAAAAAAACGGGAAATCAATAAAAAACTTCTTTAGATCCTTTCATAATATAGCAATCTCAAAAGAAACACGAGAGAAAGTGTCCAAGACTATTGCACTAGGTTCAATAGTGTTTACAACGTACTATCGCAAAACATGAAACCCCCTTTAGGCCTAGCCTTAGCTAAATTCCTAGAGGGTTTTGACCCCAATATGGCCTATCAACTAAGAGAAAGAGAGCCCCTAACTTTAGAAGACATGCAAAAAGGAGCTATAAGTGTAGAGGCAAACTTAATTGAAAAAAGAGCTAGGCTAAGATAAAAAAAAGGGTAACATACAAATATGACACCATGCCCTCCACCTCCTCATCTGATTCCAAGACAGACAACCTTCTTAGGAACATGGAAATAATGATGGAGAGAATAAGCATAAACAAAAGAACACCCCTTAGGGATAACCAAACAAATCCCTAAAACAAAAACCGGAATCAAAATTTTAGAAGAGACCCACCCCAAAACAGACCAAGGGAAAATGATCAACAAATCACACCACCCTTCCAAGATAACTATGTTGATGAAGGAGAAAGAGATATTGAACAACCATATGAGAATCATCTAAACATAATAGGCTCAGATAGTGAGAGTGAGGTTTTTCTCACAGAAGAAGAATAAGGGTTTTTCTCCTCAAACCAAGATGAAACCAGCTATGAAGATTCAGAAGACCACTAATTGGGATTAGAAAATTCCACAATGGAAGTCCATGGGAAATATTATCTTAGGAGTAAGAAAAACCAAGACAACTCCAGGAAAAACAACTCAGACACTGGTGTTAATAAAACTCCCGAAAACATTTTTAAAAGAACAACAGACAATAACAACACCATGGATAAGAAAACTAATCCCAACAAGCATAAAACTAGCCAACTAGGAGTTGATACGAGCTATCCTAGCACCTATGCTAGTGGCCCTGAGAAAAATCTAATGACCAAAGCCCCGAATCAGAATCAGCAAATTAAAAATGTGGAAAAATTTATGGCTGATAAAACTGATGTAAATATATCTAAAACTCAACTACATTTCAGTTTTGAAGGAGAGATCACTAAAATCAAAATAACCATCCCTCTCACTGAACTGCTAGCTCAAGATATGTACCACTCCTAAGTTTTAAAAGTTTTGAACATAGGAAATAACACCAATAATCTGAATTTCACAGATGATAAACCAGAGTTGTTGTTTGGACCCGAAATGAATGGAAAATACGAAGAAGTAGTCATTCCCCAATTCTATGTTAGCCTAAACATACATGAAAAAATCCTACATAATGCCATGCTAGACTCTGGTGCCTCTCACAACCTGATGTTGAAGGTAGTGATGGAAAGATTGGGCCTAGAAATAACCAGGTGATACAAAGATCTCTATTCCTTTGATTTAAGAAGAGTTAAATGCTTGGGCCTGATCAAGGACTTATGTGTCAATCTGGAACAAATCCCTGCTAAGAGCCTGGTCATGGGAATAGTCATGGCTTAAATTCCCCCCAAATATGGCATGCTTTTGTCCCAATATTGGGGATCTAAGCTTCTGGGAAACCTCAAACTTGACATGTCCTTTGCTACAATCCCGATTTTTAACAAAACTAGAAGACTCTACCGGGAATCTCATATGAAGTATATGGTAAGAAACCTAGATAAAACCAACAACACCCCTATCTATTAAATTCATTTATACTTCAACTCATTCATCTTGTATAATGAAAATGAGTTTGATGAGAAAGTAAATGAAAATTGTGAAGATCTAGGCACATTACAAAAATCAGATCACTTCGTCTATGATGAGTTCGACAGTCAAAATTATCACGATCCTGAAACACCACAAGATAATTAAACTAAAATTGATTTCCTGCAAATTGAAAATGAAATATCAGAAACAAGAATCAGTTTAGAAAAGGGAACAGGTTGCCCAAAAGAAAGACAAATCGCAAGAACACAACTTCTTCCTCTTGCTAATCCAAAAAAAATGAAACACCCTCACAAAACACAAATCTTTGGGAATATGGAACAAGACAGTCTGATGTTTCTACCTTACCTAGATACTTCATCATCCAAGAAATTTTCCGTTTCAGAAAAATTATCAATTTTCACAAATATTGCTACAGATCCCAAAGAAATATTTGTTGAAGTTGATGTAGAGGAAGATAGCATGGGTAAACTTAAGAAGCCTGAAATAATTAAGTTGTCTAAAATTTTATCACTACAGGCAAAACAAAGGAATACAAGATTGTGCAAAAAATTTTAGAATGCTTATGTGTGTAGGCAGGCTAGTCTAAAACCTTGTAACACAACCATTGTTCTAAAAAGCCTTCCTTTCAAAAAAGAATCAGAAAAATTTTGAGCAGTTGAGTTCACTTAGAAATAAGACTAAGGGACATAGGTTTTATATATATTTTAGGTACCAGGAGCAACCCTTCCAAAAGAACAAATACATTTTTACCAAAAAATATCATACTTTACAAAGGGTAGGGTTTTGTAACCAAATCTCATTGCATGATATTTTTTCAGGTTACCATCAGATGATACGACTTCAGATCAACCAGCTCAAAGATTTTTTCAAATTTCCTTGGGACAGTCGCATGCTTAGACAAATACCTCCCGAGCTAGAAAGTGCT
Organism: Pinus albicaulis; assembly: GCA_034641835.2. Lineage (NCBI taxonomy): Eukaryota > Viridiplantae > Streptophyta > Pinopsida > Pinales > Pinaceae > Pinus > Pinus albicaulis. Next base: position 1,274,791,649 of record CM076581.1, on the reverse strand, counting down.
TATGATAGTTTCCGAAAAACTATGCCTTCAGTTTTAAATTTCTCTACGATGGTGTACATGGATGACTTCATCATTTTTTTTAAAGATGATAAATAATACCTTTCCTACCTGAGGAGGATCTTTGACTCAAATATATTTGAAGAGAAAAGGTGAAAGAAGAAGCACCAAGGGGATCGTAGATTTTCCGAAAACTCTTGGAATAATCCTGATACCACGTTGTCAAACAGAGGTAACTCTGTTTTCTATTTTTCAAGAGGTGAATGGAAAAAAGATGTTAGGAGATCCTTTTGAAGATAGGATGTTCAAATGCTACATTTTTCAAGATCCTTAGCTTTAAAATTTTGACTCATTGTACATACCATTGTGTGAAGAAAAAGTCAAAAAGAGAGAAAAATATAAAACATAGAAAAAATGGAAAAGAGGGTAGATTCTAAAGAAAAGGTACAGCCCCATACCCAAGAAATAGTGATAATGAAAGTGTGCAAGCCTAAATGTAACTATCGATGCAAAAAGAATGTCTTGTTCAGCTATCTAGCCTAATCATGGCTGAACACGTTTTAAATTTATTGTTGATAAGTTAGTGAAAAGAATGTTGCTAAAAACATTGAAGCTTGCCTTGTCAAAGAAAATAGATTAGGGAAGAAAGATACTGGTTCCACATGCTCAAAACAGAACCAAAGAGAAAAACATGGATGAATAGAAAACTATGTATCTTAGCCTTGATTTTTCTAGTCTTATTTTGTACAAAAATAACATTTGTGTGCAGCTTGTTTTTATGCCACAAACCCATGATAAATCAGATTGTCTAAATCCTGATTTAGTCATGCTTTCAATTTCATGTTTTTAGCTTAGTGAATAAATCATGTCAAACAGTTTAACCTTGACGATTGAGAAGAATAGGTAGAGAACCAAAGGAGTTCAATAGCCTAATGTAAACTTCAGGAAGAGATAACTGTAGAAGTAGATAGTTTTTTTTCATTTTCAAAATAAAAAATGTCAATGGGTTTTCTAGTTCAAGTGCACCCAAGGAATAAAAAATGTTAGGTGAGTAGGTTGGGTAGGTAAAAGTGAAGCTGAGCTAATAATGCTTTCATATTTTCAAAATTACTACTTCAGGGAAAGAAATATCAAAATAAAAGAGAAAATCCACCCAATGAAGGAACTGGTCTTCATAAACCAAGAGATTTGAAATTCTGGACACCTCCTGAAAAGGAGCTACCCTCCCCAAGTGGAACCACTGTTATTCATCAGTAATTTTTACCTATTTAGATGACTAAATGCTTTTTCCAAGATTTCTAGAAACAAAATTCAAGAATCATGTGAGTTCTAGAAATCTCCTCAAAGAGAAATTTACTGTTTATCCCACTTCCTTGTCAAAGCATGGCCAATCTATCGCCTAGACAAGACCATTGTCTCTCAATCTCACTATGTTTTCCATCTCTGCCTATAACACTTTGTATCTATTTTCCTAAGCCCTCTACTTTCACACCTTATTTCGCCAAGTAAACCAAACTTCTCTCCTACTCACTAAGTGCCTCAAACAATGGTGTTTTCAAAAATCCCTCTCTAAAGCCCCTTGAAGTAAAACAAGGTTTGCTAGCTGTCTAGGATGATAGTGCATAATAGAGTGTCAAAAACCCTGTCTCCTCATCCAAACCCTATTTTAAGTTTTTAGTCAAAAAACCTATTTCAAGAGCATTACCATAAGTCAAACAGGGTCACCTAGGTTATGCACTATCATGGTTCTAAATGCACTATTTCCACAAGTATTGAAAGGTGATGTCAAGAGAACATAAGGATGAGGCTTCTCATTATCCAAAGAAAATCAAAAGAGCTCCAAAGGTATCCTCTTGATCAAGTAGTAAGCCTGCAAAGGATCAATTTACCATGTCAAAGCATTTATGTCGCAATGTTTTTATAAATAGTCAACAACAGAAATAGAGGCAAAGAAGGAGAGCTGAAAAAAGCTCATAAAGGCATCCACAGTGGATAGCAAGATACAAACAGGCTTAAAATTTTACAAGGAATAACATGATCCCATCAGAGAGTGTTATGAAGTGCTTCCCATCAAAAGGTCCATGCAAGTCATAAAAGACAGTGGTACATAAGCAACATTGCACCTCAAATAAAAAAGATCATTTAAAAGTTTTTTGGCTCCAAGCATGAAACTTGTAGAGGGAAATTTGCCCTTTGCTTAAATTCTTGCAAAGAAGACCAAAATTCATCAGATTAGCCATGAGGTAAGGTAAAGTAATGAGAGGCATCATCATAAGAGGAGCATTCACAACCAAGAAGAAAGCAACAAGGTATGTGTTTTATGGAAATCAAGGTTCATGACTGTTTTGACCAAGAAATAGAGAAATGCTAAGGTTACAAAGGCAAAGAACACCTAAAAACCCTTGAAAAGATCATTGAAGGCTTTAGACATAAAACAATAAGTTTGATAAGTGTCTCTTTGACAACTTAGAAGATAAGACTTTTTTTTTTCTGAAGTATCGCAAAAACTCAGAAGCCTGGGAAGATAGAAAAACAGGGTGAAAGTAGTGACCAAGAAGCCTCCTTCATCAAAGTAGATGGTTTCAAGGGTTTTCCAGTTACCCTAGAGTTTGGCAGACAATAAATATTCTTCAGAAGGTCAAAAGGAAGAATGTTGCCGAATATAGAAATGTCAGTTCAAAGGTCTTTTTCTCTAAAAACAATTAAAGACATATTCAAATGGCCAAAGGGGACAAACGTGGGTGGAAATTGCCAAAGACAAAAACTATGATAAGCCTGTGCCATTATATGATAAAGCAAGTTGTCCAAGTTCAAAATAGTCTGTGATCAAAGTGACCTAAAAACAAACAGGTATACCCATGGTTTATAGCAGAATAATGAAACTCCCAACAAGGACCTCTTTTTCAAAAGACTATTCTGCAAAAATATGACTAAGACATAAAAAACACTTCACAAAGCTGGAAAAGGTGTTTTCCCACAGAAATATGGTTTCAAAGTCGAAGGAAAGAATGTTTTCAACACAGAATATCAGTCAAAGGGAGAAATGGCGAAAAGGGATGAGTTTGCTGTTTATAAGTGTTAAAGTCAAAAAACAGGTTCTTTTTCCAAAAAGGGTTGAGAGGCATAGCCTTGGTGTCTTTAGGTAAGGTGTAAAATTAAAAGAGCCTCAAGAGGCCTCTAGCAATGAAGAAAAGAAACTTTGTCATTCAAATATGCCACCTGCAACACCAAAACAGTCAAAGGCACAGTGAGAAAAAGTAAGCAAACAAGCACATTACAAAAGTGGGTTTTGACTTCAGATTTATTTTTCAAAAAGCGTTATAAAGGCATTTTTGGTATTCCCCCCACACCATTTGTCATCTCCAAGTCGAAGGAAGCCATTTAGAGAAGGCTTCGAAAGTTTTTGTGCAAGTCAGCGAAAATCTCCAGGAATTACACACCGAGGCCGATGTTACGCATAGGAGGGGTAGCCGCAGTGTTATTTAACACTGCGATACGCACCCAGGGCCCGACACTATGCACCTGGGCTAGTGTTACGCACAGACACAACAGAGTGTCGACAAACTGCCTGTTACACACCGGTGCTACGCTCCTGAAGCCCGACTGGCCCATCTTCGGCCTGTCATGCTCCTGAAGCCTGACTGGATCGTATTCTTCCTGTTACGCACTAGTGTTATGCATCGGTGCTACACACCGGTGTTACGCATAGACAAAGTTTGTCTAAAATTGCTAAAGGATGTCAAAATTTCTGTTTTTCACCTTCAAAGCCTCTATAAAAGTCAAGACACAAGGTTGGCAATTTGTTTTTTTGCCTCCAAATATTTCATTTTCCTAAGAAAAGTGATATTTAAAGGCTTAATTAAACCAAACCCTAGGTTGCATAAAAATCAGTTTTAAATACCTTTGGTTAGGGTTTGAAGGATAAATTGTTATATGTGCTAGAGGAGGTTGATTGACATCAAACAAACCTCTAAACACTGAGTTCACTCTTGGAGAGTTTCATCTTGATTTCATTTGCATAAATTTTCCCTCACTTCACTCATTGAAACCTTTTGACCCAAAGGCCCTCAAACAGTTTTCAAAAAGCCTTGTGTGCTAAAGAACCAACCACCATGTTTGAAGTAGAGATTCACACCAGTAGTGATGAAATTCAAAGACCTACCAAGCCTCAACAGAAGGGAGGAAGGGAAAATAGGTTTGAGCCCTTAGACACAGTTTAGATTACTTCCTCTCCCATGATCCTTTCATACTTTCAGGATGTTGGGTGTTATCATTTTTGTGAAAAGGTTAAGTCAAAAGCCTCTCAGACCTGAATAGATTGTTTGTCCTTGGCTTACAAAATCACTGAGTTAGCCTAGCAGGAGTGGAGTTTGAACTCTCATCTCAATCCATTTCCAAAGAAATAGGTGTACAAAACATTGGCGAGATATGGTTTAAAATTTTTTTTTGGAGTTGTGCCATTATGATCCCTACCTAAAACCAAGGTGTCAACAAGGCTGCAAGGTTTTTTTTCCTTTTTCCCACTTGCTAGAGAGTTATGTCTTGCTGATGAAGCAAATTATCAGATATTTCACCTGTGAGGGGAGATACTCCAGGATTTACTCATATCATATAAGGTTACTAATGCACTTCACCAAAGTCAAAATAATGAACCTACCATACTACCTTTTCCAACGCATTGACGAGATGGCCTCACTTGTCAAGAAAAGAAGCTATAACTACCAAATGTCGAGCCTTTTCCACCACTCCTTGATCAAAATGATTGTCTTACATCAACTATAGTAGAAAGGAATCCCTTGGGAAGTCTTCATCTCACATAATGTGTTTACAAACCCCCAAGCCTTCATTCAACAGAATTTACCTTCCACTTCACAACCACCTACCTCCACTCCTCCATCATCTCTGCCTATGAATTCTCCACAAACAAATTCACCTCCTATCTCTTCTCCTAATGTGCCAAGTGAAGAAGCTGAAAGTGGATCTAATGAAGAGCAAACAAATGACAATAATGAGGAAGAGGACAATCTCTTCATGATTTTTTTTCTTTCGATAGCCTTTACAGTTTTTCATAAAGGAACAGAGTGTCCTCTGTGTAGAATGTTTTTGCAGCGAGTTCTAGTTTTACTGTATAATTCTACAGATTGACTCATTTATAAGGATGTACTATATGTACTAAAAATTTAAAATTATTTTCCTCTTTATTGTATAAAATCCTTCTTTTCAAATGAAGTAATATTGGGACTTCAATATTTTATTTTTATTTCAGCTTGATGTCATTTCCAGATTTCATGTAACTAGAAATAATTTCTTGTCTATTTAGTAGTCATTGAAAATTATTCAGAATAGTACCACAGTATGCAACCTTTACTTGACTATTTTGTACTTTAAATTATAATTTTTTGGTTGTATACTCTATATACTCTTTCCTCCTAATAAAAATGTTATTGGAAATCCACATAATATGCTCTTTCCAGATATAATTTAACTGTTAGTTCTAGTATAATAATACATTCTAAATATATGCATGTATATATTTTTCTATCTAGTGAGCTCTAGTTCATGATATATATTTCTAAATTATCATACAGTCATAACTTATTTAACTATGTTGTGCATTCATGTGTCACTAATGTACACTTATTTCTATTTAGACTTTATTTCAGAATGAAATATATAGTTTGGTAACAAAATACTAGAGTAGATTTATAAGTGAATTACGAATTTCCTGTAAGGTACCTAACCTCAGATCTAAACCTAATACTGGGTTTAGACATTCTGAGAGTTGGTCCTCTACAAAGTTATGTTTGTACAACAACACAGGATAGACTATTTTCATTATAGCCATTTATGTTCAATGTACAAACCTTCCAACTATATTTTTAATTCATCTTAATTCCACAGTATAGACACATATCCATATTCAGAATCTCATACAAATCTATACTACTTTACTTTCTTAGCAACTCATAATAGAACTAAAGTATAATTTAAAGAAAATGAAATTAAATGTTCATAACACTTAAGGTAGACTAGGTTCCACCCAACCTTTGAGCTCTTTCTCCAGAGCTCACCCCTGAGCAGAGATCAATTTATCCAGCCATAGACAACCCTTTTCTTTCCTGAAACATCTTATTTAAGATTAATTTTCCCTCAGCGCATTTCCCTTAACTACGTCCAGTAAATCAGGATGATTCTTTCCTGTTTGCCTAGGATTTACTTTTGTTTCTTCCACAAAAGTACTTTTAAAGCTAGCTTTCCACTTTCTAGCTTTATTCCACCTCTTCTCAGTAATTTCATATTTACTAGGGTATATTTTTAGATTTTTATCTGTAATATAATTTTAGTATTTAATTTATTTCCTACAAGGATTTTTGGGGAACTCGAAAAGTCTTACAACCTTATCCATCCTCTTAGATTTGGTTTCCAGATCTCTAATCATAATCTAGTCTTTGCACATTAATTTCCATTTTATTTTATTAACTTAAAATAACAAAATAAATCCACCCAATTTTTTTCCATTGGGGTCCACTGTACCCTTTTGGACTTGTTCAATTGTCAAATAAAATCATAGAAACTGGGGATATTACATATTCCCCCTCTAAAAAGAAAACACAATCCTCGGTGTTGTAAAGACAAAAATTAAAATTCACTATTCAAATGGTGATGGGTATTTGTCCTTCATATTTTCCTGTCGCTCCCAAGTAGCCTCTTCCGGTGCAAAGTGCCTGCACTGCACTTTCACCCTGGCCACTATTTTGTTATGGAGGTCAATTTGTTCCTGTGCCAAGATTTGAAGTGGCTCCAGAAGGAATTTCCCTTCTGGTTACATTTGTATCACATTCCAATAAATAACATGAGTAGGATCATGCACATATTTTTTTAATAATGAATTTTATACATAAATTCCTGAATGAAGATCTAACTTGGTAAAATAAATTTCTCCATGTAATTCATCCAATAATTCATCAATCACAAGAATGGGAAATTTGTGTTTAATGGTGAGCTTATTGAGCTCCCTATAATCTAGACACATTCGCCATGATCCATCCTTCTTGTGTACCAATACTACAAGAGCCGATAAAGAACTTTGACTAGGTTGAATTATACCCGCCTCTAACATTTTTGCAATCATACGTAAAATTTCACTCTTTTGGACATAAGGATATCTATAAGGCCTGATGTTTGGAGGAACACTTCCTGGAATTAAATGAATAGCATGATCATGATCACGAATAGGTGGGAGTCCTTTGGGAGTTTCAAACACCTTGGAATGATTGTCCAAGAATTGTTGGAGATCTGCAGAAATAGATGATTTTGATGTTGGAACTTCTAGTGAGCATAATTGTGCAATTACGCCTCGTTGTTCTTTCTTTATAAGTTTTTTCATGAAATTAGAGCTTATTATCCTTCCTAGCTTCCCTACAATACCTCGTAATTCAACTTCCTTTCCTTCTGAAAAAAAAATTCAAGAAAATTTCTTGAAAATTAAAAGCTACCGTCCCCAAAGATTGTAACCATTGTACTCCTAGTACAACATCAGCACCTCCCATAGGAATGGAAAGCATTTGACTAGTCAATACATATTCCCCCATGGTTAGCTTGATATTATGGCATTTTCCAGAGCAATTTATAGTTCCTCCATTTGCAACCATCACTTGACATTCTGGTGCTGGGTATAGGAAACAATTTAATTCCTTGGCTACCTTACAATGAATAAAATTATGGGTGCTACCTGAATCAATCAACACTATTACCATTTTCTTCTTGATATGTCCTTCTATCTTGAGAGTTTGAGGAGTGGTAATTCATGCCAGTGCATTACACGATATTGTTAGATTCATTTCTTTCTCTTCTAGGGTTGGTTCCTGGTGTATATTCTTTTCTTGTTCATTTTCTTCTTCTTCTTCACAATCTATGTAAAATAATTTCTTCTCAGCACACTTATGACCTTTAGTGTATTTGCTATCACAACTGTAGCAAAGCCCTTTTTCTCTTTTTCCTTTCAATTTTTACGGTGTCAACCTTGTAGGTTGCGGAAATCTAGGCGTAGCAACACTTCCTTCTTTATAGAATTGAGTGGTAGGCTTCCTTGTTGCCATAATTTTACATTCAAATTTTCTTGCCAACTTGAATGCCTTCTTCAATGAATCAAGTTCCAAAATGCAAACTTCGTGTTAGATGTTATCCTTTAAAGTGCCTGTGAAGAGATCAATCCTGTGTTTCTCTGGAATATCAGTTATCCTTATATTCAATTTTTGGAAGTCCTCAATGTGCTCCCCCACTAAACCCTTTTTTCTGAGATTTATCAATTGGCTAAAGAAGGTGTTTCTCTTTGTATCCTCATAATGTACTATCATTTCCTCCGTAAAAATTTACCAAGTGACAATTTTTTTACAGGAGCAAAGCCAATCATACCATACAAATGTATTTTTTTCTAAATGTAAAGTTGCAATGTGTACCTTTTGTGTGTTTTGCACGTTATGGAGATCAAAATATTGCTCCATCTATAGTATCCATGTTACATGATCCTTTCCATCAAACTTCCTCATATCCATTTTTGGAATATGGTGGTTCTTCCCACCAACATTAGAGTTTATGAAATCACGATTAAAATTTATTTTGTTCTGATCATGAGTTTCTTCTACTATCTTTTTACCATTAGGAAACATTTCTTGTATCAACTTTGTCAAACCTCCCATGTCTGCTTTTAGATCCTTCTTCATGTTTTCCATGTTGTCTTTCATGTCATCCATCTTATCTTCCATGCCAACTTCCATTCCATCCATATTAGCTTCCATGCCATGCATCTTAGCTTCCATGCCTTTCTTCAAAACATCCATTTCATTTTTTGTTGCTCTTTGTGTGAGCGAAATTTGGTGCACTTGCTCTTGTAATTTTCATAGTTCATGTTGCAATTCTTCATCTTCATGAATCACAGTAGAGCCTTCTGAAGGCCTAATGGGTGTTGAATTATTTTTATGATGAATATTTTAGAATGAAATAATAATATCTATTCTACAATATGCCCTTGGAATCAATTCAAATTGATTCTTCAAACAAGACTTATGCAATTCGGAAAAACAATACACACCTTTTTCTTGCTTTTGAGGAGGTCGATATTGAAATTGGATTCTCTATGTGATTGTAGCACTCAAATATTTGGATTTCAATACTGACGTAGCCCTCTAGGATCTCTTTTGAATGCCACAGGTCTGACCTGATTTGGATTCTCCAAGACAAAGTTGTGTCCAATCTCCCATAATGACCTAATTATGGACTGGTTCAGTAGAGTGAACTTCCACGACTTGCCACGTGTCATTGTTTTGTCCTTTGGCTCTGAAATTGATAGCCAAGAAACTAAAGTCTCTATACTTGCGACCAATTTTTACGGCACTACAATCCAATGCTCAGAGAGAGATTTATGGATATTTTCTCATGATCACCTCTTTGAGATGAAATTCGGGAGCTTGAAAAAGCACTACCTTCCATAGATCATATCTCCAAAAATGTTGCAAAAGAAGCTCTAAATTTTTTTGATGGGTTTCCTCAGGATTTCAGATTCGTGCCCTAAAAATTTCAGATTCTAAACCTTCATAGAAAAAAATTTACAGCGCAAATTCCACGATGACCTATTTAGGAGCCTGAAAAAAGACCTAACTTCCACAGATCATATCTCCGAAACTATTGTGAACCAACCTCTGAAATTTTTTGACGATCTTCCTCAGGATTTCAACTTCGTACCCTAAAAAGTTTAGCTCCTTAAACTTATTCCACGATGACCTGTTTGGAGTAGTGAAACCCTAGAATCCAAAGCTCTGATACCAAATGTTGTGTAACCAGCTCCAAAAATAGAAGAAAGAGATATCAACGCCTTAGAAATAAGCCACTTTGAGGAGGAAACCTCCAATACATCCCACTAATCCCTTATCTGAAATTATATCACCCAAATATTGTATTTTATCTTTGAAAAATTCACATTTGCCAATAAATTCTTCATTCTTCGAATAAATCAGAATGTCATCAATAAATATTAGTACAAATTTTTCTAAGTACTTATTTAAGACACTCTTCATTAAGCACATAAAAGTAGCAGGTGCATTAGTCAACCCAAAAGGTAGTACTACAAACTCAGAGTGTCCATACCTGGTTCTAAATGCAGTCTTACTTATGTCTTCATATTTAATTCTTAGTTGATGGTAGCCTGTCCTTAGATCAATTTTTGAAAATACTGTGGCTCCTCTAACTTGGTCAAAGTGATCATCATCCTAGGTAGAGGATATCTATTCTTGATTGTCAATTTATTCAACTGATGATAATCTATGCACATTCTCAATGTACCATTTTTTTCTTGACAAGTAGTACCGGTTCTCCCCATGGGGATACACTTGGTCTTACATAACCTCTCTCTAGCAACTCTTGTAGTTGCATGATGTATCAAATCCATCAATTCTGGGGTACTCACTCTCTATGGGGCTCTAGAAACTAGTGTTTCTCCTGGCACTAAGTCAATTGAGAAGTCAATTTCTCTCTTAGGGTGCAGATGAGGAATTTCATCTGGAAACACATCATTGAACTCTCTGATAACTAGTAGTCTTTCTAAAATATCTTCCTCAGGTTGTTGTCCCAGTTCATCTACATCCACATAATACACTTGGAAACCTTTTCTGGAAATTATTTTTAATTGAAGTGTTGAAATTTTTCTTACATATATGTGTCTGGGTTTACCTTGCACTATCACTAGTTTTCCTTCACCATTTATGTAGTGTGTTATTTTGTCTAAACAATTCAACATAGCTTTCTATTTTTCTAAGCCATCTATTCCATACAACACATCATAAGACCCAAAAGGTAGAATATTCAAATTCAATTCAGTTGTGTACCCATTTAGATCTATAGTTTTCTAGGGTAGTTTATGAGTGACTTTCATTTTTGTCCTAGGAGCTAACTTAGCTAACCATGAATGCAGAAATTTCTCTGAATTTAATTTTCATTTTTCTACCATTTGAGGACTTATATAACTTAAATATGCACCTAGATCTATTAAAATAGAAATAGGTTGTTTAGGAATCATACCTTCTTCTTCGACCATAGCAGACTGGTGTTCAACTTGACGATCTTCCAAGGAAGCACTGATTTTGGGGATTTTTCTTGCAACATCATTTATAGTAGTTGCTTCTCTTAGCACTTATATGGTATGAATGTTTCTCTATGGGAAGTCTCTCAATAAATGAGGTTATCCAAAACCAAGCACTTTGGAGGTTCTCTCATTTTAACAGTTCCTTCTCTCTTATTGTTTCCACTAATCTGTTTGGATCATGTTTGTGATTGCGCTGGGTGATTTTCTCTAGTTTTAGTGAACTTCTTCCTTTGGTGATTTATCCCAGATTTCTTTACGTAATATGGTTTTTTTCTTTTCCCACTAGAGTCACCTTTATCTTTATTCTACCAATTCTTTGCTTTTTAATTTCTTCCTTTGAACTTTTGGTAACACAGTCTCGCTTTGCACACCACTTCATCCATGGTCTTGGGATTATCAAATTCTATCTTATCCCTGTATATAGTAGGTAGGAAGTTTAATAAGAGTTGTACCTTTGCTTTCTCTTCTCTTATATAAGGTACATATCGAAGCAGGTTTGTGGATTTGGTTACAAACTCATCAATAGTAAGTTGTCACAACCTAATCTCATGTAACTCTTTGGCTTTATCATCATAATAGTGTTCATTTAGATATCTATGTTTAAATTTGATTTGGAAATCCTTCCAAGTGACAATTTTCTCATCTATGACATCAACCATATTGGTTTCTTCCCACCACAAGGTAGCCTTTCCTTTTAATTGATAGATAGCCAACCTAGCTCTCAAGTTACTTTCATATTCATAAACCTGAAAGTATTTTATCATGTTTAGAAGCCAAGATTTTGCATCTTCCTCCTTCTCTCCATCATAGGAGGGAGGCTTGTTTTTTCATAATTCACCTTATAATTCATTATTCCTCCTAGACTGTTGTCTAGAGGCATCATCTTCCTCGGATTCTTCTGAGTGATTTACAGTTCCCTTTCTCTTTCTTCTAGAAATTTCACCTTCATGACTGTTCCAGGAGGTCAATTCTCTTATTAACCTGTCTTTCTCTTCACTGGCTAAAGATAGCCTTTCATTGTGATTTTTCAGTTGCATCATTTCTCTTAGCATTCGATGCATCATAGCCATCAATGGAGCATTTGGATCTACTATATTTTCTCCACCACCAAGATCCACATATAGCTCATCGCCTTCACTCATAGTTTGTAGTTGTATGCTTCAGCACAGTTTCACTGTACATAAAATTAAACATTAGTGAAAAATAAATTTAATAAACAATTTATAGAAACATAATTTCTATGGTGTGAGCACACATTATGGCCTAGTGTTTTAGTATGGGCTTTGATACCATTTGTAACATATCTTTTTTTTTTCTTTTTCTTCTAATTATAGTGTTACCATTTCTTTACAATTATAATCAGATTTCTATTCATCATGTTCTGGCCTGACATCTGCCATAAAAGCTATTGTGTTTTAGAATTACCTGTTCTTAAACTAACTTGATACTTGGAGAACTAACCCTCATTTTATAAGTCTTCCGTTAAAATCCTCAAATGGAAGAATCTTTCATATTAATCCTCCGCAATAGATTTTATTTCCACGGTTAAGTTTTCATTCAAAATTGTTAATACACTTCCGTCAATTGATGTTAATAACTTAACTCTTTCACCATCTATCACTTATTAACCTACAACTTCATCTTAGCTAAACCCTACAAGATATGACATAATTTTATAGGATAGAGATGTAACTTAAATCTCCCCTATTCTAATTATAATGATATTAGTTATCACTAGGGATTTCTCCCCTCTTAATCCTATACTTATTGGATCCATGAAACGAAAGCACTTGGTAACTTTTAAAATACCCCTAATTAAATTTAAATTGTCAATTAGGGGTAAACCGTTTATAACCTTTCGATCACCATATACCTATCTTCCTCTTATATGTAATTTCACGCAAACCTATATAATTATCATTCATGAATTATATTCATATTGTCGCCTTTAGACTGAACTCATAATTATAAAACCTATTCAATGTCGTTATTAAATCTAGCAATGTCAACTCCACCTTTCCAATGTGGCTTAACGATGTGTTATTTGTAACTGTAACATTTACACAACGTACAGTAGCGATTTGAATACTAGTTTCAAGAAATCTTAGTCATTAATACATGAGTCAGTAATTAAGGCTTATTGGAATTTCGTGGTAGGATCTTCTCTCCGTTTAAATTTTCTTGTACAAATTTTTATGCCACGGATATAGAACCATTATAATGTTGAAATTTTGGGATATTTTTGTATTCATTTCAATGTACTGGATTACGTGGGTCTTGGATGTAACCCTTGAGCCATGGGAAAACTCATCTCATCCCCGATCTTTGACACATGGACTGTTCCAATCGAATCCAAGTTAGCATTTGATGGTTCCATAAATGGTTCTAGTTTGGACTGTGGTTCATTTTCACTTGTCGTTTCTGCCATATGCCTCCCACTCTGTGTTGTTTCGTATTTCAATTTCTCCATCTGCCTTTATGCAACTCATATGGGTTGGGATCGAGACTAATGGTGCTAGTGGACTGAAGAGTCTCTACGTTACATGCTGAGACTACCTTCTTCGTTTATCCAGGTAGACGTCCACTTCTTGTGGTATTTTCCCCTCTTTACTATCATGAAATTGATTTTCATCACTTTCTTAATTTTCTAAGTTTAGTTCTTCTGAAATTTCTTCTTTGTTTTGTATATACCAGGTCAACATGAGTATACATGCTTACTTCTAAATCAACATACTGGTAAGTAGAATGATTTCCCCCTGAAACTCGCATTTCCCTACGCATCCACCTTCAGTTGTTGTGAATTATTTTGTATCATTTTACGAATATTTTTGGAAACAAATGGACTATAGACAGTTAGACATAACTACAACAAGTGTTTGACGGTATCCTGTCATATTGTCTCTCTCTAGATTTTAATTTTCATGATGGTAATTATGCTATTGGCTCATAGAGATTCTTTTATGGTTTTATTTAGTTTTTCTTTTGTTTCATTACAAAAAGTTTCGAAGGCCATGTGATTTAGAAATTCTTCGAAACAATTCCTACCTGTGTTAATTTATAACAAGAGAATGCCATTTCCCTATTTTATTTCTCTTGTTGTTCACTGTCATTGGTATGAAATTTCTGTCTACCAGTATATTTTCTCACAACGTTTGGTGGAAACGCAGGAATGACTAGCCAGCTTCCTACTGCTGCTTGGTGATTCCTGCGATGGTCGTTTACACAATTGGTAAATTCGTGAAATCTTAGTTTTATGTATATTGTAAATTTCTAGGTTGTCTCAGACCTTCTATAACTGAAGTCTCAGTTTTGTCTCTTCCAACCGAATACTGAATCAAAATTTTCTTTTATTGCTATCCACTTAAAATCCCTTACCGGGTTTCTTATCTGAGATCTTCGTTTTTCTCTTCCACTGAGATTCTCACTTTAAAGTTTTATTAAATTTATTAGTGTTCATATTTTTTATCTGTTATACTTCACAACATTTCCCAGTGTAATTACTTGATACTGTAATTTTTGTGTACTTACTTATATGCATTCGTAAATTCTCATATATTTTGTTTCTGTCATCATAATCTTAAAAATAGTTATGAAAGCTTTTATGCACAGTAAAAATACTAATTTTTTCACTTTCCTAGGTACATGTATAACATGGATACACCATTTCATAAGGTATTTAACTAAATAATTTGGTAGTTACATTTTTTCTCATTCATATATATATATATATATATATATATATATATATATATATATATATATATATATATATATATATATATATATAATTAGTTTCAATTAGTACTTCTCATAATGTTACTTCCGACTCTATTCCTTACAGTTATGGCTACAGGTCACCTACTTATGGAGTTAGTATGCGTCCAATTTACTTATTTAGTTGATAGTAATACGAGGCTATTTTTGTACAGGTTGGTCAGATGCCTATTGCATTTTCTCCTATGCAATCTCTGGATAAGTTTTTTTTCTTTCGATAGACTTTACAGTTTTTCATAAAGGAACAGAGTGTCCTCTGTGTAGAATGTTTTTGCAACCATTCTGGTTTAACTATATAATTATACAGATTGATTCATTTATAAGGATGTACTATATGTACTAAACATTTAAAATTATTTTCCTCTTTATTGTATAAATTCCTTCTTTTCAAATGAAGTATTATTGGGACTTCAATATATTATTTTTATTTTAGCTTAATGTCATTTCCAGATTTCATGTAAAATTTCATATAACTAGAAATAATTTATTTTCTATTAAGTAGTCAATGAAAATTCTTCAGAATAGTACCACAGTAAGCAACCATTAATTGACTATTATGTACATTCACTTATAATGGTTTGGATGTATACTCTATATACTCTTTCATTCCAATCAAAATGTTATTGGAAATCCACATAATATGCTCTTTCCAGATTGAATTTCACTTTCAGTTCTAGTATAACAATACATTTTAAATATATGCATGTATATATTTTTTTGTCTAGTGAGACCTAGTTCATGATTTATCTTTCTAAATTTATCATACAGTACAAAACTTATTTAACTATGATGTGTATTCATGTACACTGATTTCTGTTTAGACTTTATTTCATAATGAAATATACAGTTTGATAACAAAATAATAGAGTAGATTTATAAGTGAATTATAAATTTACTCTGAGGTACCTAACCTTAGATCTAAACCTAATACTGGGTTTAGACATTCTGAGAGTTGTTCCTCTATAGATTTGTGTCTATATAACAACATATGATAGACTATTTTCATTATAGTAATTTATGTTCAATGTACAGACCATCCAAATTCATTTCTAATTTATCTTAATTCCACAACATAGACACATATCCATATTCAGAATTTCGTATAGATCTATACTACTTTACTTTCTCAACAACTCATAACATAACTAAAGTATAGTTTAAAGAAAATCAAATTAAATGTTCATACCATTTAAGGTAAACTGGGTTCCACCCAACCTTTGAGCTCTTTCGCCACAGCTCACCCCGGAGCAAAGATCAATTTCTCCAGCCGCAGACAACCCTCTGTCTATCCTAAATCAACTTATTTAAGCTTGCTTTCCCCTCAGCTTATTTCCCTTAACTACATCCAGTTATATCAAGATGTTGCTTTCCTATTTGCGTAGGGTTTCATTTTGTTTCGTCCAAAAAAGTACTTTTACAACTAGCTTTTCCTCTTTTTAGCTTTATTCGACCTCTTCCTAGTAATTTTCTGTTTAATAGGGCAACTTTCTAGATTTTTATCTCCAATCTAACTTTAGTATTTAATTTATTTCATCCAATGATTTTTGGGGAACTATGAAATTCTTATAACCTTATCCATCCTCATGGATTTCATTTCCAGATCTCTAATCATAATCTAGTCTTTGCACATTAATTTCCATTTTATTTTATTAACTTAAGAAAAAAAATCCACCCAATTATTTTCCATTGTGGTCCACTATACCCTTTTGGACTTGTTCAATTATCTAATAAAAGCATAGAAACTGAGGATATTACACTTGGGCACAAGATATTTGCAGGCCTCGAATCACCAAGAAGAACACCAGCTATGATGGTGAGTAAGAATGTAATATCCATAGTTTTACTACTTTTATTAGATAGTTGAACGGTTTGAAAGGGTCAGGAGGACCCAAGGGAAAACAATTATTTTGGACATATTTTATTATATAAATTTAATAAAAATGGAAATGGAATTAATTGTTCAAAGACTAGAGTATAATTAGAGATCAGGAATCCAAGTCCATGAGGGTGGATAAGCTTCCAAATATTTTCGCAGTTCTCCAAAAATCATTGGAGAAAATAAATTAAAAATTGATTATTATATTGGAGATAAAAGTCAAAAAATATTCCGCAGTAAAGAGGAAGCTACTGGGAAGAGTTAGAATAAAATTAGAAGAGGAAAAAACTAATTTTAATGTACTTTTTTGGAAAAAACAAATGGAAATCATAGGAAAAAATGAAAATAACAGCCTCATTAACTGGACGCAGTTATGGAAACAAGTTGATGGGAAAATAGGCTTAAATAAGAAAATTTTGTGTAGAAAAGAGCTTCTATAATGCTGGAAGGATTTGATCTCTGCTCAGAGGGAGTTGTGGGGATAAAGCTCAAGGGTTGGGCGGAAAATAGTCTACTAGAATTGGTATGCGCAAGTTAATTAATTTTTTCATATATTTGGTGTGATTATGCTGAAGTTATTATGGTGATCAATTAGATAGAAAGATATGGAATTAAGTATATTCTTTGTATTTATGTAGTAAGATACTTCTCTGTTAGCTGTAAAGTATTCAAGTCTGTGCATTTAATAGAACTCACCATAATAAATATAGTGTAGTCCTGTATTGTTGCACATATAATTTTAGGCATGGTACCAACTCTCAAAAGGTCTAAACATGTGAAGTAGGTTTAAATCTGAAGTTAGGTAGAAAATCTCAATTTATACATGCAAAAAGTAAATAAATGAGAAGTAGATATAAGGGAATTATCCAACTAACTATTAAAACTTGTAAAATAACATTATACAAAATGAAGGAACTATGTTCTTGTATTAAGCATGAATCTAGAACATTCAAATTCTATCTTCTTTTGTAACATAATTAGAATATTTTTAATTTATACATAAGTCATAGTACTATATTAGAAATGAAGAAAAGGTTTCATAGAATATAAAATATGTTGAACTGTAAATATAAATTCATTTCTTGAAATAAAGTATAGGGGATTATACTGAATTAAAATAATTCGGGAGACATATATATATACTTAACTATCAAAGTAATTATTATCCAAAATTTATATAGATTTGGGATTCAGTCCCATGAATTACAACTACATAGTCCTTGTGGAAATAGTTCAGATGTATATTAGGGGAAGTCACCAGGGAAGTTCTGGACCAACCCATGTAATGAAATCCAATCACTTTTGTCACTGCATGACATACATAGTGATAACCATACTATGAAATGAAATAGGAAGGCAAAGAGTACCTACACATAAAGGAGATTGTAGGACCAATCAAATTAAGAATGAGAGGAAAATAATAGTCGAATAAATTTTTAATTAAAATCAGGAAATTTAGTACCTAAACCTTCTTCGAAAAAATATTGAACCAACTCGGAGGAATTGTGGAAATATGGAGTTACTCTAAAAATTAGGGAATAATAACATTTGACCTTGTTCTGTACAAATTTATTTCAATTTAATTAAAACCTAGAAATATTACGGGTTATTAATCCTAATCAAATTAATGGGAAAATTTATTACAAATAAAAAATTTGACATTTAATCTTATACACTTGAGGAACAAGTGAACAATATAAATTAATGAGATTCTCGAGTCCTTAAAATCCGAACGATGAGGTGGATAGACTCAGGAAAAGGAGAATTGTGAAGCGAGAATAAATGTTAAGAGGAGTTATGATTTTACCCCAAAATGAAAGTTAAATCACACTGTGAGCTTCCAGCAAATGTAATGAGGTTCAATTAACCTCTAGAAATTGGAATTTCATAATTTTGAACAAAAATTAACTAAGAACGAACTTTACAATCTCAATGTAGAGATTTTGAACGAGAAATGGAGTCAAATAAAACATAATGATAAATTTAATTACTGCATAACTATGTGTTTAATCAACAAGGGTATGTATGTAAAGGAATACACTGGGTTCTCTGAGTACAGAAGAGCTCGAACTAAAAGAAAAAAGGGTATCACTAAATAAAAGAACAGAAATTTATTTACACCCAAAGGTTAAAAAATAGGTCGAGAGAAGATTAATAAGCATAACGCATACCTAGAGAGGCAAATTAATGCTAAGAGGAACAAATTGAATTGGACCAGTTTTGAGTTAGGCAAAGTGTGAGAGAGGGCTTCGTTCTCCTGAAGGAAATCCTCCACCTGCGTCCAAAAAAATGAAGCATTAGAAAGTCATGATTAAAGCTAGAAGAAATCTACAATTTATGACAGAGATAAATAAGAAATTTAATCATATATAAAAATTCAGAGTTGGAATTCATACCAAAAACGAACAGTAATAGCATCACATAATAGTGGCGTGACATGAATTTATATTTATGTTCACCGGTTAAGGTTCCTAATCCATATGCTTGAGAAGCAGTAACAATTTGATTGGCCATAGTATGGAAGAGAAATTTCACCTTCATTCAGACAAATACGTAACCGTCCTAGAGAAAAACTAATGTTGCAACCATAATAAACAAATAATTAACAGTTTCAGAGAAGGATGGTTAAAGGAAATTTAATTTCAAAATACCATAAGCCATAGAGATCTTCGAGTCATAAACCTTGCAATGATGTTGAACCATTACCTGAAATTCATCCTAAAAATGTCGAAATCTTAACAGTTTGCATCGTAGGCTTGGCTCTACATCATGAGTTTAATCTAAATCTCTTCAAAGTAGAGTGGCTGTGGAAAAACTAGAGTTGAATTCCAAATGACAATGCCAAAAAGGAGGAACATAACAAAAATATGGCTGAGGATGAATAACCCTAATCCACGATAGGAGACACCTCAACTGTTCACGTGGAAAACTTCAAACAGACAAGGTTAACCATGTAGACGAGAAGTTAAATCGATATGTCAAAACCATATGATGGATTTAATGGCTAAGGTACAAATTATAAATGCCAGAAATCCTGAGGAGATAATAACAATCAAAACTTTGGACTTTAAACCATACGGATAAGGATTCCAATCTTAAATTCATAAATGCATAATTTCTATGTTTATGTGCTAGGTTGATATGTCGCCTAAGTGGATTGCATCGTAAACCTATGAAGAGCCTACAACCTTAAGTTAAACCCAAAGGAAGGTATACGTAACGTGCCTCCATAGTATGATATAAGTCCATGTAGTACTAAGGAAGTTAATGTATAAGGTTGAAACTCAATTAATGTATTCTAATACAAATAATTGAAACTAGAAGAAAATATTCATATACCAAGTATATTGGAGGAGGGATTTATTTACATAGGGTATAACGTAGAAGTTATAAAAAAGTATAATAGATATGTAAAAGGGTCGAAATTAGTTAAATTGATAAATGGACCACTTATTGCCAGAACATGGGTAAGTGAATACATTCGAAAAGAAACCATATAGTGAAGGTTAATACTATAACCTTAATAAAATATTTAATTATTAGTTGAGGGAGGTTGAGAACATAAAATTAAGTGTTGGAAATATAAAAATGATAAGGTAGATAGAGACCAACATAAATATATCTTTTGCTATTATCATAAGAATGGAATTCAAATGATTAAAGCATAATATAAAAACCTTATTATGCTAGAAACTATATAAGCAGCCGAGATTATATTATAGTGACATAAGGTGGTAAAGAAATGTTGCTAGTATCAACTTATTATAAAGTTGAACTATGAAAAGTGTTGAACTTGACTTTTACAATAATGAGACCAAGATAAAGAAGAAATCAAAGCTACTAGATGGTCTTGTCCAAATGAGATGACACACATTAATGCAGTTGTAGGTAGTTATTATTTAACCTATAAAAAGGAAAAAGAAAAAATTGCGGAAGTGGAGTTGTTACAAATGGTATCAGAGCCCATGTTAAAACATTGTGCCTAAATGTGTACTACAAAATCCTTGAATTATACTGCTGTAAATTTTTTTTTTTTAACAAAAAAAAATTCACATTAATATTATTTTTGTGTACAGTCAATTAGTGAGGAAAAGTACAACTGCTAAAACTATGAGTGAAAGGGATGAGCTACATGTAGATCTAGGTGGTGTAGAAAATCCACCAAGTCCAAATACTCCATTTCTGGCCATGATCCTTCAGATGCAAAGAGGAATGGTGTTGCTAATCCATGAACATTATCGAATAAGAAAAGGTAGAATGGTGGAAATCCTTAATATATACATTCGAACAACTATTGGTCATACTCGTTTTTGATCCCAAGTAATCTTCCAAGAGTTGATGCCATGTGTTGATTCACTAACAATAGTTGATCCAAGAGTCGATCAAAGAGTCGATGCAATCGATGAACCAATAATGAAATATTGTCACTAGCCAACAAAGAGCAAGAAAG
The DNA here is from genome assembly GCA_034641835.2 of Pinus albicaulis. Lineage (NCBI taxonomy): Eukaryota > Viridiplantae > Streptophyta > Pinopsida > Pinales > Pinaceae > Pinus > Pinus albicaulis. Next base: position 1,274,770,415 of record CM076581.1, on the reverse strand, counting down.
GTTAATAAGGGAATTAACCTCCAGGACCAGTGACGAAGGTGAAGGTTTTAGAAAAAAGAGGAAGGAAGTTGAAAAAAATCAAAGGGATCTAAGGATGGTGAAGCCTTTGGACAACAGTCCAGAAGGAAAAAGGAATTACTAGGAGAATCCCAAAAAATCAAACCTCTCACTTACAATGGTGAGAAGGAGGAAGATGTAGAAGCTTGGATTCTAAACATTGTGAAATACTTCCAAGTTTATGAATGTGGAAGTAACCTGAAAGCTAGGTTGGATATTTACCAACTACAAGGTAAGGCTATTTTTAGACTGCCAATCTAAAAATAGATATGTCGGATATTATTAGATCTTAATAATATTTCGACTCTAAACAACAACTTATTCTGTTGGAGCACTTTAGTTCAGTGCACAGATGTGGAAAAACAGCTGACAGAAGGAATTATGCTATTCCTAAGGGTTTACTGGAGCTATTGCATGGAGGACTCAGTTAGAACTCAAGTGGCAGAGTTATGACATAGTTGGAAGAAGTAGTTATGGAGTTGTATTTAGTTTAACTAAGTTAGACTTAGTTGAGCTAGTTGTATCTAGTCTAATTGAATGATACACTAGTGAGAGTGGAGTGAATTAATTAGTTAATTACTTCAAAAATAATAACTCATTAATCAACTAAAGAATACATTAGTTAACTACAGTGCATGGCAGTTTCAGTGGAGACCAGTGGAGAGATAGGTGAAAGGGAAAAATAGACAATCAGTTGTGACTATAGTGATGCATTGATTGCATCCAACACTCAGTGGAGATGCCAATGTGGATTGCATGAGAAAGGCTGAAGTAATTAGAAATCATTCAGAGCCATTCTTCAGAAGGGATTGCATAGTAGAGGCAAGCTAGCAGGTGGCAAAGATTGGTGCATGGATTTGCAAGATCAGGCCTAATTAGTGTGTAGCAACTGTATTGTAATGAGAGCTTGATATGATCATCTATGTATGAGGATTGTTACATTATCTCTATGACATATATTATATAAAAATAGTTGGGGCTTTCAGCTTTAGGATTTCCCGTTAAACAACTATGTTAATGTGTGTGAATTTTTATTGTTTCATGTGTGCATTATAATCTTGATTTAATTTCCGCAAATTATCAATGGTGGAATAGATTCTGTATTTTGCATGAAGTTAAAATAGTGTGAAATCAAGAGAATATTGGACATATAGTACATAATTTATATAATTTCTACATGGTATCAAAGCAGTATTGATCATTTGAGGAGATTGCAATTATTGAAGCGGTTGAGTTTTGTGCTGGTGGAATTCGAATTTACTGCAGTGTTTTCTTGGTGTTGAAGTTGAGCATTCATTGAAATGTCTTTTAACGGATTGCGATTTGCGTATGCCCTTGATGGGAGCTCAAATTACATAGCATGGAAGGACAGGATGGAGGCAGTGCTAGATGATAATGGGTTTAAGGAGTTCATAGATGTTGATATTCCGAAGCCTGCTTCTAGTGATGCAACCACACTTGACGCATGGAAAAAGAAGGTAGAAAAGTGTCGAAGGATTATGTTGGAAGGTTTGAAGGAGAACATCGTGTCCAAACTTCACGGGAAAGCCACTCCATTCTTAATGTGGAAGGCTTTGACAGACTATTTCCAAAGAAAAAGTGACCAGAGGAAGTTGGCTCTTAAAAACAAGCTCAGAAAAATAAAAATGGAGAAAGGCGACAGTATACCAAAGTACCTCATGAATTTTGTCCACTACAAGGATGAGATGGGATGTGTGGGGGTTACTGTTGATGAAGAAGACTTGGTGAGCTTGGCTCTCCTTGGGCTTTTGAAGAGTTGGCATAGCTACAAAGACTCTATCAATGGACGAGAGAAACTACCAGGATGGGAGAGAATTTGGTTGGATCTTTTGTAGGAGGAGATAAGGTGGGGTACCAGGGATGGATCTTCATTGAAGAATGAAGATGAAGAAAATTTCACTTTGGCTGCCAAAGTTCAGAAAGGAAAAGGGAATAAATCTTCCAAATCTGAAGCTAAAGGCAAGAAGCAGGATTTGTCCAAGGTGAAGTGTTTTCACTGTCACCAGCACGGGCATTTTACCACTAATTGCCCACAGAAGAAGAAGAATAAGAGTGTTGTTGGTTCCACAATAGCAGAGGCCTTAGCCTCACAGTTTGAGCTGGAATTTTCTTTGATCGCATGCTTGGTTTCAAGTGTGATGGGATTGGTGTGGTTTCTTGACAGTGATACATCTTTCCATATGACCAGAGACAAAGATTTGTTTAGTGATCTGGAGGAAAAGGATCTTGGAGTGCACATCGAGATGGGCGATGATGGTAGATATAGTGCGACTGGTATCAGGACCATTTCCTTTGAGAGGGAGTCCAGTAAACCTTTCATCTTAAAGGATGTCATGCATGTTTCAGGATTGAAGAAGAATCTGATCTCCGTGGTGATGCTAGAAGACAAGGGTTATGATGTTGTTTTTAGTGAGGGGAAAGCCTTCCTGCGCCATAAAATAATTGGTCAAACTAGGAGGATAGGGATTCGAGTTAAGAATATTTATCAATTGCAGGTAGATGGCTGCACTGAAATGGTAGGAAAAGCAAAAGGAGTGTTGAGCTGAGATGAGGGCGAATTGTGGCACAGGAGATTGGGCCATCTTCACCATGGCGCTTTGAAAATTTTGAAGAAAATTTCTATCAGGCTTTCCAAAGGTACACTTGCTCAGTCAGATCAGTGAAATGGATGTACTTTGGGAAAAATTGTAAAGACCACATTTTATGAGAAGGATAGTCGTGCTTCGACGATCCTTTAGAGAATTCACACAGACGTGCGTGGAACTTTCTTGGTTGCTTCAATAGTAAAGCACAGGTATTATGTGTTATTTGTTGATGACTTTTCTCGTAAGTTCTGGATCTTCTTCATGCAGAAGAAGAGCAAGACATACTCAAAGTTTTGTGAGTTCAAGGGGCTGGTTGAGAAAGAGTTTGGGAAGCAAGTGAAAGCTCTCCAGAGTGATAATGGTGGTGAATACATCTTTGGCGAATTCAAAGACTTCTACAGCAAAGAAGGAATTAGATAAGAACTCATAGCACCTCATAACCCACAGTAGAATGGGGTCGTGGAGAGAAAGAACAGAACAATCGTGGGTGCTGCACGGGCGATTTTGAATGATCAGGGCCTTCCCATACACTTGTGGGCTGAGGCATGCAACACTGTAGTTTATGTGCAAAATCGTTGTCCTCATACAGTACTTGGCATGAGTACTCTTGAAGAGGCATTTTCTGGTAAGAAGCCTGATATTCCTCATTTGAATATTTTTGGCTCACATGTTTACATTCATGTGACGAAGGATGCCAGGAAGAATCTAGAGCCGACCGAAGAGGTTGAGATATTTGTGGGGTACACAGAAACACCCCACAATTATCCTGTGTATTTTCGAGACAGTCGAATGACTGTCGTGCGACGGGATATCAAATTTCATGAGGAGAAAGCCATGAAGTTGTGGCTTGAGAGGGAGCTATACTTGCATGTAGAGGAGGAGATACTTGTTCCTAAAGATGAGCCTCAAGATGTGGATCAGCCACAAGAGGAGGTTCATGGAGTGGAAGAAACCACTCATGCAATGCCAAACATCAGAGGGCAGAAGCGCACTATAGAAGATGAGCGACTAAATATTGATGTAGTATAGAATGTAGGAGTTCCTACATCACAACAGAGATAGAGACAGTCACCTGACCGATTTACTAGATACATGGCTCTGATGAGCAAGTGTATCGTGATGGAGCCATCCTCTTTCGAGGAAGCTGTGGAGGATCCCACATGGGTAGATGCCATGGTGGAAGAGTATGATTTGATTGTCAGAAATAGTGCATGGGAGATTTTCCCAAGGCTGGAAGGGAAATCAATGGTAGGTTCGAGGTGGATCTACAAAGTGAAGCAAGCTACTAATGGGAGCGTTGAGAAGTATAAGGCAAGATTTGTTTCCCGAGGCTTCTCATAGATCGAGGGGATCGACTATGAAGAAACCTTTGAACTTGTCACAAGGTATTATTCCATACGGACCATCCTTTCTCTCTCAGCACAGATGGGTTGGCACATTCATCAGATGGATGTGAAGACTGTGTTCCTCAATGGAATCATTGAGGAGGAGGTGTACATTGAGCAGCCTAAAGGATTTGAAATCTTTAGTAGTGAGTCGCATGTGTGCAGGCTCAAAAGAGCGCTGTATGGGCTAAAACAAGCACCTCGTGCTTGGTACACATGGATAGACAATTATTTCACTGGACTTGGTTTTGCCAAGAGTGAGGCGGATCCAAACCTATACCAAATGTGGTGGAGGGTAAGCTTTTGATCATTGTGCTTTATGTAGATGATTTAATACTAATGGGTGATGAACTGTTGATACACTCATGCAAGGCAGATCTTACAAAGGAGTTCAAGATGAAGGACTTGGGCCTCCTTCATTATTTCGTGGGATTCGAAATTTGGCAGTAGAAAGGTGAACTGTTTGTGTCTTAAGGCAAGTACACTTGGGAGATACCGGAGAAGTTTTACATGCAAGGCTTCAAGCGTATCGACACTTCTCTTCCTCGTGGTTGGAGGAAAGAGGATGCTACATTGGCAGAGGTAGTGGATGCCACTGTTTATAGACAATTGGTTGGTTCGCCCATGTATTTAGTCAATACAAGACCAAACATATGCTACGCTGTGAACCAGCTTTCACAAGCGATGGTGAAGCCTAGCAAGATCTTTTGGAAGGCATGCAAGCATGTCCTAAGGTATCTCATGGGCACATCTGAGTATGGATTTTAGTACAGACAGTTAGATGAGGTGAAGTTGCATGGCTTCACAGATGCAGATTGGGCAGGAAGCCTAACGGACAGAGAGAGAACATCTTGAGGGATTTTCAGTATCAGATCTATAGAAGTTTCTTGGTACAACAGGAAACAAAGATCCGTGGCACTTATTTTAGCGGAGACCGAGTACATGCCAGTAAGTTTGGCTGCATGCTAGGCTATATGGATGAGGAAGATCCTGGTCAGTTTGTTCGGTTCTCATTTAGATCCTACTATGATATATTGTGATAATTAGAGTTGCATTAAACTCTCGGTTATCCAGTATTTCATGATAGATCTAAACATATTGACATTCGGTACCATCATATCAGAGATTGTGTGCAGCAGAAGATAGTGTTGCTTTCTTACATTCCTACGGTAGATCAGGATGCAGATATTCTAACGAAGGTGCTCACTAGGAGAAGATTCGAATACCATAGAGACAGGATCAGGGTGGCAGATAATCCCTATCTTCTTGAGAGGGAGTGTTGAGATTCAACAAGATGATGAGCTTAGTGGAAAGAGTCGCCTTCACTAAGTGGGCCCACAGGCTATTTTTGGTGCAAATTCTATTTTTAGACCATGTCTATTTTTAGACATGTCGATCATATTCTATGAGTTGTAGGATGCTATTTGTGGACGGTTGGTCAAGTTGGAAAAATATATGGACTTATATTTTTAGACATTTTGGGCAGAGTCTATTTTTAGACTGCCAGTCTAAAAATAGATATGTTAGATATTACTAGCTCTTAATAATATTTGGACTTTAAACAACAACTTATTCTCTTGGAGCACTTTAGTTCAGTGCACAGATGTGGCACAACAACTGACAGAAGGAATTACGCTATTCCTAAGGGTTTACTGGAGCTATTGCATGGAGGAATCAGTTAGAACTCAAGTGGCAGAGTTATGACATAGTTGGAAGAAGTAGTTATGGAGTTGTATTTAGTTTAACTCAGTTAGACTCAATTGAGCTAGTTGTATCTAGTCTAACTGAATGATACACTAGTGAGAGTGGAGTGAATTAATTAGTTAATTAATTCAAAAATAATAACTCATTAATCAACTGAAGAATACATCAGTTAATTACAGTGCATGGTAGTTTCAATGGAGACCAGTGGAGAGATAGGTGAAAGGGCAAGATAGACTATCAGTTGTGACTATAGTGATGCATTGATTGCATCCAAAACTCAATGGAGATGCCAATGATGATTGCGTGAGAAAGGCTGGAGTAATTCAAACTCATTTAGAGCCATTCTTCAACATAGATTGCGCAGTAGAGGCAGGCTAGCAGGTGGCAAAGATCGGTGCATGGATTTGCAAGATCGGGCCTGATTAGTGTGTAGCGATTGTATTGTATTGAGAGCTTGATATGATCAAATTTGTATGAGGATTGTTACATGATCTCTATGATATATATTATATACAGATAGTTGGGATTTTCAGCTTCAGGGTTTCTCGTTAAACAACTGTATTAATTTTTGTGAATTTTTATTGTTTCATGTGTGCATTGAAATCTTGATTTAATTTCCACAAATGATCAATGGTGGAATAGATTTTGTATTTTACATGAAGTTAAAATAGTGTGAGATCAGGAGAATCTTGGACATATAACACATAAGTTATATAATTTATACACTGGTATATTCTAAGAATGAATTTGAACATAAATAACATCTCAGAATTTTCTTAAAAACACTTAGAGAACATAAGTTATATGCTAAACTTAGAAAATGTGAATTTTATAAAGGTAAAATTCAGTACTTGGGTCATGTAATTTCAGAAAGAGGATCAACAGTGGACACAGAAAAGATACAAGATATCACGGATTGTCCTGTGCCTACTGATGTTTCCTCCATAAGATCATTCATGGGAATTTCAAGATACTATAGGAGCTTTGTAGAAATATTTTTAGCCTTAGCATATCCCATCACCTCTCTACAGAAGAAAGGAGTGAAATTTGAGTGGACAAAAAAATGTCAACATAGTTTTGAACAATTAAAACAAAAAATAACAACTTCTCCTATTTTGAAGGTTGCTGATCCAAACCAAGAATTTGTACTATGTACAGATGCTTGTGCAAAAGGATTAGGAGGAGTTTTATTTCAAGAAAACTTGGTCATAGCATATGAGTCAATAAAATAAAAAGAAACATGAACATAATTATACTATGTATGACTTAGATTTAGCTATTGCAATACACAATTTGAAGATGTGGAGACATTATATGTTAGGGAAGAAGTTAGTATTGATGACATGCCACATAAGTTTGAAATAAATTTTCACACAACCTGATTTGAATGCTAGTCGAGCTAGATGCTTCTCCTTCCTTACTGATTTTTACATGGAGATCAAACATATCAAAGGAAAGGAAAATAAGATCACAAATGCTTTAATTAGGAATTGTAATTAAAATTTGAATAGCGTTGGGAGTAGTGCAAATTTTGACATTGAAGGATTGATTCAAGAAGTAATGAGTCAAGATCCAAGCTATGAAAAGATTCAAAAAAAATTGCATAATATTAAGATAGTGAGATATACTCAAAACCAGAAAGGATTGATTTTTTATTAAAACAGATTGTACATTCCCAATGTGAGATCATTAAAAATTGAAATTTTAGATGAGTATAATAAACGACCCTATACAGGACATCCAGGATATCAGAATTTGATTTCAGCCTTGAGAAATAATATGTTTTGGCCAGCTATGAAAAAATATGTGGAAAACTATTTATCTAGATGTTTGGAATGTCAACAGGTAAAAGTAGAGCATCAACATCCAACAAGATTGCTGAATCCTTTACCCATCCCAGAATGTAAGTGGGAGACGGTTTTCATAGATTTTATAATTGGATTGCCAAGAAATAAATACCAACATGATTCTATAATGGTAGTTATTGACACATTGACAAAAATTGCACACTTCTTACGAGTACAATCTACTTTTGGTACAACTCAAGTAGCTAATGTGTTTATGAAAGAGATTGTAAAGTTACATGGTATTCCTAAAATGATCATATCAGACAAAGGTGAAAAGTTTACTTTAGCTTTTTGGAAGACTCTATTTGGAGGAATGGGTACCAAGTTGAACTTTAGTACTGCATACCATGCCCAAACATATGAAAAAACTTAAAGAACAAACGAGATTTTAGAAAACATGTTGAAAATGCATGTTATGGAAAGAACTACAAGGTGGGAAGACTTTTTGCATCTCGAAGAGTTTTCCTACAAAAATAGTTATCAAGCCTCGGTCAAGATGATTCCCTTTGAAGCATTATATGGTATAAAGTGCCACACGCCTCTTAGTTGGAGCCAACCAAAGGATAAGTTAATACTTGGACTAGATGCATTGGAGGAAATGGAAAGAACTGTGAACCATGGATGATTTTAAGGATGGAAAATTATCTTGAAGTTTAAAAAATTAGCAAATCTCACTAGTCCCTAATATGCAAACTATAAAATGTTTATTGATGTATATGTAAAATTATTCAAATTTATAATGATATTATATATATTGTCTATATAATTTTGGTGATTTTTAACATAAAATAATTGTATACTGTAAAATTTGGGCGAATCATTTTTATAAAAAAATGGAAATCGACAAATCTTTTTTTTGGAAAAACAATGGAAAATTAGCCCACCTGCTAATATTAGCCCCTAAAATTTTTCATGCTGTGAATAAAATTCAGCAAAATATTAAGACAACACAAGACAAACAAAAGAGCTATGTAGACAAAAAGAGAATTCATTGAGTATTAAATGTAGGATATCATGTTTACTTCAAGATTAAACCCAAAAAGAGTACTTTTTACACAGGTATTTGTTCTAAATTAGCACCACACTAGTGTGGACCCTTTGAAGTGATAGAAAGAGTGGGACTAGTATCATATAAGTTGGCTTTACGTATTAACATTAAGGTTCACAATGTTTTTCATGTTTCATTATTAAATAAGTATATACATGATCCTACTCATGTCATTGATTGGAGTGTGATACAGGTGGAACCAGAAGAGAATTTGTTCCAGAGCCACTTCACATCCTGACATGGGAAGAAATTGAACTCCGAAATAGGATGATAGCCAGGCTAAAAGTGAAGTCGAAGAAGCTACTTAGGAGCGAGAAGAAGATACAAAGGAAAAATATCCATCATTCTTTGAAATTTGAAATTATATATATTTTTTTGCAACACCGAGGATGGTGCTTTATTTTAGAGAGGGAATATGTAATATCCCTACTTTTACTGCTTTTATTAGACAGTTCAACAGTCCTAAATTTTCAAGTGGACCCAAGGGAAAACAATCATTGTGGACACATTTTATTATTTAAATTGAATAAAAATGGAAATGGAATTAATTTTGCAAATACTAGAGTATAATTAGAGATAAAGAATCCAAGTCCATAAGGATGGATAAGGTTCAAAAGACTTTCCCATCTCTCCAAATATCCTTGGAGAAAATAAATTAAAAATTGATTATTATATTAGAGATAAAAATCTAAAAATATTCTCCAGTAAGATGAAATCTACTGGGAAGAGGTTGAATAAAACTAGAAAGAGGAAATAGCTAGTTTTAAACTACTTTTGTGGAAAAAAACAAAAGGAAATCCTAGGAAAAAATGAAAAAAGCATCATGATTAACTAGATGCAGTTATGGAAACAAGTTGATGGGAAAGAAGGCTTAAATAATAAAATTATGGGTAGACACGTGGTTGTCTACTGCTCTAAGGAATTGATCTGTACTCAGGGGGATATGTGGAGATAGAGCTTAAAGGTTGGGTGGAAAATAGTCTACCAGAATTGGTATACACAATTTAATTAATTTTGTATTATATTTGGTGTGATTATGCTGAGGTTATGATGGAAAAGGATAATTATGAAGAGATGATGAATGTTAAGAGGAGTTATGATTTTACCCCTAAATAAAAGTTAAAGCACGCTGTGAGCTTCCAGCAAACGTAACTGGGTTCAATTAACAATGAGGAATTGAAATTTCATAATTCTGAATAAAAATTAACTAACAATGAAATTTAAAATCTCAATTCAGAGATTTTGAACGAGAACTAGAGTAAGATAAAATGTAATGATAAATGTATTTACTGCATAACCCTGTGTTTATTCAACAAGGTTACGTATGCAAAGGATTACGCTAGATTCACTGAGTAGAGAAGAGCCTGAACTAAAAGAATGAAGTGTATCGTTAAATAAAAGACCATAAATTCATTTACACCCAATGGTTAAAAAATAGGCCGAGAGAAGAGTAATAAGCATAACGCATACTTGTAGAGGCAAATTAATGCCGAGAGGAAGAAATGAAATTGGACCAGTTTCGAGTGAGGCATAGTGTGAGACACGACATTGTTCTCACGAAGGAAATACTCCACTTGCATAAAAAAAAACGAAGCATTAGAAAGTCATGATTAAAGCCAAAATAAATCTACAATTTATGACAGAGACAAATAATAAATTTAATTATATATAAAAACTCTAAGACAAAGTTCATACCCAAAATGAATAGTAATAGCATCACATAACTGTGGTGTGACAAGAATTTAGAGTTATGTTCACTAGTTAAGGTTCCTAATCCATATGCTTGAGAAGTAGTAACAATTTGATTTACCGTAGTATGGAAGAGAAATTTAACCTTCATTTGGACAAAGACGTAACCATCCTGGAGAAAAAATAATGCTGCAACCATAATAAACAAATAATTAACAGTTGCAGAGAAGGATGGTTAAAGAAAATTTAATTTCAAAATACCATAAATCATAGATATCTTTGAGTCATCAACCTTGCAATGACACTGAACCATTACCTCAAAGTCATCCTAAATATACGAACTCTTAACCCTCTACGTCATAGGCTTGGCTCTACATCACGAGTTTAACCTAAATCTCTTCAAAATAGAGTGTCTACGGAAGAACCAGAGCTGAATGCCAAATGATGATGCCAAAAAGGAGGAACACAACAAACGTATGGTTGAGGACGAATAACCCTATTCTCAGATATGAAGAAACCTTAACCATTCATGTGGAACACGTCAAATGGAGGACATTAACCGAGAATATGAGAGGTTAAATCGATATGTCAGAGCCATGTGATGGATTTAATGGCCAAGGTACAAATTTTAAATTCTAGAAATCCTGACGAGATAATAACAATCAAAATGTTGGACTTTAAACCATATGGATAAGGATTCAAATCTTAAATTCATAAATGCATAATTTCTAAGTTTATGTGCCAAGTTGATATGTCATGTAGGTGGATTGAGTGATAAACCTATGAAGATCCTGCAACCTTAAGTTAACCCCAAAGGAAGGTATATGTAACATGCCTCCATAGTATGATATTAGTCCACGTAGGACTAAGGAAGTTAACGTATAAGGTTGAAACTAAATTAATGTATTCTCATACAAAGAATTGAAACTCGAAGCAAATATTCATATACCAAGTATGTTGGAGGAGGGATTTATTTATATAGGGTATCATGTAGAAGTAATAAAGAAGTATCATAGATATGTAAAAGGGCCGAAATTAGTTTAATTGATCAATGGACCACTTATTTCTAGAACATGGGTAAGTGAATATATTCTAAAAGAAATCATATAGTGAAGTTTAAGGCTATAACCTTAATCAAATATTTAATTATTAGATGAGGGAGGTTGGGATTATAAAAGTAAGTGCTCGAAATATAAAAATGATAAGGTAGATAGAGACCAATAGAAATATATATTTTTCTATTATCATAAGAAGGGAATTCAAATTATTAAAGTGTAATATAAAAATCTTATTATGCTAGAAACTATATAAGGAGCCTAGATTATATTATAGTGACATAAGGTGGTAAATAAATGTAGCTAATATTAACTTCTAATAAAGTTTAGTTATGAAAAGTGTTGAACTTGAATTTGAAAAGAATGAGACAAGAATAAAGCAAATATTGAAGCTACTACATGGTCTTGTCAAAATGAGATGACAGGCATTAATACAGATGTAGGTAGTTATTATTTAAACTATAAAAAGAAAAAATAAAAAAATGTGGAAGCGGATTTGTTACAAAGAACGTCCTAGGCGTGCACATGTATTATTAGAAATATGCACGTGTTCATGGAAATGTTCACATGTTCGTGATGCATCATACTTAGAAATGAGCATGTCATCCTAGCGAATCTTATTTTTTATACACCTGTGATAATTTTCTCTTCATTTTGGACCACTTGAAGAACACATGTTAATGATTGGTAGCAATCCGGATGTGTTCCCTAAAAAAGCATGTGCATGTTTTAAGAAACAAGCATTTTTTCCTAAGCTTGACTTTCACATACCTTCCTCGATTCCCCTTTACATGTGCGGTGGCCCTTTTTAGTACCATAGAGACTTTTTGGGACATGTGCATTCTTTTATGACTACATTTCCCTCCTCTCTCTGTTTACCGCTTCTCTTCATTATCTCCTCTCTTTCTCTCTCTCTCTCTCTCTCTCTCTCTCTCTCTCTCTTCCCCCTGATAGGTCATACTTGAACCTTAGATGATTTTAGACATAGGAATTTTTATCCATAAGAAATATTATTATTAAAATACTATAATTAGATAAATAAATTACGTATTTCTAAAACTTAATACCTTACCTTGCCTCACATGAAATTCTTGTTCATTATGTTATATAATTCCTACATCATCATTATATTTTCAAAATCCTCAGTCTCCATTTTGTTACTAATTATATCTTCAATGGTTAATTATTCAAAATTATTGATTTCAACAAATATTCATTACTTTGCACGAATCCCATAATTCCCCGTAAAGACAGAAATAATCAAATATTGTTCTACATCTAATAATATGGTGTAATTAAAATGACCCTAAAAGTTAATTTCCTACTTTAGAAGCTTTGTCTATTGCGGTTTCTCATATAAATTTGTCATTGAGTTTCTACATGCAAACGAACAAAACTTAGCATGAAAAACATGTCTTGATGATTGCAGAAACATGCATTATTTTCTATCAAAACAAACATCCATTCATGAGACTAATATCTACCTGCCTTCCTCCATCTACCTTTTCATGTGTAGACGACCTTTGAAATACCAGACACATTGTGGAATGTCAAATAATTTGTGAAATTACTTCTCCCTTATCTCTCCATCCATTTCTATCCAATAACTCTTATATCTCTTTCCATTCTCCACCCCCCCACCCGCCACTCTAAGTGGTCCTCTAAGACCACATGATCTAATAAATAATAATGCTTATCCATAAGTACTTTCCTCAATAAAATAACTTAATTAAATTAATGAATGAAATATTTTTGATGACTAATACTTTACATTTTTCAAATTTTTTTTTTTTCATTTTTCCTTATAATTCCTATTTAAGCACTATCTTTTCAAGTTTTGCAATCATCATCTTTTACCAATTATGTTTTCCATGATATCTTCACCCATATTTGTCACCCTATTTTTTTTTCTTTACACCACTTCCCCCATTTCTCTTGAAAACAAAAATAACCCAATATAGGTCAACAAGTAATAGTGTGTAATTGAAATGATCCTCAAACCAACCATCGTAATTTGGGATTCCATTCTAGAATGTGTTTTGAATCAAATCTAGCATTGAAATACATGTGTTAATTATTGGTATAAGTGCTCATGCATTCCTATTAAAAACATATTGATTTTTCTGATACTAACATCCACCTAGTTTCTTTCCTCTCCATTTTCGCATGTGGTTGGACATGTCACGACTCCATGCATTCTATAATGAAATGCACTCTTTTTCGACACTGCTTCTATCCCCAATATCTTCATCCTTGTCTCCCAACACCCCCTCCTCTCTCTCTATTTTCCCCTCTCTCCCTAACCCCCTCCATCCCATGTTTAGTCTTGAAAACCTAGATGATTCTAGACATAGGAATGTTTATATATAAGAAATTCCCTTATTGAAATAATATAATTAGAGTATGAAATGAAAAATTTATAGAAAATAATACCTTACCTTTTCCACTCCCTTGTGTAATACTTGCATTTGTGATTACTAAAAAAAACCATAGCTTTGAATATCCTCAAAGAAGTAATTTTCTAGAATATAAAATCCTAGGAGGGGGTTTTCCCTAACTGTCGCCTAGTGCTAGGAGTCTAACATTATAGATTATTTTCCCCTCTAAGTCCCAGTTTGAATTTTATGGATTTTGTGACTTCCTTACTAGAGCCATTAGCAAAAATATTGTGAATCTTGTATGGGATTATAAAACCAAAATATATAGAAAACATATTTCCATAAGATCACACACATATGTTTGGCCAAGGCCCAAGTTTGCACACTAACAAAAATCACTTATGCTAGTATTTTCAAAAAATAAACACCTTGTAAAAAATATGCATTATTCTTTACTAAGAGGAGCCTTAGATTTTAAATATCCTCAAATTAATAAATTTTTACCTATGGAGTGTTAGGAGGGTGGCGTGACTAGTTTTAACTTAGTACGATGATTCCAATGGAATTAACACTTCACCCACTTAATATTTGTTAGAATTTGATGGCCAATCATATCTTTATTCTAAAATTCATTCACTGACATATGGTGAATTTGGTATTGGGGTATTAAAACCCAAATTGAGTAGAAAAAATGGGCTCTATAGGCATTGGAAAGTGTGCTTTTCTCGACCACATTTTATGACACTAGCCACAATCTCTTGAGACAATGTTTTACAAAATCTACTGCCTTATGTGAAATTTACATTGCTCATTTTGAAACAAAAAAGTAGTTCTAAAAATTGTAGGTAGGGAGTTCCACTAGTTTTAAATCGATGTTAAAGTCCAATGAATTTGATGGTTTTACCACACAATTCATGATTTTAATTCTATGGCGAGTTGTAGCTCTATTCCTTAAGTGATTCAAGGACATACTGTGAATATTTTCTAAGGAGATAAACACGAAACTAACTAGTATAAATGAGTCCCATAAGCATTAGAAACTATTTTTTTCCAAGGCCTGTGTGATCACATGTAATATCTCGTTTCGGGGATACCTCTAAAACACGGCAAACTCCAACCAGAGATAGACTGGGAGGGCATTTACCGGATATTTCGCCTCTAAAAAGAGGATGAGATCCGGAGGCTACCTGGTCCTTTCCAGACTCTGTCTAAGAGTGAAATATAAGTGCACTAAGTGGTATAGAACAAGAATGCTCAAAAACAATAATAAACATATAATATCATAGAAAGAGAATACGGAAACTACGGCAACTACGACAACTCATCCAGAAAACACAAAGAGGAAATTCTGAGCCATTTTATTAATCTAAGAAATGTAATGAAGTACAATAGGTGATATTGCTCAAAGCAAGTGAAGAAACACTCTCATAAAATATAGGAAATGGATGCTCTATGAACTACGTCCCAGCTACTGGAAAATTACCGTGTAGCTACTACTGCTGGAATGGACTGAATATTAGGGGCTGATCCCCTTATCAGAATGAGATGAAAATTGGAAAACCTCCTCTCCTCAACAACCCAGAAAAAATCCTAAAACCATTCCAAGAATGGCCAACCCCGGAAATCACCAGAAACTGCCTCCCCAGTGAATTACGCTGGCCTCCAAGGCTCTGCGCGGTGGCTGGATGGATACAGCTGAAATACTACCTCAAACTCTGTCAAAAGTCTCCTAGAGGCAAAGGTTGACCCTCTGCTCAAAATCCTGGCGAAATCACCTGTAGAAACCCCCATATGAAGCTCCTCCACAATGGACTGCGTCCTCTCTCCCAGTGACTACGCAGTCTCTATAAGCTCCAGCTCCACAACAAACCCAAACAATAAACGACTCACAAAATATTGAAAAACCAACCTTTCCCGAGCAAGCACTCAAAGTCCCCTGAGGCTAAGGGCAAGATCTCTAAACGGAGACATTCAATGCACTAAACAGTGCTGCAGACAGGCCAAACATCCAATGTGCTCAAGAAGACAAATGTCTCACTCAAAAATCATCAACTCCAGAATGAATCCTAATGAGGAGGCTCCTCCATATTTTATAGCATTGGTTTCCCTCCAAAACCCAACGTAGCCTCTCTCTCCTCCACATACTCATCCTTCTATACACAGAAGCTTCTAGAGTGTACATAGGCCCCCTCCTCTACGTGGTGTTTGGCCCCCTTAACACCCCCTTGAGTCACAACGTTGTGCTTCTAAGTGGATGTCTTATTCTACTTAAGTGAGCTAGACCCTCTTTACTCACTTTTTATTTATTTACAAACCATAGATGAAAAAACTACACAAAATTGAATATTTGAATTAGATGTCGCTAATTAGGAATATTACAGTCCCCCCCAGCAAAATGTTTCTTGTCCTCAAGCATCTGAAGTGATGGATGCTGGAAAATATTCTCACTCTCCCAAGTGGCATCCTCATCCAGCAAATTCTTCCACCTCACCAAGAATTCTCGGACCGTCCTGCTCCGCAACCGCCTCTCCCTGGTATCAATAATGGCCTCCGGTTGCAACATCAAGTGCCCCTCATCATCTATAGGTGGTAGCTCCTCTGTCACTGTCACCTGTTGTCATAGTGCCTTCTTTAGGCATGATACATGGAAAATGTTGTGGATCTTGCTACCTTGGGGCAGCTCCAACTCATATGCAACCTGCTAAATCCCGCGTATCACCCTGTATGGCCCGTAAAAACGAGGCTTGAGCATCTCAGCTCCCTTTTGCTTCAGAGACGATTGTCGGTATGGATGTAAGCGTAGGTGGACCAAGTCCGCTACAACAAGTTGTCGCTCCACCTGACCTCTGTCGGCATACAACTTCCGCTGGTTCTGTGTTGTAGCCATATTGTCCTTAAGAGCTCAGAGGATGTCTTGAATCTCTTGGATCCACATCTTGGCTCTAGGAGCCTTACTTGCACCGAAAATTACATCAGTGAATGATAAAGGATGGTACCCATACAAAGCATAGAATGGTGACATACCAATAGATATGTGATGTGTCAAGTTGTAGCAGTACTCCCCAAAATGCAACCATCTCAGCCATGCTCGCTGCTGCCTACTGACATAGTTACGCAAGTATCCCTCCAGCCACTTTTTAACTATCTTCGTCTGTCCATCTATCTGTGGGTGGTAATTGGTACTCGCTGTCAACTCTGTCCCCACTAGACGGAAATGCTCCTGCCAAAATCTGCCCATGAAGCGGCTGTCCCTGTCACTGATGATGGTCTTAGGAAAACCATGCAACCTGAAAATTTCCCGGAAGAATATCTCGGCCACTTGTGCGACTATGTAATGCGCGGATATGGCGAAAAAGTGCACATACTTTGTCAGTCAATCAACGATGACAAAGATACAATCCTTGCGTTGCACCATGGGCAACCCTATGATGAAATCCATCGATATGCTCTCCCATTTCGCCTCTAGAATGGGAAGAGGCTGCAACAATCCTGCAGGATGGCTCATCTCCCCTTTGTTCCTCCGAAAAACATCGCACTCTGTGATGTGCTGGAGTACGTCCTCCTTGAGGCCTCTCCATGAGAAACTTTCCCTAATGGCCCTGTAGGTTTTGGTAAACCCCTGATGGCCTGCCAATGGAGAATCATGTGATGCCAGGAGTATCTTCTTCTTAAGATGAGATCCCTCAGTCAAGAAGATCCTGTCCCTGAAATAGATGATCTCATCGACCACCTATCCGTCCAGCACCTCACATGCAAACTTGTCCTTGGAGTACTCAACTAAAAGTCGAGCCCTCCAATCTGTGTACAAGCTCATAAGAGATAACGTGGCTGGTCTACGTGAAAGGGAATATACTACCACATTATTCTTACCCTTGACATACTTAATGTCAAGTCATATGCTTGGATCTTACTGATCCACTTCTATTGCCTCTCTTGTAGATGTTTCTACTCCAAAAAGAACCTGAGGTTGTTGTGGTCAGTCCTCACCCTGAATCTATTCCCTACCAGATACTGCCATAATTTGGCCAATGCATGCATGATGGCCAACATCTCCTTGTCATATATGGAATACAACCTCTCATGCAGAAGGAGCTTCTGACTCTCAAAAGCTATAGGGTGTCCCCCCTGCATCAGTACCACACCGATCCCCTCTCATGAAGCATCACACTCCAAGACAAATGGTAGCGTAAAATTCAGCAATGCAAGCACTGGGTAGCTACTCATCACCACCTTAAGCCTATTAAAGGCTTGCTACACTGTTTTTGTCCAACCGAATGCCCCTTTCTTTGTCAAATCTGTAAGGGGTGTAGCAAGCTGTGAGAACCCTCTGATGAACTTCTTGTAATAGGTACATATCCCAATGAACCCTCAAAGTTCTGTCACATTCTTTGGCTCTGGCTTCTCTCTGATGGCTCTAATCTTCTCCTTGTGGACCCTCACTCCGTCTACTCCAATGATGTGGCCCAGATACAACATCTTTGTCATCCAAAACTCACACTTGGAGAGCTTAGGATAGAACTGTTTCTCTTCCAAGATGCGTAGCACTTCCTCTATATGCTAGAGATGCTCCTCCCACGTCCTTCTATATATGAGTATGTCATCAAAGAAAACCAATAAAAACTTCCTCAGATGACTGCAGAAGATATGGTTCATGCAAGATTGAAAGGTGGCTGGTGCATTGGTCAGCCCAAAAGGCATAACCAAAAAATCAGAGTGCCCATAATGACACCTGAAGGCGGTCTTGGGAATGTCCTGTTCCCTCATGCGAATCTGATGGTACCCTGATCTCAAATCAATCTTTGAGAAGAACTTAGCTCCTCTTAGCTCATCCATCAGCTCGTCGATCCTGGGTAAAGGGTGCCTGTTCTTCATATTATTCTTGTTCAAGGCCCTGTAGTCAATACACATCCTCAAGGTGCCGTCCTTATTCTTCACCAGCACTACAGAAGAAGAAAATCGACTCGTGCTC
Source organism: Pinus albicaulis (assembly GCA_034641835.2). Classification (NCBI taxonomy): domain Eukaryota; kingdom Viridiplantae; phylum Streptophyta; class Pinopsida; order Pinales; family Pinaceae; genus Pinus; species Pinus albicaulis. The sequence continues at coordinate 1,274,751,677 of CM076581.1, read as the reverse complement.
GGTCTGATGTGTCCAAGAGCCAAAAACTCCTGGATGACCCGCTCGATCTCATCCCGATAGGCTTTGGGATACCTATAGAGTGTAGTGATCACCTCCTGGATCCCCTGCTCAAGCTTGATGGTATGCTCAAACCCCCTATCTAGTGGGCGACCTGGTGGTATATCCCCAAACACTACCTCATGCCTGTCAAGGATAGCCTGTATCTCTGGATGAACTACTCAACCGGTGGTCTCTGCCTCTGATGCCCACAACTCAATCGCCCACTCTATGTCTCCCTTTAGTAAGTATGCCTCCATCCGGTGTTCTGACACTGTCTGAGGTGGGTAAGTATGCATCCCACGGTTCTTCTTATGCTTCCCGGTCTTCTTTTCATCCCACTCCATCTCTAAGGCCTCCCAATCCATGGTGACCTTCCCCAGAGTAATCAGCCACTGAAGACCCAGTACCACATTGGTATCTGGTATGTTGACCATGAAAAATTGATCAGTCACGGTGTAAGTAACCATCATCATTGCTAACTCTGAAACATACCAGGCACACTGCATCGTCTGAGCTCTTCAAACCAAAACTGAAAACCCATCAAAACTCTCGGTCGGTATACCCCTCTGCTCGACCATTTGTGCATCAATGAAGTTGTGGGTTGCCCCACTGTCAACCAAGACTGATACTTGCTAGCCACATATTGTCCCACGTACCCGCAGTGTCAAATACTTAGGAACTCCTCTCAAAGCTGCAAGGGCCCCTCCTGTGGGTGCAAAAGCTGCACCTCCTGTCCCTAGAGGTAGAGGTGGAAACTGATCCTGGGCCACCTGACTATCTCTTGCCTCCTCATCATCCTCCTCATCCTCTTCCCCACTATCATCGAAGAAGACCTCAATGAAGTGTGCCTTGCCAGAAGCACACTTATGCCCTAGTGCCCATGGCTCCTGAAAGGTGAAGCACAACCGCTTCTTCCTCAACTCCCTCCTGGGCTCATCATCTACCTGTGTCTGTCCTGGACTCCCCTTGTGAGGAGGAACCCTCACATCATTCCCCTTGGGCTGGAAACCCTATCTCTGGGGGTAAGGTGTCTGCGTCCTAGGCAATGCATCCTACAAATCCTTGGTCCTACTGATAGCATCCTGGAGTGTAGCTGGTCTAGTGGATCTGACTAGACCTCGAAGTGGCTCTTCCAATCTCTCCACAAACATATAGATCATCCATGTCGCGGATAGATCTGGAACCATCACCGAAACCCTCAAGAAATATGAAATGTATGTCTCTGGGCTCCCTATCTGTTTGAGCTTCGTCAGCTCAACAAAATGTTGTTCTAGATCACTTCAGTCAAAATGCTCTATCAATATCCTGGTAAACTCGGCATATTTCGTCTGTGTGGAATGCCCGAGTGTCACCATCCCATGGAACCACTAGTCATGGGCCTCACCATCCAAGTGTAATGTCGCCACCTTGATGGCCTCTGTCTCTGACATCTGGTTAATATGGAAATAGATGTCCAGCTTCTCCACCCAAGACTTTGCCGAGCTGTTTGATGATCTATCAAACACAAGCAAATGAAATCTACTAGAGGCACGGTGGGAATCTCCATCATGGTAATGCCGGTGCCCTCTATGATGGTCGGGGTCCCGCTAGAGCTGCACAAAATCTCTGAATGTGAGTGCATCCCTGAACTCCTGCCCGTAGGACTGATACTCTGAAAAATACTCATCTATGTGTCCAAGCTCTGCCTCCTACTGGGCTCCTTCCCTGTATCTATTCCCAAGAAAGTGGGCATGGTAAAGTGGGTAGGTGCACATGAAGCCGTCAACTGAGGAGTATCATGCTGAGCAGCACCCTGCTCCAGAAAATGATGGGATGTACCTGATCCCTCTCCGACCTGGAAAACCCCTGGAGTCTCACGCTGTCTAGCCCCCACAGCTGTGAACCTCTGGCCCATCACCTCAATCTGTCTAGCTAAATGCTGCACAGACTTGAGGAGTGCCTCTCCAAAATGTTTGGCCTCTGTGTCATCTTCCATTGGTTCTTTCTCTCTTAAATATACTACAAGCTCCACCTGATGAGTGTCCATCACAAACTCTCTCTCCTGATCTGCATCCTCTACTCGGGCATAGTCTTCCTCTTCATAGGTGGCCTCCAACCTACGCTCACAGTCCCTATACGCCCTGCCTCTGTACGGTATCTTCCCTGATGTCATAAACCACAGGCTGAGCCATAACTATGCTCTGATACCACTGTAATATCCCGTTTCGGGGATACCTTTAAAACACAACAAACTCCAAGCAGAGATAGACTGGGAGGGAATTTACCGAATATTTTAACTCTAAAAGAGGATGAGATTTGGAAGCTACCTGACCCTTTCCAGACTCTATCTAAGAGTGAAAGATAAATGCACCAAGTGGTATAGAACTAGAACGCTCAAAAACAATAATAAAAATATAATATAATAGAAAGAGAATATGACAACTACGACAACTACGGCAACTCATCCAGAAAACATAGAGAGGAAATGCTGAGCCGTTTTATTAATATGAGAAATGTAATGAAGTACAATAGGTGATCTTCCTCAAAGCAAGTGAATAAACACTCTCAGAAAATACAGGAAATGGCTGCTGTATGAACTGCGTCCGAGCCGCTGGAAAACTGCCATGTAGCTGCTACTACTGGAATGGACTAAAGATTAGGGGTTTATCCCCTTGCCGGAATGAGCTGAAAATTGGCAAACCTCCTCTCCTCAACAACCAAGACAAAATCCAAAAACCATTCCAAGAATGGCCAACCCCAGAAATCACCAGAAATTTCCTCCCCAGTGAATTATGCTAGCCTCCAAGGCTCTGTGCAGTGGCTGGATGGAAACAGCTAAAATACTGCCTCAAACTCCACCAAAAATCTCCTAGGGGCAAAGGTTGACCCTCTGCTCAAAATCCCAGCGAAATCACCTAGAGAAAACCCAATCTGAAGCTCCTCCACAATAGACTGCGTCCTCTCTCCCAGTGACTACGCAGTCTCTATAAGCTCCATCTCCGCAACAAACCCAAACAATAAACGAATCACAAAATACTAAAAAACCAACCTTGCCAGAGCAGGCACTCGAAGTCCCCTGGGGCTAAGGGTGAGATCTCCGACCGAAGACACTCAATGCACTAAACAGTGTTGCAGACAGGCTAAACAACTAGCGTGCTCAAGAAGACAAATGTCTCACTCAAAAATCATCAACTCCAGAATGAATCCAAATTAGGAGGCTCCTCCATATTTTATAGCATTGGTTTCCCTCCAAAACCCAACGTAGCCTCTCTCTCCTCCACATACTCATCTTTCTCTGCACATAGGCTTCTAGAGTGTACGTAAGCCCCCCTCCTCTATGTGGTGTTTGGCCCCATTGACTACCCCTTGAGTCACAACGTTGTGCTACTAGGTGGATGTCTTATTCTACTTAAGTGAGTTAGATGCTCTTTACTCACTTTTTATTTATTTACAAACCATAGATGAAAAATCTACACAAAATTGAATATTCCAATTAATTGTCGCTAATTAGGAATATTACAATATCTATGGTTGTTCTTATGGGTACAACATCTGGAATTTGCTGATCACTTCAAGTTTACTTGAGTCTTTGTCTCAGTCTACTACTCATCCTTTTTATGAATTTACATGACTTAACCACTGAATTTTTGATAAAATTCCTTTTATTTAAGTCTATCATGTCATTTATGTCTTCTAGATTTTGCAGAATTGTAAAACAATTCTAAATTGCTCCTTAGGTTCTGTTTTACTTATCACATAAAGGAGCAAAACATTATCCATCCAATCACTTAGAACTGCTAATTCATAATTTTTGTATCTTGTTCTTGATACAAATTCTTCTTTAATTCTCATTTTCTGATAATTCATTGATCATCTATCCTGAGTAGAGGATATTCGTTTTTGATCATCAGTTTATTTAGTTTTCAGTAGTCTATACCTACTCTGAAAGTTCCAACTTTCGTTTTGACCAACATTACTAGTGCTCCTATTAGGGATATACTTGGTCTTACATAGTTTCTATTCAACAACTTCTATAACTGTATTTTTTTTTTACACTTATAATTTTGGGTTATTCATCCTGTATGCTCTAGAGACTAGTGTAGCACATGGTTTTAACTTCATTTAACAATCAACTTCCATTTTAGGGGGGTTTATGAGGAATTTCATCTAAAACTACTTCCTTACTTTCTCTGATGACTGGTAATTTTTCTACAAGTTCACTTTTTTTCAGCCTTTTTCTTGTTGGCCTTTGTACTGTCACTGGTTTTCCATCACCACAGATACCCGATAGTGTTTTTTTCTAAATAATTTAGTATGTCCTTTTGGTTGTTCTACCCAATTCATTCCTATTAACACCACATAGGCATCGAAAGGTAAAACATTTAACTTATGTTATTTATACCTATTTACCTTTCAGAAGTCTTGGGTAACTTATATGTTACTTTGTTACACAATTCCATATTGCTGCAATTTTTCTTTCTTTTTCTAAACTACACCCAAATTCATAAACTAGAATAGGTTGTTTATCATTCATATCTTTAAACATATTTTCAATTGTCTCTAAATTCTTTTGTCCAACAACAGATTTTACACTTCTACTAATAGAATATCTACATTTTTCAGTTATGTATACCTTTCTTGATCAAATTCAATTTCTAAATTTATTTAATCCACAATAAGTGGTTCAATATTCCTACCTTCAATTTTATTCTCATTACTTTTACCCTTGAACTTTGAGTGGGGGGGGGGGGGAGGTGTTCTTCTCAATTTGTGGTCCTTCCACTCCACATATTTCATCATTCTCTTTTCTTGCTAATCATAGTTAACTTTATCTTGCAAATAGTAGTTTCAGTAGTATTGGTTTCCGAAATTTAGGAGACAAAATTCCTCATTCCTCTCCTTATAGCTAGTAGGTAGGCAGTTTTTAACATCATCCTACCCTTGCCTTTTCTTTTAATATACAAGCCAACTAGCGAAGAAGGTTGGTGAGTTTGGTAACAACTCAACAATAATAAGTTGTCCCAACCTAAGCTCCTAAAACTCTTTGGCTCCTATGATCAATCATTTAGATGTCTATTACTAATTATAATTTCAACATCCTTTTAAGTGACATTTTTCGTACTTATTTTCCTTCCACTACAACGTAGTCTTACCTGGAATTTGTAATTAGACAACCTAGGTTTACAATTACTTTCATACACATAATTTGAACATAAGTTACCATGCTTAGAAGCCAAGCTTCTGTATCTTCCTCCTTCTCTCCATCATAGGAGGGAGGTTTGAATTTTTCGGAATTCACCTTGAAATTCTCTTTTCCTTCTAGAGTGTTCTCTAAAGGCTTCATCTTCCTCAAAATCTTCTGAGAATTTTTTTCAGTTGCATCATTTTTCTTTGCATAAGATGCATCATAGCCATCAATGGCACATTAGGATATGGTGGATTTTCTTCACCACTCTGATCCACAGAGAGCTCATCCCCTTTTCTCAGGGTTTTCAGCTATATGATTCTGCACTATTTCACTGTACATAAAAGTAAACATTTGTGAAAAATTAATTTAATAAACAATTTACAGCAACAAAATTTTTATCTGGTGTGAGCACACATTATGGACCAATGTTTTAACATGGGATCTGATACCATTTGTGACATCTTCGTTTTTCAATAGTTTTTTTTTTTTTTATATATAGTACTCATACTAATCATAAAACATGTATTTACTATGGTTTGTCACATTCCGACACATAGAATTCATTAATAATTTTACTATGTTACCCGTTAATCTTTCATAACCTGTTTATATATTCCTTGGCTAGAATCCCACTTTTTAACTTCCAAGGAGACTATTCGTCTAGGAGAATTCCATTTTCCTTTAGGTGAAGAAATAATTAAATCCTACTTTAATTATTATTACCCCTTCCTTCTACATGTGAATTAATTGATACACCTTATCACTTCATTCTTCCACAACCAGTATACATTAGATTAACTTGGGTTAAATTTTCCCAACTATCTCTACCTTTAGAGATATATATATACATATAATTTGACTTAGTTTTAACATTTGGATATATCACCATCTCTTCTCTCTGTCTTATATACTTGTAATTATCATAATAGCATGCTTCCATATGTAACTTAACCAAGTTCACAAAGCATACTTTCCTTTGACCGAATTTATACATTGATTTCTCCAATCCTAATTATAATTCCTTGAATACGATTATACATCCTCCTATTTCTGTCATCTTGGGAGTGTATATTATTGGAACTAATGTTTCAATTTAGAATTTCTATGGGGACTCTATGTCTATATAACAATCCCCTGTCATCATACTTTAAATCTGTAGGTTGCTAGTTAAATTCCACTTTTAACCATTACAGACATAATTATCCTTTTAGCGTAATTTTTCCTTATGTCTAAATCCCTTAGATATACTTTCCCAACCAAATAGATATCGGGTAAGCCCTTATTAATAATTTGAACTATCTCTTTATATACATATTTACATGGTTATCCCCTTTATTTTATTTATTCACCCTAGCCTTATAAAGGTTTGGTTCCATCATCGATGAAGGTCCATTAAATCCACTAACCCATAGTATAGATACCTATAAAATAATTTTGATTTAAGATTATATAAAGCCTTTGTTCCGTTTTCTTATTTATCATCCCAACACTTAATTGAAATTTGGACATCCCTATGACCAAGTGAATGTATGGCGTAGGAATTATAACCATGATATGGCCCTTACATTAAATTCCTTATTTTATACCTTGGTCAGAATTGTATCTACCCTTGTAGTTTACGAGACACTATATTTAATATAATTTTATCTCTGTGATTCCTCCATATGAACGTACACAGATTTTCGATATGAGATTAGCTCAAGATTTTGGGACATTCATTTAACTGTACCACTTCACTTGACCAATCTGATTTTATTGTACCCTTAATTCTGCAGCATTTTCTTCAGTGTTGGATCTATTACATGTGGTCTGTCAAGATTTTATCTCAGTTAGGGTTCTAAGTTTTCAATAAGCGTTATCGTTTCTATTTGGAGAACATTTGTCACTGCTACTTTTTTGGTTTAGCACCCCTCGCTCTCAGCCGCTACTGTGCATATCAATGCCTGGTTAAATATTTTTGTTCTCTCCCCTCCCGCATTATTTCATGCACTTGAAGATGTAAAATCACTTCGGTAAGCGATTTTGTTCTCGGCTTTATTCATTTATCTAGGAGATGGGATTCAATTTAGCAAACCGCAAGGGGTTTTCATTACAAGTAGAGGACCTCGCCATCTCTTCATCGAAGTAAGATGTGTTGGGTTTTTGTTTCTATTTTTTTGTGATTTTGGGGTTCCCCATTTGGAAATTGTGGCTCATTTTATTTTCTTTACTAACATTAATAGAAATCAAGATCCTAGTATGGCACGTTACCATTTCAAAGGTTGGTACCGTGGTTTTATTTCCGGCTTCCCAAACTCTATCCCTCCGTATGGAGAAGAGAGCCTCTTCTAGCTATATAGAGGCACAACCCTCTTACCCAACATCAAGGAAGCTCCTGGCAGAATTCCTAAGCCACTTTCATTAACACGTTTTTCCTTACCATTTTATTCATATTCCAACCATTGGGGTTAACTTAAAGGTTAGAGGTGAAAGTTTTGATAAAATATACTTATACATTGTGTCTTCAATCGCAAAATTATTCTGATTAGTTATTTATTGATGTAGATCATCTACATTTCATGTTAAACGTATATTCAGGTTTCATTCCATATTTTAGAGATTCCCATCTCTCTTAAATTACCGCATTTCCTTCTCTCTGGGGAGTTAAGTTTCCCTATCGGTTGTCCCCAAATTTGAAAGTTCTACCAGTAGAGCTACAGTGCATGTGAACGCTACAGGTATGCTACCTTTCTATATATATTTTTCAGTTCTTTTTTCCCTTTAATAATTATTCTCTTTATGATACTATATTTATTGTTCGGGTACTTGGTCCATCTTAATATATTATCTCTCTGGTTCTTATAGGGTTATGGTTTATACCACTTTTAATTTAGAGGTTAGCATTTTTAGTAATATTTCTAAAATGTGGTTCACTAGTCATGAACACTGATACAGGTTGGTATGTTCACAGCGTAATTTGTATTCTCCTATTTCCTACAATAGCTCGTAGAAAATAGTTAGTTCGATTTCGATAACTATAATTTTATTTTTTTTATTACATTGATATTTTGAAATTTCTCCATTTTATTTTATAGGGAAGGGAAATCCTAATTTCAAAGTGGTGTATCAATTTCGTTCCCCCTTGGTTCTACACTACATTGCCGCTTTTGTCTACAGGTATTACTCAATACACTTCCTTCATTAGATTTTTCTTATTTCAACTGCATTCATATTTTGGTTGTATTCTATTCATTAATCGCTCCAAATCCTTTAAGGTTGTTTGGAATGGATTTGATTTCCTATAACCTTATTGTTAATAAAGGTTTCTGCATGGTTTAGGATAGTATACCCATCTGTCCAGAATATTAAATATATTCTCCTATAGTATTTATAATCTCCAAATTATATTTCATCCTTCATTTAGGGATATTTTTCCATCATAGTTTATAATCGAGCAATAATTCAATTTTATTCTTATGCTGTATAGGTTGGAAATTCCATCAGGTTGGGAGTCCCAATTCTGTATTTCACGTAATTTTTTATCTTTTTTTATTTGTCTAAATATATTCAAAATTTAGAACTAACTCTTAACATCTATTCTGTGTAGGTATTCTTAACACTTTTCTGGATTTGAATACTACTAGTCGTATTTCATCTCAAACCTTAACAACGGTCCTTTCCTCTTCAGCTTGATCCAGAGGCTAATGGAGAGATGTTAGCTAGAATATCTCAATATAACTTACCAAAAGATTATACAGTCTATTTTATATGGAACATAGTTCCCAAATTGTATATTTTGATTATATACAGATTAAATGTAAACTTGTAAAATTCGATGGATTTTTATTGTTAGAATTACATAACTGTGCCATGTATCAAACCAGCTCTTCCTTCTTTTAGTCAAATTTTGTATGAAATCTTATACAATATTTTCATTAAGGTTATTGTTTTAATTATCGTAGTAACATCTGAGAATATATTTCCATTTCTGTCTATTTTATCTCAGGGTATATATGTGAACTATTTCAGTTTACCTAGAGCATAAGAATTTACTTGATTATACTGTTGACGCATTATTTATCATGCATCTTCCTTTCTCTTATGCTAGAATTTACTGACTTGTAATATAATACCAAGACAATCATATTTCCCAGTAATAATTTTCTGAGGGTCACCTAACCTCAGAACTAAACCTTCCTCGAGGTTTAAACATTCTGAGAGTTGGTACTCTTCAGTTTCTTGGTTGTACAACCATACTGAGAATACTATATTCATTATAGTCTACTCTATTAAATGTACAATTTTCTCTTGAACTAATTTAACCAATTACATGCTACCATCATACTTTACCATAACAATATAACCATACTAATATTCTAATTTAAAATGAGATTTACTGGCACATACCACTTAAGGTGGACTAGGTTCCACCGAACCTTTGAGCTCTTTCTCCATAGCTCCCCTCGAGAAGAGATCAAATCCTCCAGCCATAGACAATCCCTTGTATATCCTGAAACTTCTTATTTAAGCTTGCTTTCCCCTCATCTTGTTTCCCTTAACTACGTCCAGTTAAATCAGGATGTTTCATTCCTGTGTGCCTAGGCTTTCCTTTTGTTTCTTCCACAAAATTACTTTAAAGCTAGCTTTTCCTCTTTCTAGATTTATTCCACCTCTTCCCAGTAACTTCCACTTTACTGAGATAGATTTTTTATATTTTTATCTCTAATATAAATTGCTATATTTAATTTATTTCCTCCAAGGATTTTTGGAGAACTGGGAATGACTTATGATCCTTATCCATCCTCATCGCTTTTGATCTCTTATCTCTAATCATTACCTAGTCCATGCACCATTAATTCTTTTTCATTTTATTAATTTAAATTAATAAAATGTATTCACAATAAAAAATTTCCTTGGGCTCCACTTGACCCTTAGAGCCTTTGAATGCCTATTTTTAAAATCAGAAAATTAGGGGCATTACAGCTACATTCAAATACATTAGACTGCCAACCATGCTTTTGTACAATGTCAGATCAACATCCTTGCTGTAATATTCCTTGCTCAACTTCAACCCCATGACAATTGGAGTTGATGATGGCTTGTTGTTCTGCATATTGAACCTTTTTAAAAGTTCTGCAACATACTTTTCTTAGGCGATAAAAATCCCCTTTTATGTTTTCTTTAATTCTATGTCCAAAAAATATCTTAACAAACACAAGTTAGTGATTTCAAACTCAATTTTCATGACTACTTTAAAATAAGAAATGAGAGAAACATCATTTCTTGTGAAAATCAAAATCATCTACATAGAAAACAACACAAATAATTTTATCGTCATTTCCTTTGATGTAGAGTGTGGGTTCACCATCACACTTGTCAAACCCATTGTCTATTAGGTAAGCATCAATCTTGTTATACCATGCTCGTGGTGTTTGCTTCAGCCCATAAAGAGATTTCTTCAACTTACACATCTTCTATCATTGGCCTTCTATTTCATAGCCAAGAGGTTGTTAAACATACACTTCCCCTTTCAACACTCCAATAAAAAATGTTGAATTCACATCCATTTGATAAACTTTCCACTGTTTTCATGCTGCTATGGAAAAGACTCTTCACACTGTCTCCATCCTTGCAACTCGTGCAAAGGTTTCCTCATAGTCTCTTCCTTGCTGCTGCTTGTATCCTTTGACAACTAGCCTTTCTTTGTGCCTTTCTATCTCACCTTCATTGTTGCTCTTAGTCTTATAGACCCATTTCACTCCAATAACTTCCTTTCCTTGTGGGAGGTCCACTAAATCCCATGTGTCACTCTTTTATATTGATCCTATCTCTTCATTCATTGCTTCAATCCATTTCTCTTATTTGAATGCATCTTCAAAATGGATTGGGTCATCAACATGAAAAAATAAAGAAAATAAATAATTCAGACCAACATTATTAACAACTTCTTCATGCTCATAAATTTCACTTAAAATTTTGAATTTTGGTATTCTTGTATTTGCTGAAGATGTGCTTGGAGAAGCACTTCCTTGGTTTTGCAATGATCTTCTATTTCTTTCTTGTGGTGTTCTCTGTTGAGCTTGTGTAGGTGGAGGAGGAGCCATTGTTGAGGAATTATTTTATACAATCAATTCCTCTTTGTCTTAATGTGAAATACATGTCTTCACATTTACTGTCTTCTCTAAACTTCCATCCCAAGCTTCTTCTTCAATGAACTGAACATATGTGCTAATGATTACTTTATTACTTGACGGAATAGAGCTTGTAAGCCTCGGATTCATCACTGTATCTAATAAATATACATTTCTCCCCCTTTCTGTCCAACTTCTTCTTTAACTGATCCAGGACATGTGCATATTCCACACATCCAAACACTCTCATGTGAGTGACAAACTGTATTGTTCCACTCCATGATTTTTCTGGAACTCTATTCATAACAGCTTTGGTTGGAAATATATTTAAGATATAAGCTTCAAAATTGACAGCTTCTTCCCAATACTCATTTGTAAAAATCTTTTCCTTCAACATACTTCTTACCATGTCCATGATGGTCCTATTCTTTCTTTCTGATACACTTTTTTGCTGAGGTGTATACCTTGTGGTAAACTGACTTTGTATTCCATGCTCTCTGTAGAAACATAGGAAATCTTTGGAGATATATTCTCCACCTCTATCAGTTCTCAACACTTTTATGTACTCTCCACTTCGCTTCTCAGCAAGAGCTTTGAAGTGGTAGAACTGTTCAAACACTTCACTTTTCTATTTTAGAAAATAGACCCATGTCTTCATTGTGTAGTTATCTATAAATGCCAAACCATAATGATTGCAAGCTAATGATGGAATTTGCATTGGTTCACGTAAATATGAGTGGAAAATATCCAAAGGTGACTTTTCCCTTATACTCTTTCCTGCTGGAAATGATTCTCTGTGTTGTTTTACCAAGATGTTGTCTTCACATAGTCTATCTGGTTTCTCTAGGACTGGTAATCCTTTACGATGCCTTTTTTATGCAACAAGTTCAAACCTCTAAAATTGAGATGTCCAAATCTGAAATTCCATAACCAGTTCTCATCTTTCACTTCTTCTTGAAACAATTCTTGTGTGACAGCTGTTATAACACCTCCTTCAAGTTTGATTTGATCTTGAGAGGAAAAATTATATTTCTTGTCATATGCACTTTTGCAATGACCTATCTACTTGAAGCTATATCCATGATTGTGCACACATCATTTTTTAAAAACACATTGTTTCCCTTTTGAATGAGTTTTCCAATTCTTAGAAGGTTACATTTCAGGCCAGGTACATAATAGACATCTGGCACAAATTTCTTCTCTCCCTTATTTGTGAGAATGTTCACTCTTCCTTTCCCCATGATAGAGACTTTGATATGAATCCCTGTTGTCACTTCGTATTTTACACTCTCATATAGATTGGAAAACATTGCTATGTTTCCAGTCATATGGTTACTACACCCTGAATCTAAGAACCATAAATCTTCTTGTTTTTATTTGTGCTACATTACAAGTTAAAAGCACATTTCCTTGGTTTTGATTTTCTTTTGTAAAGTTTACACTGGGTTTACTACCCATGTCATTTTTCTTCTTTCTACATTCATTCGCATAATGGCCATAATTTCTACAATAATGACATTAGACTTGAGATTTATCATACCTTTGTCCTTGTGCTTGATTCGTCTTGAGCCTTGTCTTGGATTCTGATTGCTACACCTTCCACTTGTGCTTGTAGGGTTGCTTCTTCCACCTATGTGTGGGCTTCTTCCACTTCCTCAGTAGTTTGATCTTCCTCAACCTCTACCTTGAACAAAAGAAATTTGTGTCTTAAATTCATGGTCCAAAGAGGAGTTTGTTTCTTTGTTCATTCTGTGCTCATGAGACATCAGTGATGCATGAAGCTCATCCACTTAAAAATGTGAGAGAGATTCTTTGTCTCTTCTATGGCCAGCACTATGACATCAAACCTTGATGTTAGACTTCTTAAGACTTTCTCCACTATTCTCATTTCTTAAAGTGTCTCTCCATGAGACCTGATTTAGGTAACCAACCTAATCACATGTGTAAATAATGAGTCTATGTTATCAAAAAATTTCATACAAAGAGTTTCAAAATATCTTCTCAGCATTTGAATTTTTGTTGTCTTCACCTTTGCCATGCCTTGATAGGCTGTCTAGAGGGTATCTCATGCCTCCTTAGACTTCGCTGTTGCTCCAATCCTTGGGAAAATACTCACATGTACTTCTTGGAAAATATATAAGAGGGATTCAAAGTCCTTATTATTATTTTATCTCAACAAATCTCTTTATGCTTGTGTCAAAGCATTATATGTTGTTGCATCTGTTGGTTCATGGAATCCATTTTCCACTAGCCCCCAAATATCTTGTGAGGAGGACATGGCCTTCATTGTAATAGCAAAATAATCACAATTCTTCCCATTGAACTTTGGTAGTTGAGGATTAGTCAGGCTTGCGCCTTCTTCTGCCACCTTGACTGTGTAAAAAAATACCTTTTCACTGCTGGAGAATCTGATTCTCAAACCAATATTTTAGCTTCTTCAATAAAGACTCATTCTTTTACTGAAATCCTAGACCTACTCTGATACCATGTTGGAAATTATGAATAAAAAAACACAAAGTTATGTATGCCCCTTTCAACACAGATAATGCACAAATATATGTGGAAATAACAATTCACAATTTATAGAAAGACAACAAGAAAACATAGGAGAGGAATACATTTGAAATTTACTCAATTCTTCTCTAAAATTTGATTCATTCCACTCTTTGAACATATGAGAAATTACATAGGTTTATATAAAATGGATGAGGCCGGAAAATCAATGCAATTCAATGCAGATTTGACGGAAAACAACCAAAATGTCCTTCATCTCTATTTTTTCTATTTATACACGACACAATGTACAAAAAAATCAGAATGGTAGACATCTAATATTATGGGTTCTGCTTTTGAAAACACATCGTGTCCAAGCCTCCATTGCAAATCGCTCATCGGAGATTTTAACTTTTAACTCGCGCATATATAGGAAAAACCAAGTCTTGAGTGTTATAATGTGACGTGGCACAAATCACATCGCAACTTAAATACGTTAACTTGTGGGCACTTATCTATTGAAATATTGAGCTTGCGATGCGCGCTTTGCGCTATCCTCCCGAGCTTGAAACATGCTCCTTTGCGATCACATCACATCACAAATAACTTATCTTGCAGGCACCTTTAAAAGGTAAGACTTAAATTTTATAAGGTAAATGTTGTCGTTTAAAAGTGGTGTTGCAAATTTGAAAAAGTGATGAAAGAAAGTGGAATAAAAAAGGTTTGGGTAAGTTTATGATACAACTAAAAATTTGTGGGCTATGATGTGCGGGGAGTGAAATGGTGGGAAGTGCGATATGGCATGGAGGTAATAAATAAACAAAATAATGAAGATTTGCAATGGTTGGTTAATACGGTGAAGGTTTGAGGTGGGCCCCACCAATATCGCATCAGCATGGAAATAACTTATGGCGAAACATTAAGAGGTAAAGGATAAATGTTGCGGGCGGAAAAATGCGGGAAAACAGGGAAGAAAACACCTCTAAATCCATAATTTTGTTTTAAGATAAAATTAATATAATCCTGAAATTATCATACCAATCATTAAATAACAAAAGATATCTTAAACTTGTAAAATATATCCTAAGCTTTTTAACTTATAAAAGGGGTATCATCAACTTATAAAATTCATGTGTCATAAGATTATCGAAGAGACCATCTCGTCATATAATGAAAAGGAAACTCATTCTATCGACACAAAAATGGATCATGTGTATTGCCTCATTGAAATGCATTATAAATACAAATGCATAATCTATGTTGTATACAACTGCTATGAATTTTCCTGTGTAATGTTTAACAGGAAACAGAAACAAGTTATATATATTATATATCAAATTTATATCAAATTGCGTTTTTATAAGCAATTTATATATGATATTTCAAAAACCCATTGGTTCTCAAGTTTTCTTAGATTCATTTATAACAAAAGCCAAACATAATCATAGCGATTGTTATTTAGGTTTTTTTATCTTAAGTTAAAAACTCAATCGTTATTAAAATTTAATATATATAATATAATAATTTACAATTATAATTTAGATATATGTATTTTTGTTAATCACAATCATGAACCCTCACATGAACCACATTCGTTGGTGTAGATATGATGTGATTAATCCTAAAGACATCTATCGGAACTAAACTATGGGTCACAAAATTCTTAGATCTAAAATTATAATTTAGTATATAATTTTATTTATATCTAGTTTAATAAATACAATTATATTGAAATGTATTAAAATAAAGTAATTTAATATATATATATATATATATATATATATATATATATATATATATTTAAAGTATTATATATTAAATTTGATAAATTATATATTTTAATTTATCTACAAATATATAATTTAAGCTATATATTTCTAACATCTCCATTTCGATTTTTTTTTTTTTAAATATAGTACTTACACTAATTCCTTCGTATAGAAAAGTTGATAATTGTCATGTATTACTGTACAATTACTTATTTCAAACTTATTCCTCTAATAGTTTGAACTGCCACTGTGAATATATATAAAGTTATCAAGTGCTACTTTAGGATTTTCCTAACCATCATTTAAATTAGGAAACCACGTCATAATAATATGCTCTGCCTCCTGCTATGGTTACTAGCAATAATTTCCTCTACTTCTTGAGAATATAATCATATATCTTTCTTAAAAATTATATTTCTAATTTTAGCTTGAAGTTAAGAACTATTGTATATATCAAATGAATTAAAAAATCCACTTTTGCATTTATTCTACGCTAATCACACTAGAGGTTCTTAACTTCATATATATATATATATATATATATATATATATATATTGATTTCCTTACTCATATCTTGACATTTCATTACTCACCACATTAAACGTGGTGTATAACTCCTTTGAAGGGTTACCTTCCCACGTTTAATTAATACTTAGTATTAAGAAAATAATACTACTCTTAATTTAATCCACTCCCAAATGTATATGGTAAGTGCTACCCCTATGCAAACATTATAAGTCATTGAGCATATTTTCATATACCCCAATCTGGAATTATATTTGGTTACCAGGTCTTATATATTTCTAAATCGAGACACTTATGTACTCGTTAATACCATAGGATTTAAATGACCATGAATCATTAAAACCATTTTTTATATGAAATTGAATTCTAAATTGAAGGCACATGTACTAGATACATAAGATCATTAATTGCACTATATGATGTGGTTTCGTAGTTGAAATTTTGAGAGTTTTGTATCTGTCCGTCTTTAATGTTGAAACGACTATTCCGTATGGACGCACACCAAATCCTGGATTGTCGGGATATTTTGGCATTAAATTGGATCCACATATTCACATAGCTATCTCTGTTCAGTTTGCAATGTGTAAATCCAAGGGATAACCCCATATCTGTCAACACATGGACGACTTGGATTAAATTTCAATCAGGGTTTTTCAACCAGCATAAATCATTTCACTTTTGGTTCTAGTCATTTCTCTTTTATTTCACTTCAAAATGACTGTAGTTTTATCTGTTATGCTCATATCCACCAAACGATGGACTAACTCCGCCAGAGTGAGGAAGAAATGGCATTGTTGAGGCAGAGACCACTTCCGCATTTCATACAAGTAACTTGTCCCTAATTCCTTTGTAGTCATCTATTCTTATTTTCATGGATTTTGGTTCTTAACCTCTGCTTCAAAATTTCAATTTATATCCTCAAGAAGTTTTTTATGTTTATGACCAGAATGAAGTATATGGATGCTTTCTTTCCTCGTGTGAGTTGTGGCAAGTAGAGTTACTGCATTAATGAAACTCGCGGCTGATTTCTTATCTACATTATTGTCACAATGACTTATTTTATATAGTAATACGATAATTTGTGAAGATTTAAGGCCTATGATGGTTTCACTATTCATACTAGTGAGGTGTTGGCTGTATTGAATTATACAGTCCCTCTGCAATTTTAATTTTCATTATTATAGTGGTATTAATTTCTACCGAAATTTTAGTTCTCCAATACTCAAATATTTGGAGATTTAGATAACTGGATATGAGAGGGACACAAATGTTGCCTATCTACATTAACTTAGAAATGGGAAGGTCTTTCAAATTCTTAATACATATCTCAGTATTTCATACCAGTCTGTTTTGTGTTAAATTTTAGGTATGGAACTCTTGTACATAATTATATTCTAACAACGTTTTTGGAAATGCAGGTGAATGGTGGAACAACCTCCCACTCCTCATGGGCATGTCGTTCAAAAGTCACATTCAATACAAGTAAGTTCATATTCCTTTCTTTCTATTTCAACCATTGATTTATATTTCTGGTTTAGGTTTTGTCATGGTCCTTGAATCCATAGTATTGGTTTATTAGACCAAATGCTCGAACTGAATTCCTAAATTCGGTGGTTGAAGGATTAAAATTTGTTATTCAGTTTTGTGGTCTGACATTTTCATTCACCCTCTACAGAAATTCTTAATTTCCAGTTACGCCTACATTAGCAGAACTTACACTTTCAGTTTGTTTGTTTTTAACGATGGTTTTCATTTCATTGTTACCATACGTAGATGATTATATATATTTCAATTCTCTCTGAAGATTTGAAATAAAGGTATATTTCCTTATCTTGCATAGAAATGTGCTATTCCAATTTTATTATGTACCTACGTTTGTATTACTCATACTCAAAATTATTCTTCAACTTTTCCCTTTATGTTTTCTTTTCTTTTTGGAATGATATATATACATTGCATAATTTTTAGTACTAACTATGTCTCTTTGTATGGCTATAGGCCTTACTTTGTACACAGTCCATAATGTAATAATTTAACCTTGTTTCACTTAACTCTAAGTCTTGTATTTACAATTATCCTACCATCATTACGAGAACTAAATTTTGTGTCTGTTCGTTGCAGGTAATATATATATATATATATCCTACCTTTGGATTCGTAGACATCCACTACCGTTTGATATTTTCTCATAATGCGGGGACTATTTTTATACAGGTTGGTCTAGATACCTAATGAAATTTCTCATATGTAAATTTGCATAAAGTTGCAAAGAGACTTTACAGTTTTCTGAAAGAGGACATAGTCCTTCTTTGTAAAGTTATTTCTTATAAACAGATTTTATGTAACTGTATAATTATTTGGACTGAATAGTTTATAATGATGTGATTAGATCCTATATGGAAAGGATCTCCTTAAATTTGAATCAAAGTATATTATAATTTCTATATAATTCTTTCTTTACAGTCATTAATTTACCTACAATAATTTTTTTTGAATGCATCTTGAAGTGATGCATATATTATTTTCTGTCAAATATTTCTTAGATCATAATTTATCTTACTCAAATATAATACAGTATAGGTATTTTGTTTACTATACTATGTATTCACTTATTACCATGCATAAGTATTTGGATTCTATACCAGTTCGAAATTAAACTATATTACTTGTTAAGGAAATACTAAAACAGAAATATTAGTTCACTAACAATTTCCTGAGAGTAACCTAACCTCAGATCTAAGCCTTCAAGGTTTATAAATTCTAATACTTGGTACTCTTCAGAATTATGTTTCTACAACAATACAGAACAATCTATATTCAATATAGGCAATTATATTCAATGTACAAAAATTCTACAATATTTTTACTTCTAATCCTCAATTCCACTATATAAGCTCATATTCAGATTTCAGCTAGTTCATAAAAATACATACTTATATCTTACTAAATCAATAAAATCACAACAGAACTAAAGTATAATTTAAAATGAAATTAATTGGTGCATACCACTTAAGGTAAACTAGGTTCCACCCATCCTTTGAGTTCCTTCTACACATCTCCCCCGAAGTAGAGATCAAATTCTCCAGCAATAGACAACCTCTTGTCTATCCTGAATCTTCTTATTTAAGCTTTCTTTCCCCTCAACATGTTTCCCTTAACTACATCTAGTTAAATCAGGATGTTGTTTTCCTATGTGCCTAGTATTTCCTTTTGTTTCTTCCACAAAAGTACTTTAAAGCTATATTTTCTGCTTTCTAGCTTTATTACACATCTTCCTAGTAATTTCCTCTTTACTAGGGTAGCTTTTAGATTTTTATCTCCATTATAATTTTTAATTTTTAATTTATTTCCTCCAAGGATTTTTGGAGAATTGGGAAAGTCTTATGAACCTTATCCATCCTCATGGATTTGGTTTCCAGATCTCTAGTCATAATCTAGTCTTTGCATAATTAATTTCCATTTTATTTTATTAACTTGAAATAATAAAATGAATCCACACAATTTTTTTCCATTCGGGTCCAATGTACCCTTTTGGACTTGTTTAATTGTCTAATAAGAGCATAGAAACTTGGGACATTACATATTCCCCCTCTAAAAAAAAACACCGTCCTCGGTGTTGTAAAGACAAAAATAAAATTCACTTTTCAAACAATGATAGGTGTTTGTCCTTCATATCTTCCTCTCACTCCTAGGTAACCTCTTTGGGTGAAAAGTGTCTCCACTACACTTTCACCCTAGCTATTGTCATGTTTCAAAGCTCAATTTCTTCTCGTGCCAAGATTCGAGGTGGCTCTGGAAGGAATTCCCCTTCTGGTTCCACTTGTATCACATTCCAATCAATAACATGAGTAGGATCATGCACATTTTTTTTTATAATGAAACATGAAAAAAAATCATGAACCTTAATGTGACTAGGTAAAGCCAACTTGTATGCTACTGGCCCAACTCTTTCGAGTACTTCAAAAGGTCCACAGTAGCGTGGTGCTAGTTTTACACAGCTACCAGTGTACAAAGTACTCTTCTTGGGATTAATCCTTAGATAGACATGATCACCCACATTGAATTCTCTATGAATTCTCTTTTTATCTACATAAATTTTCTACCTATCTTGTGATTTTTTGATGTTTTGATGAATTTTCCTTACAATTCTTTTCATTTCCTGCAAAGCATCAAGTCCAAGTATTAAATTATCCTCTGGTTGGCCCAAAATTAGAGGTTTATGGCACTTCCTACCATATAGCTCTTAGAAAGGACTCATCTTGATTGAAGCTTGGTAGCTATTGTTGCAGGAAAAATCTCCTAAATTTAGAAAGTCCTCCCACTTCGTTGATCTGTCCATAACATACATTCTCAAGATGTCCTCTAAAATCTAGTTTTTTCTTTCAATTTGGCCATCAGTTTGTGGATGGTATGTAGTACTAAAGTTAAATTTGGTACTAATTCCCCCAAACAGACTCGTTGAAAAAGCTGCAGTAAACTTTGCATCTTTATCTGATCATCATCTTAAGAATACCATGTAATTTTATAATCTCTTTCATAAACACATTTGCTACTTGAGCTGTGCCAAAGGTAGATTGTAATAGTATAAAATGTGTAGATTTAGTCAAAGTATAAACTACTACCATGATAGAGTCATGTTGGTATTTAGTTCTTGGTAAACCAGTAATAAAATCCATGGAAACAGTTTCCCATTTCCATTTTGGGATGGGTAAAGGATTCAACAATCCTGCTGGATGCTGATGTCCTACCTTCACCTATTGACATTCCAAACATATAGCTAAATACTTTGCCACATCCTTTTTCGTACCAGGCCATAACGGATTTTTTCTTAAACCTGAAATTAATTTATGGTATCCTGGATGTCCAGCATAGGGTATTTTATGATACTCATCTAGGATTTCTCAAATAAGCTTAGGTTGGGAAATCTTACCATTTTATGATCTGTCTTTATAACAAATCAAGCTTGTGTGGTTTTGGGTATAGCCTTTCATCTCTTTTTTCTTGATTTGTTCCTGAAGTTTTTCATAGTTTTGGTCTTGTCTCATCACTTCTTGTATCAATCCTTCAATATCAAAGTTTTCACTACTTCCTACATTATTAACACTTTGCGAGGCATTTCAACTTAATACATCTGCGATCTTGTTTTCCTTCACCTTGATATATTTGATCTCCATGTCAAACTCATTAAGGAAGGACAACCATCTAGCTTGTCCAGCAATTCAACATAGCTTTATGTTTTTCAAACAAGTCCATTCCTACCAACACATTATAGGACCCTAAAGGGAGAATATTAAAATTTAGTTCAGTTTTGTACCCATTCATATTTATAGCTATCTGGGGTAGTTTATGAGTCACTTTCCTTTTTGTCCCTATAGCCTACTGAGCTAACCATGACTGCTAAAATTTCTCTGACTTTAACTTGCATTTTTCTACCATTTGAGGACTTATATAAATTAAATATGCACATGGATCTATCAAATAGAAACAGGTTATTCAACAATTATACCTTCTATTTCGACCATTTGTGGACTAGTGTTTAGCTTGGCGATCTTCCACGAAAACACTAATTTTGGGGATGTTTCTTGCCACATCATTTACAATAGATTCCTCTCTCAGTACTTGTATGTTCTGAATATTTTTGTGTTGACAATCTCTCAGTAAATGAGGTTCTCCACAACCTTAGCACTTTAGAAGTTCCCTCATCTTAACAATTCCTTCTCTCTTATTGTTTCCATCAATTTTCTAGACCCTGTTTGTGATTGGGCTGGGTGATTCTCTCCAGTTTTGGTAAACTTCTTCCTTTGGTGATTTCTCCCAACGTTCTTTAATTATGTTGGCTTTGTTATTTTCCCGCTAGAGTCACCATTTTCTTTATTCTGCCAATTATTTGCTTGTTCATTTCTCCCTTTGAACTGCTGGTAACATAGTCTCACCTTGCGCACCACTTCATCCATGTTCTTGGGATTATCAAATTCTATATTATCCTTGTATATATTAGGTAGGTAGTTTAAAAAGAGATGTACCTTTGCCTTCTCTTCCCTTATATAAGGGACATAGCGAAGCAAGTTGGTGAATTTGGTTACAAACTCAAGAATTGTAAGATGTCCCAACCTAAGGTGATGAAACTCTTTGGATTTATCATCATAATAGCGTTCATTCAGATATCTATGTTTAAATTTGATTTTGAAATCCTCCCAAGTGAAAATTTTCTCATCTATCACATGGACCATCTTGGTTTCTTCCCACCACAAGGTAGCCTTTCCTTGTAATTCATAGATATCTAGTCTGTCTTTCAAGTTACTTTCATATTCGTAAACCTAAAATTAATTTATCATATTTATAAGCCAAGCCTCTACATCTTCCTCCTTCTCTCCATCATAGGAGGGAGGCTTGATTTTCCCGAATTCACCCTATAATTCCTTGTTCCTCCTGGACTCCTATCTAGAGGCTTCATCTTCCTCGGACTCTTCTGAGTGATTTACAATTCCATTTATTTTTCTTCCAGAATCTCCACCTTCATGACTGTTCCGAGAAGTTAATTCCCTGTTCAACCTATCTTGCTCTTCATTAGCTAAAGATAGCCTTTTATTGTGGTTTTTCAGTTGCATCATTTCTATTTTCATTCGATGCATCATAGTCATCAATGGAGAAATTGGATCTACTGGGATATATTCACCACCCAGATCCACATACAACTCATTCCCTTCATTCATGGTTTGCAACTATATGCTTTTGTATTGTTTCACTGTACATAAAATTAAACATTTGTGAAAATTAAATTTAAATTTTTTTTACAGCAACAGAGTTTTCTCTTGTGTGAGCACACATTATGTCCCAGTATGTTAACATGGTCTCTAATACCATTTGTAACATCTCCATTTCGAAGAAAAAAATTCTAAATATAGTACTAACACTAATTCCTTCATACGGACAAGTTGATAATTGTCATGTTCTTACATGCATCCACTTATATTACTGTACAGTTACTTTATTTCAAAACTTATTCTTCTAATAGTTTGAACTGCCACTTACATTATAGGAACTTAATAATGTGTTACTCTTAGGATTTATCCCTAACCTATTTAAATTATAAATTAATGTCATAATAACATGCTCGCCCCCATCATGGTTACTAGAAATAATTTCCCAACTTCTTGAGAATAACTCATACATATCCTCTTGCACACCATACCTAAATATTTTCTTGAGGTTAAGAAATACTACATATGAATTTGGAACTAATCAAAACCCACTTTGATTTAATTATTCCCATTACTTAATCATACTTTGTAGAGGTTCTTAATTTCATACATACATATTGTCGACCTACATTTATTTCCTTACTCATATCTCTACATTTCATTACTTACCACATTAAACGTGGTGTATAACTCCTTGAAGGGTTCCCTTCCCACGTTTAATTAATACTTAAGGATTAAGAAAATAATACTACTCTTAATTTACTCCACTCCCAAATGTCTATGGTAAGTGCTACCCCTATACAAACATTATAATTCGTTGAGCATATTTTCATATACCCCAATCTGGAATTATATTTGGTTACCAGGTCTTATATATTTTTAAATCATGACACTTATGGACCTATTACTACCATAGGATTTAGCTGAACATGAATCATTAAAATCCTATTTTATAAGAAATTGAATTCCAAATTGAAGGCACAGGTACTATATACATAAGGCCATTAATTGTATTATCTGATGCAGTTTCATAGCTGAAATTTTGAGAGTTTCGTAATAGTCCATCTTTAATGTTGAAAAAACTATTCCGTATGGACGTATGCCAAATCCTATATTGTGAGTTTCTCGAGATCTTCTGGAATTAAATTGGATGCAAATATTCACATGGCTATCTCTATTCAGTTTCCAATGTGTAAATCCGAGGGATAACCCCAGATCTATCAACATGTGGACAACTTCGATTAACTTTCAATTAGGGTTTTTCAACCTGCATAAATCATTTCAATTTTGGTTCTAGACATTTCTCTTTTGCTTCACTGCAAAATGATTGCATTTGTATTTGTGATGTTCATATCCACCGAAAGATAGAATAACTCCACGATACTGAGGAAGAAATGGCATTGTTCAGGCAGAGACCACTTTCGCATTTCATACAGGTTATACGTCCCTAATTCCTTGGTCATCATTTGTTATTATTTTCGTGGATTTTGGTTCTTTTCCTCTTCTTAAAATTTTTAATTTATATCCTCAAGAAGTTTTTGATGTTTATGATTAAAATGAACTAGATGGATGCTTTCTTTCATGGCGCTAGTTGTGGGAAGTAGAGTTACTGCATTAATGAAACTCGCAATTGATTTCTTATATACATTATAGGTACAATTATTTCTTTTGGATATTAATACGATAATTTGTGAAGACTTAAGGGCTATCAAGGTTTCACTATTCATAATGGCGAGGTGTTGACTGTATTGAATTATACAGTCCTTCTACATTTTCATTTTCATTATTATAGTGGTATTAATTTCTACCAAAATTCTAGTTGTGTTATTACTATTTTTAGTTCTCCAATACTCAGAGATTTGGAGATTTAGATAACTGTATATGAGAGGGAGATAGACGTTTCCTATTTTCATTAACTCTAGAATGGGAAGGTCTTTCAAATTATTAATAGATATCTCAGTATTTCATACTCATCTGGTTTGTGTTAAATTTTAGGTATGGAACTCTTGTACATAATAATATTCTGATAGAATTTTTGGAAATGCAAGTGAATGCTGGAACAGCCTCCCACTCCTCATGGGTATGTCGTTCAAAAGTCACATTCAATACAAGTAATTTTGTATTCATTTATTTCTCTTTCAACCGTTGATTTATATTTCCGTTTTGGGTTTTGTCGTGGTCCTGGAATCCAAAATATCAGTTTATTAGACCGAATACTCAAATAGAATTCCTAAATTTTTTGGTTCAAGGATTAAAATTCCATATTCAGTTTTCTGGTGCGGCATTTTAATTCACCCTCCACAGAAATTCTCAATTTCCAGTTACGCCGACATTACCAGAGCTTATACTTTCATTTTGTTTTTTTTAACGAGGGTTTCCATTTCATTTTTCCCATACATAGATGATTATATATATTTCAATTCTCTCTGAAGCTTTTAAACAAATATATAATTCCTTATCTTGCATAGAAATGAGCTATTCCAATTTTATTATGTACCTACATTTGTATTACTCATACTCAAAACTATTCTTCAACTTTTCCCTTTATGTTTTCTTTTCTTTTGGGAATGATATACATACAGTGCATAATTTTTGGTACTAACTACGTCTCTTTTTATGACTACAGGCCTTACTTCGTACACAGTCCATAAGGTAATAATTTAACTTTGTTTCACTTAACTCTACGTCTTGTATTTACAATTATCCTACCATCATTACCAGAACTAAATTTCGTTTCTATCCATTGCAGGTATTATATATATATCCTACCTTTTGAATTTTAGACGTCCACTGCCCTTTTATATTTTATCATAATGCGGGGACTATTTTTATATAGGTTGGTCTAGATACCTAATGAAATTTCTCATATGCAACTTTGCACAAAGTTGCAATGAGACTTTACAATTTTCTAAAAGAGGACAGAGTCCTTATTTGTACATTTATTGCTTACAAACAGATTTTATGTAACTGTATAATTCTTTGGACTGAATAGTTTATAATGATGTGATTAGATCCTAGATGGAAAGGACCTCTTTGAATTTGAATGAGAGTATATTATAATTTCTATATAACGCATTCTTTACAATCATTATTCTACCTACAATAAAATTTTCTTAATGCATCCTGAAGTTATGCATATTTTATTTTCTGCCTAATATTTCTTAGATCATAATTTATCTTACTCAAATATACTACAATATAGGGAATTTCTTTACTATACTATGTATTCACTTATTATCATGCATAAGTATTTCAATTCTATACGAGTTCACAATTAAAACTATATTTCTTGTTAAGGAAATACTAAAACATAAATATTAATTCACTAACAATTTCTTGAGAGTAACCTAACCTCAGATCTAAGCCTTCAAGGTTTATACATTCTGAGAGTTGGTACTCTTCAAAATTATGTTTGTACAAAAATACAAAACAATCGATATTCAATATAGACAAATTTTTTAAATGTACAGACCTTCCACAATTTTTCTACTGGTAATCCCTAATTCCACTATACAATCTCATATTCAGATTTCAACAAGTTCATATAAATCTATACTATCTTACTAAATCAATAAAATCACAACAGAACTAAAGTATAATTTAAAATGAAATTAACCGGTGCATACAACTTAAGGTAGAATATATTCCACCCAAAATTTGAGCTCTTTCTCCACAACTCCCCCAGAGCAGAGTTCAAATTCTCCAGCAATAGAAAACCTCTTTTCTATCTTGAATCTACTTATTTAAGCTTGCTTACCCCTCAACCTGTTTCTCTTAACTGCGTCCAGTTAAATCAAGATGTTTTTTCCTGTGTGCCTAGGCTTTCCTTTTGTTTCTTCCACAAAAGTACTTTAAAGCTAGATTTTCCACTTTCTAGCTTCATTACACATCTTCCTAGTAATTTCCTCTTTACTGGGGTAGATTTTTAGATTTTTATCTCCCATCTAATTTTTAATATTTAATTTATTTCTTCGAAGGATTTTTGGAGAACTGGGATAGTCTTATGAACCTTATCCATCCTCATGGATTTGGTTTCTAGATCTCTAACCATAATCTAGTCTCTCCATAATTATTTCCATTTTATTTTATTAACTTGAAATAATAAAATAAATCCACAATTTTTTTTGCATTATGGTCCACTGTACCCTTTTGGACTTGTTCAAATGTCTAATAAAATCATAGAAAGTGGGGACATGACAATATTAAGTATTAAATTATAAAATTCCTTACATTCCCACCATATATATTAAATATATTAAATGTGATATATTATATTACATATTAAATTTTACCTATTTTATATGTTTTGGAGTGATTACTACAACTAAACAATGAGAATTGAATTAATGTTTTAGGTGTTCACTATGGTGAAGAAATATTTCTGCCAAACATATCCAATTGGAGATTGACCCCAAGAGTATCAAGAGAATTAAACACGTGAGCTCCTAATAGAAAATATGTTTTAGGTACATCACTCAACCAATTAAGATAACCCTAAACTTTATATATATATATATATATATATACATAATTTGATATTTTATAGTTTGAAATATGATGATGATGATGATTAATGTTCACTCATAAGAATATAGTCAATTGGAATTAAGAAAGTAAGTGATTAATTGACACTTTTTAATATTTTTTTTCTGTGACATATTTTTTTTTAACATAAAGACTAGTTTGGATGGTTGGGAGAAATATTGTTATCCTCCCAACTTGAGTTCAATTATAGAGTGTGTAAGAGGTATATTAATCATATAAATTATAAAATACTTACATTTTGATGTCATTCAACTTAATCATTTATCAAAAATATTTTGTGCTCCTAAAGGTAAGAGATTATCTAAAATGTTGTTAATGTAAAAAATGCTAAGAGGTTATCTAAAATATTGTTAATGCATAAAATATTTTGAAAATTAGATGGAATGTAACTGTAACATCAAAATCTAACAACCTCTTTCATCGCAAAGTGTTTTGGAATTTATAAATGCTCAATTTCAAAATCAAGCTCATAAGGAAAATTTCCTATTTTAGTAGTGTTTATTTAAGATAGGGAGATATTTTTTTTGAGATTGAGGTTGATCACCTCCTTATAATATCTTAGTTTCTTTTTTCCCTCTAAATTTTTATCACCGGAAAATTTTTATCCTTATTCTACAAAATGATCCCATATTTTGTGCCACAATGTTCTAGTTCCCACCTAATTTGAGCAGACTATGGAGTCTTGTCAAGAGTTAGAAGAAATTTTAGGAAACCTATTAGCTTTCATTTTGTTTAACCTCTTTATACATATGAGATGCCTTGTCATATTCATACTTCCAATGAGGGAAAGGATTGCTTCAGTCAAGACGACCAAATAGGGATTATTTACTTTAATATTGATATTATAGGATATAAATTGTTTTTAAATATGTTAAATCTTCCTTGATGACTCACTAAGGATACTACAACCTTGGACCTCACATCGATATAAAATAACAAGAGTGAAAAGGGACTTGATTTTCATCATGCTTTTATTTTTTATTTCATATCCCATTATCAACTAAGTCATAATTGTTTTCAATTTCATAATGAACTTCCCATACTCCATTTCTTATTTTGTCAATGCTACAATTCCAATTTAGGTTAATGTCATAGACATTAATTCAAAGATATTTGTATAAAGGAACTTCATGCATGAACTTGCTATCATATATGAAAGTAGCATATGTGGCATTTTTGGATTTAATTTTCATGATTTAAATATTTGTCAATATTAATGATCATAAGCATTTTGGAGTAGAAATATTGGAGGATTATTAGTTTCATTCCAATAATATAATGGCTCCTTTCCGAAATATATTGTTGGAATTAAGGATAAGATTTATAACTGTACTAGTGAAATTGGTGCCAACACAACTTTCCTCTTATAAAAAATATTCTAGATTACAATTTTATCTCCCAAAGAAATGTAGGAGATAAGGGAAAACATTTATTTACTTTGATATTGTAATTCATTTTTCGTAAAAACCCCTAGAGTTTCTAAACTTGGAAATAAAATTTTGTTACAAAATCATCACAACAAACCTCAAATTAGTGGTACCATGGTCTCTTTGATCCTATTCCACTATTTTTTCCTAGGAATGGTGTCAAAATCATTTTTAAAGTCAATAAAACAACATAAGAAATCATTTTATTATTCTGACATTCCTTTACAAAGATCCTAGGAGTAACAAGGCTATTGAGAGTTGAATGATATCTCCTAAACCTAGCATTTCCTTTATCTCAATTACTATGTATTTGTAGCAATAGGCTAATCTTATTTTCCAAAATAATCTTGTACAAGTTAGATAACATGTGGCTAATCATTATGTTCCTATAATTAAAGTAAACAATTTTATCCCTACATTTAACATAGGCACAATAAGGTTATACATCCAAGGCTTAAATAATCATTTATATACCATTATTTTGAATATCTTGTGTATATGAGGGATGAGGATAGGCTCTCCCATTTAAATAAATTCACCTAGGTAGCATTTAGTATCCTTTTCTTTCCCATTAGAAAGCCACTTAACCATACCTTAATGTATTCTAGAGAAAATATATCATCATGTATATGGGAATTCAAAATTTTATTCATGGAATTAGAGGATTCATAATGGATTTTACTATATGAATTTCAATTAATGAGGGAATCGAATTATTTTCTTTAATTTTACTAATCAGAATTTCCTACAAATTCTAGGATTAGATTTACATGGGTGAAAAAACTTGTCTTTTTTTAATTTATAGTACCTTTTCTTCCTTTTAATAAGATCTTTCTAAGTATTCTTATTATCAAGGATTAACTATTGATTAGGAGCATCCCTAATAGATTTTCTAGCAATTTTAGAGTCACTATCATATTGATGGTTGATAGTTCTATTATTATTGTTTATATGATCTGTCAATATTCAACATGATAATGGAGGTGGAGAAATTTCTAGTAAAGTTATGATACATATTTTTTTAATGTTTTCCTTATAAGTAAAAGGTTGTAAATCCATATTTAAATCCTTTAAGAATATATTGATTACTTTTGTAGAAATTTAAGTTCCTTTCATTCTCACAATTATGTTTCTTATGCATTATAGCTTAAAATGACACTCCTTTGAGTGGATTAGAGAAAAATCATAGAAATAATCTTATAATGTAGCAATAGCATCATGGAAACCTCGAAATAACTCATGTTTTAATCCTCCAATATTCCCAAGATAGTGGAAAAATGGTGTCACATTACGCCAACAACCATACAGATAATAATTGAATGATCAAAACCTTTAGGCACTAGTAATTGAAGTGGATAGGGTTGATAAAGTGGATGGATAATACTTTAAAAGGGTAGAGATACTACAAGGAAAATACCCTCTAGTGGAGGCTATAACGGAGGTTTTTAGTGCTATAAAATTGGCCAAAATTGTTAAAAAAACATTTGATACTGTTGGCAATATGATGCCGAGTGTTGTCCTTGACGGCAACCCACTTGATAGAGTGTTGTCCTTGAATGGAAACCCACTTGATGAAGATGATGGCAACCTACTTGATGAAGTTGTCCTTGATGGAAATCTACTCGATGAGTTGCTTATGATAAGCAACCTATGTGCTAAAGATGTAAGAATGATGTATCTTCAGATCAGTTCAGATGTGGCAGAGAAAAGAATTCCAGTAAGTGCCAGAAAAATGATAAATATAATATGTCACAATGTATACGCTACTTTTTTGAAGGCAACCCGCGTATATACTCTACTTTTGTGAAGGGAACCCGCGTATACATTCAGGGTTAGCATATACGCATCTTTTATGAGGCTAAGTTGCGTATACACGCGGAAACGAACGCTAAAAGTCGTGTATGCCCTTTTGCGCTCTAAAAGTATGATACCAAGGGGCTTTACCATGGTATTGACCCATTGTATTGAGCGCTGGATTATCTATTTGATCCCGTCTAGGAATACCATTGGAAACAATGTGGTTTTGGCTCATGGTATTGAAAAAGGGTAAACCTATATAAGGAGAAGAAAATCATTGTGCAAAGTGGGTGCATGAGTCTGGGTTTGAATGAGTACTTCATTATGAAGTATATCTATATGGAAAGGGTAACAGTTTGATGATCTGAATCTGTGATGCACCTATGAAGAAAATGATGAAGAAGTGAATCTAGAACTGAAATGTATTTGTATCTTCTAGATCCATTTATGGAATGTTCTGATCTGAGATGAGGCGAACATGTTTCTAAAGTAAAGGGTAATATCTGAGCTATGCATCTGTTATGAAAAAATTGCTATGAAATGTCTGAAGAAGTATACGTTGGTTCGTTTCGGTAAAAACGCGTGTATACGCGGATCTGATGAATGAAAAGCGCGTATGTCCAGTTAGGGTTTTCTGAAGTATGTGCAGAGGTATACGCGGGTTTATATGCATGAAGGCGCGTATATACGCAGGATCAGTGAAAGGAAAGCACGTATGATAAACTAGGGTTTGCTGAAGTTGTGAGATGTCTGATCTGTTCTGCTCTCTTGCTGATATCTGTCTCTGATGTGTACTGCTATCTGTCAATGTTGATCTGGGTAGTTCGAATATTGATTATGCTGCTATAGAGCAAGTTGTTGAATTGATGAATGTTCCTTAAGCTTAATTGTGTGGGTTGGATCCAGTGTGAAAATTGATGAAACGTGGTCCATAGAGGTGCTGAGGGTTGTAGCCTTCAGTCAGGGGGTTGTAGCTCCCTTCCAGGTGAGGCTGGTAAACGAGATCAGGGGGTCGGAGCTCCCTTCCAGGAGAGGCTGGTAAACGAGTCAGGGGGTTGGAGCTCCCTTCCAGGAGAGGCTGGTAAACGAGCGCAGGTGGGTGCCTGCGTGCTGGTAGGAGTCTGCGCCAGCACATATGTTGTAAGATGTTTTCTCTATAATAAAATATTGAAGGCTGAGCAACTGCAGCGGTGGTTTTCTCCCGACTTGGGTTTCCACCTAAAATCCCGGTGTTCATGTGTGATGCTTATGTGTGATGGTTTATTCTGTTCTTACTGCACATGTTTACTGTTTATAGAACATCTAATGAATGAATGATGGAATGATATAAGTGAAGAATTAATGGCATAATTAGATCTCTTTGTATACGCGAGTTTTATGAAGAATATCCGCGTGTATACGCTAGTTGGCTTCATCAAAGTAGCGTATGGGTTTTGGAGCATGAAAAAGTAAAAGTTTTGAATATGCAGTAAATACTGATTCACCTCCCCCCCCCCCCCCCCTCTCGCATTTTTTCCAATGACACAAGATCCATTTTTGGTAAAGGAGGTTTTCGGGGCACAACTTTCAGCTGAAATTTCAACACAACTAAAAAAATATCAGTAGTCGAAGGTTATTGCAGATGTTTTTCTCATTGGTTTTCTAATCAAGTGTCAATGCACTAGTGCATTTTACAGTGAACACACTGGTACTTTAAACCTACCAAGCACCTGGATTGAAAACAAATTTAGGACGGCCCAGGGTGTTTAGCAATGTCCCAGTGTGTGTCAGCCAAACAATGGCCCTTGGGTAGTCGAAGGTGCATGCAGTCGGGCGTTATGGTCTAACACTGCACCGAGCGCACTATAGGTGGAACAACGCACTAGGCTATTATTATTGGTATTGGTATTTGTTCAGTGCCCATAGGTCATATCAACATGCCGATGTGTAGTTTTATACAAACACACCAGCGCGCAGTATCACACAAACGCACATAACATTCTAATTGGTATAGGTATTTGTGTGGTTCCCATAGGTTGTAGAAACACATCGGTGAGCAGTTTCACATAAACGCATGAGTGCGCAATATCACACAAATGCATCGAGAGTTCTAATTGGTTTTGGTAATTTTTTTGTGCCCATTGGTTGAAACACACCGGTACACCTTAACATATAAATGCACCGATGCACAGTAACTAACACATCAGTGTTCATTACGTATTTTTTAGAAACATCGACCTATGATAGTGCAATTAATGAGATTTTTTAAAATTCATTATTCATAAAAAGTCGACTTATATCTTATAACAGTATTCATATCAATTAAATTTTTATTAGTGCATTTGAATGCGATATTTGTATTAATTTGTTATATCATTTCATAATTATTGTGATTTTTTAAAATTCATTATTCATCAAAACTAGACACATATCTTATAACAATATTCATATAAATTAAATTTTTATTAGTGAATTTGAATGTGATGTTTTGATTAATTTTTTATATCATATCATCAAATTTCACATCTCTTCATTATAATATTTAATAATCCATATATTTCATCAGTGGTGTTACATTTCACGACAATAATGGAGAACACAATAAAATAAATTAAAACGTATATATATATATATATATATATATATAAGACACATTTTGTCATACAAAATGTGATAGTTATTAGTATCCCTTTTCCTTTCAATATTTATTTTCAGAGACGAATATTTCAAAAAATACAACGCCTTGCTTTGATATCCAAACATAATGATCATAATTCTTCGTTTGAACTGTTGTCACTACTCGAGCTACTTCCATGACGGGTATTTTGAGGAATGTTTTTTTCATGATGTTGATTGTTTTATTCTTCTTCACCTTCCATCTACAAACATAAAAATAAATTTTAATGAGTGTATATACATTGGAGAGAATAATGAAAATTGCAAAAATAAATAATATACATCAATGTAAATCGAAACGAAATGACGTGCCATTGCAAGAATTGACTCATGAACTATAGACATTCTTTCAAAACCAAATTTCATGCCATATTTCAACATTTCATTTGTTGACGTTGTTCCATACTTTGTTTTCTGCAAGTTTTATACCCCATAAAAATCATATATTTGATAGAAAATTTTTTTTTGTTCTATTAATTATAGACGAAGCTAATTAAAACGAGATCGATAGATGCTTACAAACTCCACAATTAATTTCTTATATGCCAACATATACTGACAACACATATTTAACCCAATGTCAATCAATTCATCTGATGGTTCTTCTTTGTATGTTAGCACCTATTTGAAGACATTCAATGACTATTGTTGTAAAACAACTTAAATATACAAAAATGAAATCTAGTTAAGTTGTTATAAGGAAGTAACAATTACTGACAAAGTTAGATGTCAACCTTTTTCTTCCTCGTCATCCTGTTTGATGTCTTGAATGGGTTCCATTCTGTTTTCTGTAGGAAAATACGTGAAAAGTAATATTTATTGCTAAATTATTTATTTATTGTACCTAATCGAAAAATTTATGTTTGCATATCAAATTTTAAGCACGTTGTTGTTGATATGGCTCCTCGTGCAATGCAATTATGTCCATTACTTTGACCATCTCCTTGTACACCTTTTTGGACATTCCTACTCGCATATTTCTGATGTCAACTCGTTCATCATTTGAGATTTTTATAATCTTACTCAAAATCTATTATGACAATAAAATAATTAATTTTTATATTGATATATGAAAAATAAATATAACAAAAGTGATATTTATAAATTATTTCTTTCTAGTAATATATACATATAATTCTAGAAAAACATTTAAAGTAATATTACGTTCTCATTCCTTCTTTTTTTTTGTTGTACGTTTTTTCTATTAAAAGTCTGACATGTCTCATTGACCAATTCTCTAGAAAATCATCCTGTAGTTTAGATAAAATATGGTTCTTCGAATCATTATATTATTTCTTGTATTATAAGTAGAAAGAGCATCTATACATTCATTCCACTACATCCCTCAAAGTTTTGTAAAAGTTTTTTCCCCTTTTGTTAACCTCCAGCGCCACTCTAGATGAGCTAAGGAGCAATTCATTTTCATTTTCATGATCTATTTTTTTTCTTTTCTTAGAACAACATTCCTCTAAGTTGTTGGTCCCTGTAGAAAATTAAAAATATGTGAATTAATAGATTGTTTTAAACATGATATATAATATTTTTAAGTATATTATTAATTAAAATTAAGAAAAGGAACTCATACTGGATCGATAGTATTTTTTCATTCACCTGCTTCATCCTTTTGCAATTTTTCCATCAAGATTTTACGCTCTTTTGGTCCCATATCAAAAATAATCTTATCAAGCTTCGTCATTTTGTGGCTCTGCATGATACACAATACGCAATACATATTAGTTAAACTTACATATAGTTCAAAAAAAAAAAATTGTAAAGAATTTACAAAGAAATTCCCTTTTTTGCTTGTCTTGATGTGCTATTAGTATTTTTTTTACTTGGTCTCTTGTGAGCCATTTTTTTATCAATATGAAGCTTGTACCATACCATTCATTAATATATTTTATAAATAATCATAAAATTTTTATGTAAAAAATAAAATCAAGAAAGCGGTGCACCTTTAATGATGTACGCACCCACATTGGTGCGACATCTTCTTCTAAACGCACCGCCAAAATAGTAGAAACACTGTATGGTGCTCTCTGTCAACAAGGAGAACCGATGCGTTATATGTTAACCAGCGTATCGATTAACACGGAAAAATTAATAAAAATCCTCTAGTGTTAATTTTGTAGCATATGATGTCATGGAGGGGGTAGTGCGACATATTCTTATAAATGCACCGTGAAAATAGGGAGCCACCGTACGAAGCTCTCTGTCATCAAGGAGAATCGATGCGTTATATGTTAAATGGTGGACCGATTAACATAGACATATCATAAAAAAATGTTTTTTTCAAACAGTAAGTGCACTGTGCACTATAATGAAATAGCACACTAGTGCTCTATTTTACATATGACGCATGGATTAAAAAAATATATATTTATTTTTTATCAAATAGTACGTGTGCAGTGTGTTTTGATAAAGCAGTGCACTAGTGCATTATTTTACATAGGGTGCATCGATTAAAAAAAATTAGTTTTTTTTTAAATTCACACAAGGGCTGACATGGATTGGGATCTGACTCTGCAATTCGTCATGTGGGTTAGATGTCTTATGCCTATATATATAACAATACAAACCCTATAAATCTAAAATAAGAATCCTTAATTTTGAAGTCATAGACATAGGAAGAAGAAAGAGCATAAAAAAAAGAATCAAGGGTTTAGCGTAAGAATTATTTATTATTATTATTATTTTTTTTTTGATTTTTTCTGAAAATGAATAGTAATATTTCATTTTTTTACTTACCATGTATTAAATCAAACAGAAAAAAAAAAAATTGATTATTATAGAAAAATTTAATCACGATATGCTTTGAAATTATATGCTACAGGGTTTGAATCACTAAAGGTTTGGAATTATGATTGTCTGAATATTTTTTCTCGAAATTATTTCACTACTCCACAGTGCTCTCGTGCTCTCTTTCTCCAAGTACGTCTCTCGTGCAAATATCTTCCTGATTTTTTTTGCAAAAATAATGAAATAATGAAACGTTTTTACCATTTAAAGAATTGTTTTATGAAATTAGATTTTCGAAAATAATTTCCTGCCTATTTTTCAGTTTACCCATTTTTTCACTTTAAAAAATTAAAGTTGTTCTTTTTTTATTTGTGGCTATTCGACACCGGTGCATCGATTACTAACACAACATCGGTGAACCGTAACTAAAATGAACTGGTGTGGTTATCTATACATTAACACCAATAACAATAAGTCCATTTTTAAGGCACTAAAATTATATTTAGGTGTGTACACCAAAATATATTATTGATTTTTCTCAAATGCAAGGAAAAAATATCATAATTATAACGAATCGATAATTCTTCAAAATCCAGATCATTCCATACTAATTTTCAAATTCCATCACGAAGTTCTCCCTATCCATCTCGAGACGTAATATTTATGTCAAATTTTATTTATATTTTCATTATCTAATTGAATTTATGTTTTTTATCCATGTCAATCAGCTTAATAAAATTTATGATGTATACAAATTTGCAGGCTCATGCAGATTCATAATCGACGAGTTCAGATGCACAAAATATTCAAACATCTCCAAAACGTCGGAAGATCTTATCAGGAGCAGCATACTGCAAGGCACGTTCGGTAGATGAAAATGGACAACCACTTCACCCTGCCAATTGTAACAATATTTCATCTTCTAGCCAAAATCATGGGACAATGATGGTAATAATAATTTTTGGTATATTAATGTAATTATTTCAATGCCAAACCAGTTAATCATGCATCGTCGATGTGGTGACTAATTGATATCATAGATTTTGTAATAATAAGGTTCAAATATATTTTTTGAAATTATTAGGATTATAGTGATGATGAGTGACCTGCCTACCATCTTTTGTTTCACATCACGCCAATGTAAAATCGAGAGAAGCCTGAATTAAGAGAAAAAATATCAGAGGAATGATACCAAGAAGGGTTGAATCAACCACCTATTCAATTCCCACTACTTCTAGATTCACCAATTAGGAATGACTACAAAAATAGTAGTTCTTCACAAGATGGCAATGGGGGAAATCAGATAGAGGTTGGTATGCATGGGTACTTAAGGAATACGACTTCCATGGAGATAATGTTCTTAGATTCATTCCAAAACGATAATCAGCTAGGGGATGATGCTCATATCACTGACACATTTTTTGAAAACCTTAAATTTCCTTCCACCACCCCTCCCTTTTGACCTAGCAGTCAGTAAAATTATACCCAATTGGGGAAAACTATGCTACTGTACAACTTGAAAGCAAAGTTTAGCTTCTCGAATGCATATTTCTCAGAAATTTTGAGGTAAGTTATCATAAAGTCCCCCCTTAATTTTGAGAAATATAATCACACAATAAACATTAAAAATGGTCAATTTTATGAACATTAATAATTATATCAGCATTAATATACACTTAATATTGTCCATGATCACCCACTACAGGTTATTCGAAGATAAGGTTATTCCGAGTGATAATGTCTTACCCAGTAGCTGCGAAGAGGCAAAGAAATTCTTGAAAATGTTAGATGTTGAGTACATATCATATCATGCATGTCTAGATGATTGTATTCTATGTAGAGGAGAATATGAAGACAAATAGATATGTTCAAAATATGGACATGACAGGTAGGATAAATAAAAAAATAAGGGTAAATCACATTGTCCTCCTTTTAAGATATTTAGGGACATGCCTATAATCCCAAGGATTCAAAGGCTCTTTCATTGCAAAGAATTATCTATGTTGCAACGATTTCATGCCTCACACAGAAGTGAGTTGGGAGTTATGTGAATCCCAACAGATTCAATAGCCATGAAGCATTGATACATGGCCCGAAAAATTCAAGGATGAAGTACAAAGTCTACGACTGAGCATAGCCATGGATGGCATCAACCTATATTACCTCCACAACACCAACTATTTTGTTCGGCATGTAGTAGTGATCAATAGTAATATCCCCCATGGTTGTTCGCAAAGAATGAACATATTATGTTGGCTCTCATAGTACCTAGTAGAAGAAAATTGAAGAATATGGATGTCTACTTACAAACACTGGGATGAGATAAATGTATGTGATATATCAAGATCCATCATAGCAAAGAGATCTTTTACGTTGTATGGCATATTTACTTACATGACACATGATTATCCCGGATTAGGATTTTTTCTCTGGTAAATTACATGTTTATTGATATGTTTATGTACATAAAAATATTCTTTTGCATATTAGTTATTTAATTCGTTGTAATTGTTATGATCTTCATGATATTATTTAATGTGCCATGCATAAATATTGTATACAATAATCTCGCAACTCTTGTAACAAAAGGGTATTTTGGATGTAAATGTTGTGGACCTTCTCTGAAAGCTATATGGTCTAGCGACCTACAAAAGGTAGTGCATGACTACTCCAAGGAATTCCTCCAAGAAGAACACCCTTAGATAAGAGTAGCATCTGATTTCATGGTAAATGAGAGAGAACCCAAAGGCCTACAATAACGACACCAGCTAAATGTCTTAGAGCATATGAGAGAGAGAATGAGAAGGATTTCATAGAAATATTTGATTCAAATGGGGAGCCTATGGTCGATGATCCAGAATTCTTCAACACCCTTGTTCAGAGATTTCCCTTTAATATGAAAAGGAAATCTATATTATAACCTCCCATATTGGGAGCATATTAATATTACCCACTTATTAAATCCCATGCATATATTTAAAAAAATTTCATCTTCTTCATGGAGGCACGTATCATCGAAACAAAGTGACAAATTGGTTGTTAGGAAATATCTTATTACTCCAGAAACTATAAAGAAACATTGGCCAAGACGATTAGAAAGTACAAGATCAGAGGCAGACATTGGTCCCTCTAATTCATGGTATTTCATATAAGGTTATGTCCCATGGATTTTAAAAAAAGATGATCTTTCTTTGGCAAAAGAAGTTATAATGTGTGTCAGGGTGTCATCCTCATACAAGTCTTCACTACGATGCTTCTTCACCATGGATTACCATTTCCGGGTTGAAATCGCAGAACCATTTGATTCTTCTAAGAGTATGTATAAAGTCAAAAACATGCTTTTATGTTTGTTATATTAATAAATATTATACCATGTAGGGATCATAAAACATAAGTAATTTTATATATTATTGCACGTGTTTATAACTTTGCAGTGGCATTAACCTTTTTTCGTGCGTGGGTGTGTGAAACGTGAATTCCCCCTAGACCTAGGACATTTCATATCTAAATTATCTGCATTTGTATGTTGTATCATGTCAAAGGAGATCCATTTGGCTAGCATTCCATGGTGGCATTAAGAGATAGTTGAGATTGTTTGTATGTTTGAGAAGGAACTGATGAGGATTTTCATGGACTTTTAGGTTCATCTTCTAATCCACATAGTAGATGAAGTTGAATTAGTTAGGATGTTTTCTTGTCATTGGATTTTCTTCTTAGAAAGGTACATGAAGAAATTGAAATGTTTTATTCGACAAAGGGAAAAACCTGAGGGGTATGCGGTAGAGGGGTACATATCATACGAGTCTCTCTGTTATGCCAGTGAGTACATCAAGCAAAGTGACAACAAACCGGGTGCGATGATTTGGGACAATGAAAGGTATGATGAAAGAAGTGAAGGGGAGATCCTCCAAACAAATTGAAAAAGATGCTTGATAAATAGTAATTAAGTGACTTACATTTTTTCAAATTTATACAAAGTAAATATTCATGTTGAACTTCGATATAATGTATATTTTGATCTCATATGTACTATATTTCGGTTTGATTTCATCAGCGGACGCAAAAATTGAAGCAATCAATAAATTTTTTCTTTATAATTTTGAAGCGACACAACCGTGGGTCGCATTGTACGAAAAAAATAGGATGAAATGGGATAGTAAAAGGAAAGAATTCAGAAGTTTTAATGGTATAAGTGTGCCTTATCCCAATCATTTAAAAGAAAATATTCCAAAAATATGCCCCAACAATTAGGTTTCTCACCAATTCAGAGAGAAATATGGTTCAACCAGTCCTTACCCGCGTACTGAAGAGGATGTGCTAAACGTAGGGATTGGGTACACCCACTTGGTAATAATATATTTATGTACTTTTTAAACTTAAGAATACACCTTTGAAATGTAGTTACATTGATATTTCATATTTTAACTGTTGGGTTATTATAAGACACATGACACTATGATTTTTTAACTTTTTTATAGGTGCATTTGTTACCATCTATGTGGGCATATGGACACCATTTTCAAAAAAAAAATGCTTATGATGGACACATGATAGAATATTGTGGAGTGGAAGTCGATTTTAATCAATCTAGATGATCTAGCTACCCTAATCAAAACCTAGTACGAGGGACGTTAGGTCACATTGGAAAGATACAAGAGATCATTGAAGTAGATTTCTCTTCTTTCCAATGTGTTAATTTTAGGTGCAAGTGGTGGGACACCTTTGATCAGAATAATGTAAAAGAATATCACGATAGTAGGCTGATATCTATCAACTATAGAAAGATGTGGGATGAAGCTAAGAAGCCGTGTGTTTTTTTACCCAAATGTGCTGGATAGGGATTGGTGGTTCATATTGGGACATGACCCTAGATCAAAACATATTTTTTAGAACAATAATGTTATCATGGCAAGCGAGCTGGAAAATAATGAGGGTGATCATGAGAACCAAGAGTGATATGGTACATATGTTATTTCATCATTTATACTTTTTAAGATCGGTTTTTATAAAGAAGAGGACTTAATTACCTTATAACTAAGACTCATTTTTTCGAAACATTATAATATGTATTTTGAATTAATTGGTAATTTGCATTGTGTTATTAAAATCATTTCACTTGATAATTTGCAATTATGTTGATCTCAAAAGCAATGGTGTACTATATAATTTTTTTTTTTTTTGGGTATGTAAGATCATAATAAAATAATGATAATGATAAAGTACATGAATTTATTTGCCTTATTTTATAAACTTTATTATGTTACAAAAATTCATATTATTCTAGATTTGTTATTTTACAATTATTTATATTCATACCAACTTACAATTTTACAATTATGGTGATTTAACAATATTTATAGTATACATTTTACCTACGGTAGTTATGGTTCAAAATTGACAATTAATCTACAATAATACAAATTTACAAACTTAAAAATTTTAACAAAATTTAATTATGACAATACATACAACTACAATTACAACTTTACAATTTCACAATACAATTACAATTACCATTACAATTCCAATTTTACAATTTTAGATACAATTGTAATTACAATTACAATTACAATTACAATCATTTTACATTAATACAACTTAAATTTTACAAATACTTTACATATATGCAATTAGAATTATAATTAGAATTAGAATTTTACAATCACATACAATTACAATTATAATTTTAGAATTTTACATACAATTACAATTACAGTTACAATTTTACATATATACAATTTCAATTAAAATTACAATTGCAATAATTTCACATTAATACAATTAAAGTTTACAAATATTTTACATACAGTCACAATTAAAATTACAATTAGAATTAGAATTAGAACTACAATTACAATTTTACAATTTCACATACAATTACAATTAAAATTACAACTACAATTTTAGAATTTTACATACAATTAGAATTAGAATTAGAATTACAATTACAGTTTTACAATTAAAATTACAATTACAATAATTTCGCATTAATACAATTAAAAATGTATAAATATTTTACATACAATTACAATTACAGTTTTACAATTTCACATACAATTACAATTACAATTACAATTAAAATTACAATTACAATTATAATTACAATTTTAGAATTTTAAATACAATTACAATTACAATTTTACATATATACAATTACAATTAAAATTACAATTACAATCATTTCACAATAAATTAAGTACTACAACTACAATTAAAATTTTACAATTTTACATACAATTAAAATTAAAATTTCAAATACAATCACGACATAATATTTAATAAATATCATGATTTAATACTAAAAATAAACATCAAAATCATGATAACCATCATACAAACATCATATTGGACTAAAAAAAACTTTTAAATTTGCTAACATCATCCAATCATCGTGATCATGATCATCTAACAAAGCACAAGCATTGTATAACATCATCATAACACAACCATCAAATATACATCTCATGTCAAATAATTGCTATCACATACACATTTATCTGCAAGCTTCACATTAAATGAACATATATAATATGACCTAACAATATACACATCATGATGAAAACCAACATGTAAATTAAGTACAACTGCAATATGCACATAAAATACATGGACCATATATATATAATGTCAAAAATATACAATTGTAATATAATTGCATATAAATGTAAAATATTAGCTGGTGGTACATCAATAGGAGTACTAGTCGAGGCTCGCTCAGTGGTTGGTGCAGCCTTGACATGCTTAGATAGATGTCGATCATCACGTGCCTGCTGATATGGAGGTGCCTTATGTTAATCAGTATCAACTTCCTTCTCAAAGTGACTCGACGTGGATGGTCCAGCCTGCTGATATGTGGATGGTGTGGCAGCCTGCTGATATGTGGATGGACCTGCCTCCTCAGCTAGGCCTGCACCCTCCTCAAGATTAGGTGCCTGCTCATGATCATGATTGCTAGATGTTGCAAGATTCTCATCTCTCGCACGAGGTGGAGGAGGAGTTGGAGTACTAGTTGAACGATGATCACTCCCTTGATTGTGATCATCAGATGATGCGTTGCTCAAATGTAGACATACTGCATCTCCACCACGCCTACATCAAATGAGTCTCCTGAACCATGCCACTATGTTGGTAGCTCCAATGACATGTTGCATTAGGGACAACATATCATGTGGCATGCCTCTCCATATCGCAATTAGCCTATCATCATCATGTATCTCTCTGATAGTGACCGACATCACACCCTCCTCCACTAGGAGTCAACAGAGTTGATCACCCAACTCCATCCTAAATCTAGTGTCAGGCCTATGCCTCACACATGTAGGTACCTAAGCATGGTCATGAGGACCAACTTTTTCATTGGCCTGATCCTCCACATCTGCCATCCCCTAATCATTAGTAGGATCTACACCTGAATCATTTGGTGGCGGTGGCATATCATCACCAAAAAATGGCCTAATATCTACAAAATATATATAATTACACAACAATAATTATACAATTTCGTTAAAAAATTTAATAAAAAAAAGTTAAAGAATGTGTTAGAATAGATTTAAATAAAACACTAATATTACCTCTCTCATCTCGCGACTCATCAATTGTGAAGAGGATGGTTGCACACCCTTGCCACTCCAAACCAGCATACGAACATGGCACCA
Source organism: Pinus albicaulis (assembly GCA_034641835.2). NCBI lineage: Eukaryota > Viridiplantae > Streptophyta > Pinopsida > Pinales > Pinaceae > Pinus > Pinus albicaulis. The sequence continues at coordinate 1,274,708,054 of CM076581.1, read as the reverse complement.
GAAAAAATGTGTGATCATAAAAACTCGATAACAACTCCAGTGCATCATGATATATCCTCACGGAAAATTCAAAGTCGCCCCTCTTGGGCATCATCTAGCCCCAAATCTCCATCCGTATGTGCAACATCGGCCTACGAGGCTGCCGAACAAAAGTAAGCCTCGTGTCTGGAAACCTCTCTAAAAAAAAAAAATTGCTCTGAAGCAAAAGAGAAGTTCACCCTCCCTTGTGCCTGAGAACGACATCTATCTAAAGTTGTACAAAACTACTACAAAAAAAACGCAGACCACCTCACAAGTCATGACGCCTCTAATAAAGAATCAACATAAAATAAAAGTGGGAAACTAATGTGTTTCCTATTACTAATATGGTGTGAAATGGTCGACATCAGAAGTGAGAGGCACCTCACCTCCTCTGCACAAAACGAAGCAATACATAATTGACCATCAGAGACCTGAAAATATGCAGGATATAGTATATCGATGCTAATGTATCTTTGGGAGTACACCAAGTAAATCTTTTTTGAATAGCTCACGGGGACCTCTAGAAATGAGGGAAAATCCCACCCTCTCCTAGATAGGCCAGTAATCAAATACATGTCCTTCTCAGTGAGCGCATACCACTAGTTAGGACCAACCCAGAAATCTTATCGGTGGGCATTCCACCTGAAGATAAGTTGTTGCAATAACCCACTATGGCCCTTCAGGGATGTAGCCTCCTCATAGAACTTGAGGAGCCCTACCTCCCTTAGGAGCAACTGTGTGGTTGTCTTAATAGGGTGAGGGTACATAACTCTCTCCCTCTCTCATGCCACCCACAGGTGAGCCATGTTATACAGTTGAGGATATATACCCTTCATCTCTGAATAATCCCAAGCAAAAGATCACTTGTATTTTTGTAAAACATTAATGAGCTTCTGTTGTTGGTCGTTGTTCAGATTATCATTGATGTTCAAAATTTTTCCCAGTTCAATTTTAATAGGTCTACTATGATGAATGATAGTTGTGCGTATGTGCTGGTCATCCTTATCCCTTAAAGATTCTTCATGTGCCTCATTATGAAGGATTTCTTTTAACATTTTCCACTTCACATTTTCACAGCAGCTGGTTGATTAATAAAATTATTAATTATATCGTCTTTAGTTTGATTTTTGAATTCAAGTGCTTATTCTACTATGAGTGGTGAACGGATGTTTTATTCCAGGTATGCAGGTGGGTGTTTGTGAATTTTTACAATGCAAAGACTTGGATTGGTAGGGGGTATAGAACAATATTTTTTACAGCATCTCCCTTAGAAATGGTCATACTACATGTATAAAATCCTATGTAAGCATCAGTTGTGGCCAACCAAGGTCGACCCAAAATCACAGGATGTCCATCCAATTATATTTTTGGATTAGTTACTAGGAAATCCACCGGGTACTCCCATGAGTCAACAGAAACCACGATGTCTTGTTAAGTTCATTCTAGTTGACAACTGATTGATTAGTGAGTCCCAACAAAGTGGATGTTGGTTCTAAAGTGGTAATACCAAGAGTTTCACACATTTCTACAGTCAAAATATTAATGCCTACACCTAAATCGACTGGCGTGATTGGGAAAGAGCGGCCATATATTTGGACTGTAACTATAGGGATCCCTAGATCTTCATACTTTATAGGTGTCTCCCAATCCAATAATAAATCAGACAATGTTCCTATGACATGCATTGTTGGAGAAGTTTTTGTTTTCCTCACAGTTTTTTTTGTACACAGTTCTTTAATTGTCTTAGCATACATAGGGATGTCTTGAATGACTCAGAGGAGAGGAATTTTAATACAAATATTTTGAGTTCCCCCACAAGATCAATATCTTGATAAAAATTGGTTTAAGTATCACTAAAATTTCGAGGAATGGGGGATAAGTACTAACAAGTTTTCCATAGTATTCTTGTTCATGTGTGCCTTCTTCCTGTTTTATTTCTTTATTCGTTATTGTTGATGGATGAATTACAATTGAGGGTTTAGATTTTTCTTGTTGTGTATCTATGACTTACCTCGGGCTAATAATGCACCTAGATCTCGGCCTAAGTTCACTGCATTCATTTTTCTCAATTTCAAGGTTTGAATTTTCGACGATTTTGGTCAACTGCACTCATGTATTGTTGCGATTTGGGTTCAGTTGAGCTGGCAGTTTAGGGCGTATCAGAGGTTGAGAATTCAGTGTTAGTGAATATGGAGCTTGTAATGTGGGTTGAGGTTGAGGACCCATTCCTATAGGTAAATTGGGTATTTCGAGCGGTTGCTACCATTTTTGAGACTAGTTGGGATTTTGTGAGGTAGAGGCAAGCCACTGGGATGAATATGGATTGTTCTGCCAAAATTGAGGAGAGGAAGAAAAATTAGCCAACAGCTTCCTAGAATGGATTCAGATGACTAAGGGGGCATGGAGAATGGTTGGGATGGTCAGGTAGAAAAACATGATCGATTTTTCCATTGTGTCCCAAGGTTTTGTTGATTAAATTGCGAAGGCAAAAAGAACTGAGATGGATCTTGTGACATACCTCTAGTTCTGGCTTGCCACTGTCAATGTTGATTCATTAAATATACTGGTTCAATTTCCTCCTCTTATTCTTTAAAGAATTATTTTCAAATGGTGCATGTTTGGACTAGATGCAATGGGAATTCTTTCTGGCTGCCCATCTTTCGACAACATGGGAAACCAACAACCAAGTTTTATTCTGCTAATGCTTGTTTCTGCTTGGCCTACAATACATCTGATTGTGTCATAAGGGTACCCAAGATGTCAGTCTTGAAATCTTCCAAGATATTTTTTATTTCTATTCGCATTACACTGCCACCTGAAGTTCTGTTATTTCTACTAGCTGAATCCTATCCTACTAGTCTCATGCGCATGGTGCCTCTAGATCACTTGACACACAATGAGACAATATCATCATAACCTTCCTAATATATGTTTTTAGGTCCCTATATTACTATTTTAGCCCCTTATTGTTATTAGTGTAGCCCCCTTATCGTTATTATTCTAGCCCCCTCTAACCCCAATATTGTTATTATTGTTCCCTTACATTGTTATTGTTAGGTCGGATAGGATTACATTGTGGCCCCACTAGGATTACATCGTGGCCCCATGGACTCCTGTATATAGAAAGGAGGTTTTTTCATTTGTATCATCCAAGAATTGTTCATTCATGTAATGTATTGGAGGTTTCCCCCTTGAAGTGGCTTATTTCTAAGGCGTTGACATCTCTTCTCTTCTATTTTTGGAGCTGGTTTCACAACATTTGGTAAGAAGGCTTTGGATTCTAGGGTTTCGCTGCTCCAAACAAGCCATCGTGGAATTTTCGCTATAACTTGTTTTCCACGAAGGTTCAGATGCTGAAATTTTTAGAGTATGAAGCCAAAATCTTGAGGAACATCATCAAAAAATTTAAGATCTTGGTTCACAATATTTTCGTAGATATGATCCGTGGAATTTAGGTCTTTTTGCAAGCTCCTCAATTTAACCTAAATAGGTCATCGCGACATTTTCGCTATAAATGTTTTTCTACGAAGTCTCAAAATTTGAAATTTGTAGAGCGTGAAGCCAAACTCCTGAGGAACATCGTCGCAAAATTTCAGATCTTAGTTTGCAATATTTTCGGAGATATGGTCTGTGGAAGTTAGGACTTTTTCAGGCTCCCGAATTTCATCTCAAAGAGGTGATCATGGGAAAATATTCATAACTCTCTCTGTGTGCATCGGATTGGAATTATGTAAAACGTGGATGCAAGCGCATGGAATTTTGTTTCCTATATATCAATTTCAGATCTGAAGAAGGAAGCAGTGACATGTGGCAAGTCATACAAGTTCGCTCTACTAAACCAGTCCATAATTAGGTCATCGTAAGAGATTGGGCATAACTTTGTCTTCAAGAATCCAAATTAGGTCAAACTTGTGGCATTCGAAAGAGGATTCAGAGGGCTACCTTAGTACCCAATTTCAGATATTAAAGATCTGAAATCATAGAGATAATTCAATTTCAATATCTCTCTCCTCAGAAGCAAGAAAAAGGTGTGTATTTGTTTTCGAATTACATAAGTCTCGTTTGAAAAAAATTAGTTGGAATTTATTCCAAGGGCATATTGAAGAATAGATATCAGTATTGGTTCTAAAATGGCCCCTAAAAAGAATTCAACACCCATTAATCCTTTAGAAGGCTCTACTATGACTCATGAAGATGAAGAAACACAACATGAGATATCAAAATTACAAGAGCAAGTGCACCAAATTTCGCTATCACAAAGAGAAACAAAAAATGAAATGGAAGTTTTGAAGAAAGGCGTGGAAAATAAGATGGATGGTTTGAAGAAAGGCGTGGAAGCTAAGATGAATGGTTTGGAAGCTAAGATGGAAGGCATGGAAGTGGGCATGGAAGCTAAGATGGATGGCATGGAAGCTAAGATCGATGAAAAAATGGAAAACATAAAAGTAGACATTGAAGGTTTGGCAAAGTTGATACAAGAAATGTTTCCTAATGGCGAAAAGATAGTAGAGGAAACTCATGATGAGAACAAAATAAATTTTAATCATGATTTCATAAACTCTAATGTTGGACGGAAGAACCACCATATTCCAAAGATGGATATGAGGAAGTTTGATGGCAAGGATCCCGTAACATGGATACTACAGATGGAGCAATATTTTGATCTCAATAATGTGCAAAACACACAAAAGGTACGCATTGCAACTTTACATTTAGAACAAAATACATTTGTATGGTATCGATGGCTTTGCTCCCATAAAAAAATTATCACTTGGTCAATTTTTATGGAGGAAATGATAGCACATTATGAGGATACAAAGAGCAACACCTTCTTTAGCCAATTGATAAATCTCAAACAAAAGGGTTTAGTGGGGGAGAACATTGAGGACTTCCAAAAATTGAATATAAGGGTAACTGATATTCCAGAGGAACACAGGATTGATCTCTTCATAGGTACTTTAAAGGATAACATCCAACATGAAGTTCGCGTTTTGGAACCTGATTCATTGGAGAAGGCATTCAGGTTGGCAAGAAAAATTGAATGTAAAATTACGGCGACAAGGAAGCCTACCACTCACTTCTATAAAGAGGGAAGTGTTGCTACTCCTAGATTTCCATAACCTACAAGGTTGACACCACAACAATTGGAAGAAAAAAGAGCAAAAGGGCTTTGCTACAGTTGTGATAGAAAATACACTAAAGGTCATAAGTGTGCTGAGAAGAAATTATTTTACATAGATTGTGAAGAGGAAGAAGAAAATGACCAAGAAGAGGATATACACCAGGAACCAACCCAAGAAGAGGAAGAAATGAGTCCGACCATATCGTGTAATGCATTGGCAGGAATTACCACTCCTCAAACTCTCAAGATAGAAGGACATATCAAGAAAAAAAAGGTAATAGTGTTGATTGATTCGGGTAGTACCCATAATTTTATTCATTGTAAGGTAGCCAAGGAATTGAATTGTTTCCTATACCCAGCACCAGAATGTCAAGTGATGGTTGCAAATGGAGGAACTATAAATTTCTCTGGAAAATTCCATAATATCAAGCTAACCATGAGGGAATATGTATTGAATAGTCCAATGCTTTCCATTCCTATGGGAGGTGCTGATGTTGTACTAGGAGTACAATGGTTACAATCTTTGGGGACGGTAGCTTTTAATTTTCAAGAACTTTTCTTGAAATTTTTTTCAGGAGGAAAGGAAGTTGAATTACGGGGTATTGCGGGGAAGCCAGGAAGGATAATAAGCTCTAATGTCATGACAAAGCTTCTAAAGAAAGAACAGCGAGGCGTAATTGCACAATTATGCTCACTAAAAGTTCCAACATCAAAATCATCTATTTCTGCAGATCTCCAACAAGTCTTGGACAATCATTCCAAGGTGTTTGAAACTCCCAAAGGACTCCCACCTATTCGTGATCATGATCATGCTATTCATTTGATTCCAGGAAGTGTTCCTCCAAACATCAGGCCTTGTAGATATCCTTACTTCCAAAAGAGCGAAATTGAACGTATGATTGCAGAAATGTTAGAGGCGGGTATAATTCAACCTAGTCAAAGTTCCTTCTCTGCTCCTGTAGTATTGGTACACAAGAAGGATGGATCATGGCGAATGTGTCCGGATTATAGGGAGCTCAATAAGCTCACCATTAAAGACAAATTTCCCATTCCTGTGATTGATGAGTTATTGGATGAATTACATGGAGCAATTTATTTTACCAAGTTGGATCTTCGTTCAGGATATCATCAAATTAGAATGAAGACTGAAGATATTCCAAAAACATCATTTCGAACTCATGGGGGTCATTATGAATTTTTGGTCATGCCTTTTGGCCTTACCAATGCACCTTCTACATTTCAAGGGTTGATGAATTCCATTTTCAAACCCTTCCTTAGAAAATTTGTGCTAGTATTTTTGATGATATACTAATCTACAGCAGGTCTTGGAAGGATCATGTTGAACATGTTGACAGGGTGCTCAAACTATTGCAGGAGAAACAATTATATGCAAAAAAATCCAAATGTTTCTTTGGAGTACAAGAGGTGGAATATTTGGGTCATATTGTATCTCACGGGGGTGTTAAAGTAGACCCTAACAAAATTAAAGCCATTAAGGAATGGAAAGTCCCCACAACCATAAAGAAGTTGCGAGGATTTCTCGGGTTAACAGGGTATTATCGCAAGTTTGTTAAGAATTATGGGAGAATAGCAGCACCTCTAATAACATTATTGAAGAAAGATGCATTTTCATGGACTCCTGAAGCAACTAAGGCCTTTGAACGTCTTAAAGAGGCAATGTGCCTAGCACCGGTCCTAGCTACGCCAGACTTCACAAAAACCTTTATTGTGGAATGTGATGCCTCAGGAAATGGAATTGGTGTGGTTTTAATGTAGGAAGGAAGACCCATTGATTTTTAAAGTCGTCCAATCAAAGGAAAGTATTTACAGAAACCTATTTATGAGAAGGAAATGTTAGCAATACTGCATGCACTAAAGAAATGGCGAACTTACCTAATGGGAAGACACTTCAAGGTAAAAACTGATCATGATAGTCTTAAACACTTTTTGGAACAAAGAATATCTTCAGAAGAACAACAAAAATGGGTCACAAAGATGTTGGATTATGACTTTGAAATAATCTACAAAAAAGGGAAGCTAAATGTTGTTGCAGATGCACTCTCAAGAAAGAATGAAGAGGTGGAAGCATTGCTTTGTGCCATTTCTATTATCCAACCAGATTGGATAACTGAAGCAAGGGATGAATGGAAGAGGGATGAAGAAGTGTGGACACTCATTCAAAAGTTGCAGCAAGATCCTAGTACATCTGATACATTTAGTTGGAAAAATGATTCCTTATGGTACAAAGATCGCTTATATCTTTATAAGAATTCCCAACTAAAACAAAAGATTCTTCTGGAATTGCACACTTCTCCTTTAGGAGGACACTCAGGATTTTTAAAAACTTACCACAGGGTGAAGAAATAATTTTTTTGGGATGGCCTTAAATCTGATATTCAAAAGTTTGTGGCGGAATTTTTGGTTTGCCAGCAAAATAAATTTGAGACAATTAAGACCACAGGTCTTCTACAACCTTTATCCATTCCAAGTCAACGTTGGGAGGAGATTTCAATGGATTTTATCACAGGTTTACCTAAGTCCGAAGGAAAGAGTGTCATCATGGTGGTAGTTGATAGACTTACCAAGTATGCACACTTTTGTGCATTATCTTATCCATTTAAAGCAAGTACAGTTGCTACTACATTTATGGACACAATTCAAAAGCTACATGGAAACCCAAGGGTTATTGTGAGCGACAGAGATCCCATTTTTACTGGAAATTTTTGGACAGAGTTATTTTCTTGTTTGGGTACTCAATTGGCTCATAGCTCATCTTATCATCCTCAATCTGATGGTCAAACTGAGATAGTAAATAAATGTTTGGAAGGATATCTTCGTTGTTTTGTATCTGATAAACAAAAACAATGGGTCAAGTGGTTACCTCTTGCTGAATGGTGGTATAACACTTCCTTCCATACTGCAGCAAAAATGACTCCATTTATGGCACTTTATGGATATCATCCACCATCCATCACATCATCTTTAAGAGAAAATTCGAAGGTTAAAGCAGTGGAAGATCACATCGAGCATCAACAAGAAGTGCTCCAACTCTTAAAGGACAACCTGAATTTGGCACAAAATTGAATGAAACAACAGGCAGATCAACATCGCAGCGAGAGAAGTTTTGATGTAGGAGACTGGGTATTTTTACGGCTACAACCATACAAACAAATGTCCCTCAAGAAAGCTAATAAGGATAATAAATTATCGCCAAAGTACTATGGTCCTTACAAGGTGTTGCAAAAGATTGGTACTATGGCATACAAATTGGAGCTTCCTGCTTCTTCGCGAGTACATCCAGTTTTCCATGTTTCGTGCTTAAAGAAGGTTATAGGTGAAAATCTTCCAGTTCAAACAATATTGCCAGAACTTGATGAGGAAGGAAAATTCATATTGGAACCTGAAGCGGTCATGGAAACAAGAACTCGACAGCTACGGAATCGATCAATTTCAAAGTATCTCATCAAGTGGAAGAACTTACCCACTGAAGATTCTACATGGGAGGATGAGAATTTTATACAGAAGCACCCAGAGCTACTCAAGCGTTGAGGACAACACTTTTTTGAAGGAGAGGGGCATGTTAGGTCCCTATA